>CM042167.1:473158-528158 GCA_023376005.1 Doryteuthis pealeii
TTGGATACATCTTCGTAATATTCTCCGTCTCTGCCTCTCTCTCAACTCTCTCTTTTCCTCATTTTCTCCCTCTTTCATCTATATATCTCTCTCGTCTAAGTCTAGTCAACTCGCTTCATTTTTTCTCTCACTCACACAGCACACACACACGACACAAACACACCCTTCTATATATACTATTATATATTGGGAAGAAATGAATAAGAAAAAGAAAGTAGATCTCGATCAATAAAAGATGAATTTAATATACTATACACTTAGTACTTTCGGTCCAGTTTATCTTTGTGTTACACGATTCAACACTATTATTATCATTAAAATAACAATGAAAATGAAAATAAATAATAATAGAAAAATAGTGTTCGTTCGGATTGGACCTTACATCAGAGGGAACTTTATTTTAGAATCCTTTAGGTTTTATTTTAGGTCCTCAAACAAATACAATTTCAACTCTGATGCCGGTCGACATTTTCTCTGTCTACAGAATATTTTTCTATTTTTTGACATTTGAAGTATTTCTTTTTCTTTCGAAAACTGTACAACTGAAGAATATACAATGTACGCGACATAGTACATGACGTTAGTGAAACTCGCAGCGGATTACAAAGGCGAAAGAGATGCATAGCTACACTATTTTGGAAAACAATGCTTCCCGCGTTTGAATTAAATTATTTTCTGCTTCTCTCTCTCGATGAGTCCGGTTTTAAAAACATTTACATCTAAAAACCGCGACACTAAATCATCATTTGCCTGATAAATGATGTTTAATAAATCGAAATATTGTTCAATATTAGCTAATGAACTGTATAAATTATTCATTTCAACAACATCGTGTGTTTTCATAACCTATATATATATTATATATATATAATATATTACACCACACTGCTGTGGTTACAATTTTATTTTTGATCTTTCGAGTTTTCTTGGCCAACTTTTAGTATGTTTGGGTGGAATTTGTGGATAAGTCCACCAAAGTTCAAAGTCCGAGTACTTTCGGGCACTTCGAAGTGGCCATCAGTCAGGGGTGATGTGTTTCCAGTTTTTTTTTTATTATATTAATGAGGTGAAGGCGGAAGGAGAAGAATTAAACTGCCGAACGGTGTTATAGGCATTATAAAATATGTCTACTGCATTGGAAATTAATTTGTTTAAGCATGGTTTTGTATTGTTTTCCATGCATAGAGCTTCTAGTATTTTGGAGTTTTTTTCCTGTCTTTGTGTAGAATGTGTCTTATTTCCGTTAGAATATTTCGGTCATTAGAGTGAGGGCATGGAATGTAATTTTAAGGTGTTGTGAAATGGAGCTATTATCAGTTAAATGGCAAGGTTAGACGACGTGACAATAAAACCATTCTTTAAAACAAAATGAATTTCCAATGCATTGGTGTGTATAAATGTTATATGGCATTTTTAAAATGCCCTAATAACATCTTCCATCATTAATTCTTTCTCCCTTCCAGCCTCCACATTAATTAATTTTTAAAAAAACCGGAACACCATCACCCCTGATGATCGGACTCGAAGTGCCGAAAGTACTCGGGACTTGAACCATTGGTGGACTTATCCACGAATTCCACACCAACATTAAAAAGTTGGCACAAACTCGAAAGATCAAATAAAATTGTTACACACATTCTAAATGCCTATAACACCTTTTCTCAACACAATTCTTCTTTTCCAGCCTCCCACATTAATATATTATATAGCTATATATATATATATATATATATATATGTTATGTATGTGTGTGTGTGTGTGTGAGTTTAAGTTCCCTAATAAGTACGCTTATGGAAAAGTGATCATCTCACGCACTCAAATACCCACTCATCATAGGTTAAATAAGCTCAATCCCCGCCAAATACGCGCTCATCGGATCAAGGACGGGTTTAACTGCGCACATACGACATCAAAAATGGTTTAACGTCCTCAACACGCTTTTTTTTTTTCTTTTCCTGGCAGATACTCAATTCATTTTACTTACATCATTTCAAATATGTCATATTCAAACACATTCTTTTTTTCGATCTTGAATCTCAATGATTTAGAATAATGGTTAAAGGATTTAGGCAGCACGCAGCGCAACTCGTGATGTAAATCACGTGGTTGCATAATCTTCACTTTTTAAGGGCCAAGGTTGTAGTTAATCCGGCATAGATCTAATTGCGAAACTGGTTGGGTGGTGTGTTTTTTTTACGACATGGCAACCCCTTTCTTCTTCTCATCGCCAAGTCATAAACACGTGCGTCACAGTAATTTAAAACAGATAAATACTTGTAATTATGCTACTATTTCTCTGAATGTTTTGAGTGAGGCTTGAAGATTAGTATTAATCTGCGTTTATTCGGACTATTGTCCCCATCTTCATTGTTATTTTGTTCAACGTTTCGACCGATAAACCCTCACGGCCTTCTGTCAGGTATTTTCTTGTCGAACTCGGGAACTTTTTGTCCGTATTCGGGAGCTATCACGTCCAATCATTCTTCTTTAACTCCTTTCTTTCTTTCTTTCTTTCGTTCAATCATTCTCCCTTACTCCTTTTTTTCTTTCTTTCTTTCCGTCCAATCATTCACATTTACTCCTTTCTTTTTTCTTTGTTTCGTTTGTTCTTTCTTTCGTCCAATCATTCTTCTTCTTGTCCCTTTCTTTCTTCGTCCAATCATTAATTCTTTATTCCTTTCCTTTCTTTCTTTTCGAGCCCATAGGGGGAGACCGAAGGGTCCACCCGCTTCTCACGAGGCCTAGCGCCGAAAAGCGACCAATTTTCTTAATTCTTCCGTTTTCACGTCCCGGGGGTGGTAAGAGCCACTCCGTTTCGGTCAAAACCCGGAACTTCCGTTTTATCTTAATCTATTTCCGGGGTCAATTCCGTCCCGGTCAAATACTAGCACCGCCGCCTTAGTGTTTACTCTTCCCACAATTTTATCTCTTTCTTTCTTCTTATTTCTTCTTCTCTCATTCTCTTAGAAACCCAATTTTTCGTAGCACGGCATAATTACGCTCCACTCGCACAATCCATTCACTACTGAATAGTGAGTTCAAATCCCCAGGTCCTAGATGCCCCCATATTTGCGGACGATATGTGTCATATCCTAACCCCGCAGTGAACGGTTTTGGGTTAATACCTTAAAATGTGTTTTAATGTTATTGATAGCAAAGGTAGTTGAGTCCGATGAGATAAACGCGAGATGTTACGGTTAAGTTATTATTTATCGCTAACTCAATTGGTACGATTATGCATGCAATGCTATTGTATAATCAATCTTTTTTGTTTTTACATTTCTTTCTTTCTTTCTTTCTTTTATCCAGTCATTCTTCTTTTTATTCTTTCTTCTTCTTCTTTTCTTTCTTCCATAACATTCTTCTTTACTTCTTTCTTTCTTACTTTCGTCCCAATCATTTTTTACTTCCTTCCTTTCTTTCTTTCTTCTTTCTTTTCTTTCGTCCAATCATCTTTTTTAATCCTTTCTTCTTTCTTTCGTTCCAATAATTTTTAACCCTTTCTTTACTTTTCTTTCTTTCTTTCGTCCAATCACATTCTTCTTTAACTTTTTCTTTCTTCTTTCTCTCTTTCGTGCAATCATTCTTCTTTGGCTTTTTCTTTCTTCTGTCCTTCTCCAATCAATTCTCTTTAGTCCTTTCTTTCTTTCTTTCTTTCTTTTCTTCGTCCAAATCATTCTTTTTTTTAATCCTTTTTATTTTTTATTTAATTTTATTGATTTCGTCGCAATCATTTCTCTTACTTCTTTCTTCTTTCCTTTCTCTCTTTGTCAATCATCTTCTTTGCTTCTTTCCTTTCCTTTCTGCATTTCGTTCTTTCCGAAATCATTTACTTTAGAGTCCTTTCTTTCTTTCTTTCTTTCTTTATTTATTATTTATTTAGTTTCCCCTCTTTCGTCCAGATCATTCTTTTTAACTCCTTCCCTTTCTTTCTTTGCTTCTTTTCCTTTCGTCCAATCCCCTTCTTCTTTACTTCTTTCTTTTTTTTTACTGTTCTTCCTTCTTTTCGTCAATATTCCTTCCTTTTATTTTGGCTCCTTTCTATCTTTCCTTTTTTTCTTTCTCTTTCCCCTTGGTCTTTTTGTCTATCAATCTAAAAAACTTAACCTCCTTTCCTTTCTTTTCTTTTTCTTTCTTTTCTCTCTTTTTCTTCTTCTTTTCCTCTTTCTTTTCCTTTTTTCTTTCTTTTTTCTTTCTTTCTTTTGTTTTCTCTCTCTTTGCTATTTTCCCCCTCAACAATGGTGCAAGTAAACCATCTGATTTTTGGTATCAATATCCAGTATACTAACACAAAATTTCGTATGAATGGATAATTTGATATTTTTTATCATAAAATCGAAAAATCGGACCTAGCTCTGTTGTGGCAATGCTTTGTTGAATTAGCAACGAAGCTAACAATGTACATACTAGGGTCGCCCTTGTCGCGTAGTCGTTGTCAGGACACATTTTGTTTAGTCCCCATATATCGAAATGTCGTTCACGATCATACCAACGACGAGCAGAAATTCCTGGGATGTCTTTCCCGCGTTTTTTTCTAAACTNTATATATATATATATATATATATATATATATATATATTATATAATAATATATAGTGGTTTGTTTGTGGGTGGTAGGTAGGGTTTAAATGTCTGTGGGTTGGACTGGGAGGTGTGTCTGCTTAGAGATGGTGTTTTTCCGTTTTATGTTTGAGTGTATTTAAGGGCCTGTTTTCTTGGTGTTTAAGATGAATGTTTAGGGTAGGTTTAGCGTCGCGAGGAGTACTCTATATAGTGTATTCTTCACTAAATATTGGAGACTGCACGATGCGTATGCCTTCTGGGTCCCCGACCTAAAATACCCAAATATTTCTTCTAAACGCCAAGAAAAAGACCCCAAAATACGCCAAACAATAAACCCCAAAAACACCCACCCACTTCCACCATACTCCCAGTCCAACCCACAGACATTTAACCCTACCACAACATACAAAACAAACCATTTTATGACAAACTAGCAGCCCTAGGAAAAAAGTCATATATATATATATATTATACTTATATATATATAATATAGATATTATATATATATATATATAATATACTCGACATGCGTCCGAACACACGTGTAATCACACTCGAATACATCGGTATCTCGATAATTAAGTGGATTTAACCCTGACAGATCCTATCGGTCGAAACTCCGAGTAGGCTTATCTCTATGTACCACATTTTAATAATAATATATATATATATATATATATCTATATGTGTGCTGTGTGTGTGTTGTGTGTGTGTGAAGAAAGAAATCCCGAAATTTTGTAGACTTAACGAGAGAGGAAGATAGAGAAAAACGGATAAGAGAGAAAGAGAGAGAGACGACGGGGGGAAAGAGCAGAGGCAGACACGCGAAAATATAACGAAAAATACAAAGCCAGACACAGACACACACACACACACACACAACACATAATATTATATATAATATATATATATTATATAACTATATATGTGTTGTGTGTGTGTCGTGTGTGTGTATGTGTGTGTGTAGAGAGAGGAGAGAGAGGAGAGACAGTCAGACAGACACGACCAGACACAGAGAGAGGGAGCGCAAAAGTAGAGACATAGAAGAAAAGAGACCAGAGAGAGAGAAGAGAGAAGAGAGAGGGTGAGGAGGGGAGAGGGAGGGAGCAGCAGAAGAGAGAGAGGCGGGAGGAGAAAACACAACGGTCGATCACACCAGATCCGATGAACATTACTTACCGAAACTCTGTCATGGGCAGGATGCACTACAGATCAATTTTTTTTTCTTTGGTGGTAGTTTTGGAAATTTTTTTTTCAAAAAAAATAAATTATGAGCGCACTGACGAAGATTATTATGTTGGTTGATAAGCTAATCGTTGGATGCGGGGGGGGATTGCAAAAACATAATCGTCTAAGCGTTTGATAACCGTTAATTCATTCACTCCGGTAGAGAGAGAGAGAGAGAGAGAGGGAGAGAGGAGACGAGAGAGAAGAGAGAGACGGTGAGAGAGGATAGGACTCAAATAGATTAAACCTTTAAAAAGAAGAATACGATTTACTTTTTTCAGATGCTTAGAAAATATTTTTCATTTTCAACGCCTGTATATAGTCGCACTTAGGGATTTTAAACTTTTACATTTTGCGGAAAAAGTGCGGATTATACACGAGGATATACGTACTAAATTATGTCAAAATCATTGACATATAATTCTTGTTTATCAATAACGTCTTTATGAATATATTAGTTAGGTTTGCCTCAACACCCCTGATGTTAGGGCGTTTAAAATCTTGATGTGAATATATCACTAAGAAATAAGGTTCTTAATATATGGTGTGATCAATCTTGCATACTGGTTTTAACAAAAACTGGGTTTAATAAATACTTATTTGTGTATTCATCTCTAATATTATTTTTTATTCTCCAACAAATTAGAATTAATCATATGACTAATTTTATATAGAAACCACTTAAAATAGGGCAATCTTTTTCATGAGTTCTTATTTAATTTCGTTAGTCATTCTAATGTAATATATTTCATTACTTTAAAACTTAATTTTCTTACGCCCAGTGGGCGCATATTCTTACTAGTTATAGTAAAGCTATTCGAAGTTCCAATTGCGTTATAAGTTCCCATTCTAACACCATTTATAAAAGTGATTGACACACCCATACTGTGATGGTTAAATACTCACTTACTAGTCTTCTACAAGAATTGCTTTGGAATTAAATAACTATAGCCGTCATTATCCTATTAACACATGTGACATTGTAGTGCTCCAATCTTCTTAGGGGGACATCTTACTTTTATCGGCTCGAGAATCCTGGATTTTCGCTGGTCTCGTAGGAAATATATGTAATGAAATAAGATGCTATCCATCCTCGCCGTATTGATATGTCTTAAAAATGCATCTGCTATTCTGACCTTTCATTCATTCAGTGGAGAACGTTTGTATAGTATGCATGTCTTCTGAGATATCCTGTTCAAAGACTTTCTATGCAACTTCATAAAGACTATTGATCCAACTTATCATAAGTCTATTCATTCTAATTTATAACCTTCGTTTGGTTGACGTTTTTGAAGATTAATTCAGCAAAGTATAATCACAATACCTTCACAAAAAGTATTGGAATGATATTCAAGATTTGGGATTTTTTAAATAATTGTTTCTTTAAGTTAGATTATGATTTCAGTATTCAAATTAAAATTAATAGAAGTCATATTGATATACGACACGAGCAGAATTCGACACGGGTCAGTTTCTTACGCTGAGTTTAACATGTTTGAATGCAGATTTTTTCCTTTTCTTAGAACTGGTTACCAAATTTAACGTGCCCAGTCTTTTCTACTGTTTACCCTATAGTTTGGGGGAGAGTAAGTCGGAGGCACGGGTATTGGTTATGTGAAACGCAAAGAGGTCTCTCCAGAATCGTATGAGATAGGATTTCTCCAACGAAAATCTGTGTGTATAAACATTACCAAGATTTAACTTCAGCCTCATATCAGATTGAAAGCACTTTTTCCATCATATATTACTGGCTACAAACAGCGAAAAGATCCTCATAACTTATTAAGATGACGGACCACTAAGGGAAAAATAGGAAAATGTAACCCAACTCAGGATAATAATGCTAAACTAAGCAAAGTTTAGGTTTTTTTTTAATGTTAATGGCATAGCAAACATTCTGGGTTATTTTATGCTAAACATGCCTTAGAAGAACAGTTCTGGTGACATGTAACCTATAGATGGAGAAAGGGTGTTCATATCTTTACAAAATTATTAGAATATTATCTACGTGTCTGGTTTTTTTATTAGAGGGTCAGAAAAAAGTAGTCGATACAACCCTTAGTGTTCAATCACTTGACTATTGTCCACCCTAGCGAAAACCCGGAGGACTATGATGTTAATAATTAATATACTGTCTCCTCCTTTAAAAACAACACATGGCCTGGAAGAAGTATAAGAGAAAACCAAAATAGAATCTATCAAGTTCTTACCATATTCCAGCTATAGCCATACGACCGTACCTACGTTTTCCTCATTGGCCTTTTCAGCCAGAACACGTCTGCAGTAAACGTGGACCATACCCTTAATTTTGCCTTACCAAGCCAAACCATGCTGATGATTTTAAAAAAATAATGGTTGTCAGCACCTAATTCCTTAACAAACCATGCACATTACAGCACATCAATGAGGCTAAAACTTTCAAAGTTGCTACATGTTGAGAATATATATTTACCAACCCTATATAACATGACGGGACACAATGTCAATATCTTAAGTGAATTTAAGATTGAATCAGAGTTTGCCTAACCAATGTAAAAAGATCATAGTCTACCCCACTATTTACCATATTCTTGAGTGAGAAAGTTGGATTCATACCTTGCCACAGGATATTAGCCCCATGTGAAAATAAAAAGGCCCCATCCAGGATTTGAACTCGTGTCCATTTCTTACGACAATAATATTACATCATGAGTTAAGTAATATAAGGTTACGTCGTGAACTTTTCCAGATAGTACGCGACTCTTGCGGCTAATAGTAAAAAAACAAAAAACAACGTACCTGATTTCCGGAAATGAGGCCGAAGACAAAACTGTAGAACATTATCACGCGGAACGACTCAAACACACGAAGACCTAAAAACAAAATTTTCTACAAGCCAGTTACAATACATTTGCCAACACTAGTCAACTAAATGCAGGGGTTATTTACATCCGACATGCAGAGATTGGGGAAATCTGCCAGTCTAATATTCTCATTGGATAGGAGTATACTCTAGGAAAGCTACACGTAGAAACAAAAGTCCTGGAAATTATCCCGATGCTTTAAAAGGGATTGTTGAGACTAGCAATAAAGACTTCGATAATATCAGCAATTGGACCAGTTACTCAAAAAGTGACTAACTCACTTGGTTGACAATTACATAGGTGCGTAAACATACGTGCGCGTGCACACACACACTTCACACCCACCCACACACACACACACATATATAATATATATATATATGGTGTTGTGGATGTGTGGTGGCTGTGTGAAGAAAAGGAAGTGAATTCCGACGAGTATGTAGTATATTAAGAAAAATGAAAAAAACCACAGGTTTAAATGGGTTATGTGGTGAGTTTATTGCCGACGCTGGCTGTGTTTCGATCTATTAATTAATCATCTTTCAGGGCATTTGTTGGTGTATGGGAAGGTGATAAGAATGTTTTTATCACAGAATATACGAGAAAAACGGAGTGGTAGTCCTGTTATTCAGTCTGTTTCAAACCTCAAAAATGTTTTAAAATACCTCACCACTTAACCCATGTTAAACCTGTTTTTTTTCATTTTTCAAATACTATATTATATAATATATATAATATATATATATATATATATATATATATATATAGACACACATATATACATAAACACACACACACACATATAATAATATATATGGGGATACGGTTTCCCAAGTCCGGCTACGGGAAACCCAACCACACACACATACCGGACGGAAATCATAACCTAACATCACACATTACTCAAAAAAAACCGGATTAGACTACCCTATAACATTTTGGCATGAATCCTACCATAAATATCTCTCCGTATATTTAATTACTACAATACTGTCAACTCGGACCCTCTGCGTCCCATTTCCTGCCTTTCACCACTTGAATGTATCATACATCCTGAAACCAAGCTAGGTTGACACCGGTTACGCATCCTACTTCATATACACCCGAAAAATATTTCAGTTTTTTAGGCAAGCCATCCACTAGCACCATGCAGTAATTCACCTACCTCAAGTCCTGAGGAATTTTGCAAAACTGTATCGTTTTAACATTCAATAGTAAGAATAAAACTTCATCTTTTGAAATATTTCGATGTATATATATTATATATATAATATATATATATATATATAAATATAGAATATATATATAACTATATATGTATAACTGAATGTGTTTAAATCCAGTGAGAATCGTATACAGTGCATTTATTCCGTTATATTAATCAATATTATGTTTGTCAGCGACTTCGAAAAATACAAGATTATTATCACACAGTTATCTGTATGTCAGACTACCTAGGCGATCCCTGGCGGCATCTGTAGTGTAACGAAGTTGAACGGCTTATTCGGTCAGCTAGTCACGGGTCATGACCACTATACTAAATAAATAAAAAAACGTAAAATACAAATTTTTGCCGGAATCGCAAGAAACGATATGCGCCCCCAGCACCTTACGCGGAAGTAAGGGAACACAGCTGCTTTTGGCGTAGATATTCGCAGGAACAGACTGGTGTCTGTTGGCTCAATCTGTGGGGGATGTCAGCTAGTTTCCTGAGTTGGGGATAGTGATAATGAATGGGGGTTTTAGGATAGAAATGATTCACCCATTTCTTTGTCTCTTTTGGGACTGGAAAGAGACATTGGGCAAACGAGTAATAAAGACACATATGCCTATCTATAAATCACTACTATGTTCATATGTGTTTTCGGGATCCCACTACATATGCTAAATGTCACACATCTCCTAATTGACACTGTTAGCTGCCTGGCCTAAAAGGAGCCATATTAGTTGCATTAAAAAAGGATATTCATGCTTTGCCAAAAACAAACATATGATAACCATGGGTGATGTTATAATTGGTTCCAGAAATATCAACTGTCTGTTGTGCACGAAAGTCAGTTGTTGCTTAGCCAGTGCTGATGTTCAAACTAACCAGTATACTTTACGGCGTGCGATATTTTGGATCCTAACTTGGAAAGGAATAACCAATGGATTCTATCCAATGGGTTATTCCCTCACAGGCGGAACCGTTTGCGCGCCATATGAAGTAAATAGTTGTCATAAGATTACATTTTTAGACAGAAATATTTAAAAACAATATACATCACCCATGGGTATCATATGTTTGTTTTTTGCAAAAGGCATGATATCCTTTTTAATCAACTTAATATGGCGCCTTTTTGGCCAGGCAGCTAACAGTGTCATTAGGAGATGTGTGAACATTTAGCATTATGTAGTGGGATCCCGAAAACAACATATGAACATATATAGTGATTTATAGATAGGCATATGGTGTCCTTTTTACTCGCCTTCCCATTTGCCCAATGTCCTCTTCAGAAAAGAGACAAAGAAATGGTGAATCATTCATCCTAAAACCCCATTTCATTTATCCTATCCCACAACTCAGGGAAACTAGCTGGACAACTCCCCCAAGATGAGCCAACAGACACACAGTCTGTTCCCTGCGAATATCTACGCCAAAAAGCAGCTGTGTTCCCTTTACTCACGGCGTAAGGTCTGGGGCGCATATGTTTCTTGCGAGTTCCGCAGACAGAAAATTGATTTACGTTTTTTTATTTATTTATGTTATAGTGGTTCATGACCGTGACTAGCTGACCGAATAAGCCGTTTCAACTTCGTTACCACACAAGGGCGCCAGGGATTCGGCCCTAGGGTAAGTCTGACATATCAGATAACTGTGTGATAAATAATCTTTGTAAATTTTTTTCGAAGTCGCTGACCAAAAACATAATATTTAATAAACGCATACAATGCACTGTATACGATTAGCTCACGGATTTAAACACTTCAGTTTAACATATATATATATAATAATATATATATATATATATATATATACTATTATATATATATAATATATACTAATACGAAATATTTCAAAGATGAGTTTTATTCTTACTATTTTGAAGTTAAAAACGATACAGTTTTTGCAAAATTCCCTCAGGGACTGAGTAGGTGAATTTACTGCAATTAGGTCTAGTGGAGGCTTGCTAAAAACTGAAATATTTTCGGGTGTATATGAAGTAGGATGCGTAACCGGTGTCAACCTAGTTTGGGTTCAGGATGTATTGAATACATTCAAGGGTGAAAAGGCAGGAATATGGGACGCAGAGGGTCGACGTTGACAGTATTGGTAGTAAATTAAACTAGACGGCAGAGAATATTTATGGTTAGATCATGCCAAAATGTTATAGGGTAGTCGAATCCGGTTCTTTTTTTGTAGTAATGTTGGATGTTTGGTTATGATTTCCTGTCCGGTATGTGTGTTGTGGTTGGGTTTTCCCCGCTAAGCGGACTTGGGAAACCGATATCCCCACTACATTATATATATAATTGTGTGTGTGT
This sequence comes from Doryteuthis pealeii, assembly GCA_023376005.1. Taxonomy (NCBI): domain Eukaryota; kingdom Metazoa; phylum Mollusca; class Cephalopoda; order Myopsida; family Loliginidae; genus Doryteuthis; species Doryteuthis pealeii. The sequence goes on from CM042167.1 coordinate 485,317, forward strand.
GTTTAGTATATATGTGTGCTATATATATATATATATATTATATTATATTATATATATAGTATAATTATATAATATAGTATATTAAAGAAAAATGAAAAAAACACAGGTTTAAAGGGGGTTAAGTGGTGAGTGTTATTTTAAAAACATTTTGAGGTTTTGTGAAACAGACTGAGATAACAAGGACTACCACTCGTTTTCTCGTTATTCTGTGATAAAAACTTTCTTATTCACCTTCCATTACACAACAAATGCCCTTGAAGATGATCGAATTAATAGATCGAAACACAGCGCGTCGCCAATAACTCACCACACTAACCCATATTTAAACCTGTTTTTTTCATTTTTCTTAATATACTACATACCGTGGATTCACTTCCTTTTCTTCACACCACACACACACACACTAGCACACACCACATGTATATTATATAAATATAATGTGTGTGTGTGATTGTGGCGATGGTGTGAGTGTGTGTGTGCACGCGCACGTATGTTACCACCTATGTAATAGTCAAACCAAGTGAGTTAGTCACTTTTTGAGTAACTGTCAATTGCTGATATACGAAGTCTTGATTGCTAGTCTCACATCCCTTTTTAAAAGCATCGGGAATAATTTCCAGGACTTTTGTTTCTACGTGTAGCTTCCTAGAGTATACTCTATCCAATGAGAATATTAGACTGCAGATTTCCCCAATGCTCTGCAGTCGGAATGTAAATAAACCCCTGGGCATTTAGGTTGGACTAGTGTTGGCAAGTTTATTGTAAACTGGCTTTTGTAGAAATATTTTGTTTTTAGGCTTCGTGTGTTTGATGTCGTTTCGCGTATATGTTACAGTTTCTGCTTTCGGCCTCATTTCCGGATCAGGTACGTTGTTTTTGTTTTTTTTTACTATTAGGCCCGCTAAGAGATTCGCGTACTATCTGGAAAAAGTTCACGACGTACCTTATATTACTTAACTCATGATTAATATTATTGTTCGTTAAGAAAAGGACACGAGTTCAAATCCTGGATGAGGCCTTTATTCACATTGGGGCTAATATCCTGTGCAAGGTATGAATCCAACTATCTCACTTCAGATATGCGGTAAATAGTGGGGTATAATAGACTCATTGATCTATTTACATTGGTTAGGCAAAAACTCTGAATTCACTAAATTCAACTTTAAGATATGACATTGTGTCCCGTCATGTTTTATATAGAAAGGTTGGTAAATATATATTTCTCACACATGTAGCAACTTGAAAGTTTTAGCCTCATGATGTGCTGTAATGTGCATAGTTTGTTAGGAATTAGGTGCTGAAACCATTATTTGTTAAACTCATCGCATGGTTTGCTTTGTAAAGGAAAATAAGGGTATGGTCCACGCTTACTGCGACGTGTTCCTGGCTTGACAAGGCCAATGAGGAAAAAACGTACGGTACGGTCGTATCGGCTATAGCTGAAATATGAAGAACTTGATAGCATTCTATTTTGGGTTTTTCCTCTTATACCTTTTCAGGCCATGAGTGTGTTTTTAAAGAGAGCAGTATTATTATTATAACATTCATAGTCCTCCGGTTTTCAGCTAGGGTGACCAATAGTCAAGTGATTGACACTAGGATTTGTATCGCTACTTTTCTGACCCTCTATAAAAAAAACCCAGACACGTAGTAATATTTCTAATATTTTGATTAAAAGATATGACACCCTTCCCTCCCATCTACTAGGTCACATGTCACCAGAAACTGTTCTTCTAAAAGACAGGTTAAGCAAAAATAACCCAGAATGTGCTATTGCCATTAAACATTAAAAAAAAAAAACCTAAACTTTGCTTAGTTTAGCATTTTATCCTGATTGGGTTACATTTGCCTATTTTTTCCTTGTGGTCCGTCATATAAGTTATGAGGATATTCGCTGCGTTTGTTAGCCAGTAATATGATGTGGGAAAATGGCTTCAATCTGATATGAGCTGAAGTTAAATCTTGCGTGAATGTTATATACACACAGATTTTCGTTGAGAATCCTATCTCATACGATTCTGGAAGAGACTCTTGCGGTTTCAATAAACACTAATACCCGTGCCTCCGACTACTCTCCCAAACTATGGTAAACAGAGAAAAAACTGGGCAACGTTAAATTTGGTAACCATTCAAGAAAAGGAAAAATCTGCATTCAAACATTGTTAAACTCAGGCGTTAAGAAACTGACCGTGTTCGAATTCTGCTCGTGTTATATCATAGACTTCTATTAATTTAATTTGAATACTTGAAATCATAATCTAACTTGAAAGAACAATTATTTAAAAAAATCCCAAATCTGAATCATTCCAACTTTTTGTGAAGTATTGTGATTATACTTTTGCTGAATTATCTTCAAAAAAACGTCCAACCAAACGACGGGTGATAAATTAAATAATAGTACGTATGATAAGTTCGGATCAAGGCTTATGAAAGTTGCAATAGAAAGTCTTTTGACAGGATATATCAGAAGACATGCATACTTATACCAACGTTCTCCACTGAATGAATGAAAGGGCAGAATTAGCAGATGCATTTAAGACATATCAAACGGCACGAGGATGGAATAGCATTTATTTCCATTACATAATTCCAGTACGAGACCAGCGAAAAATCCAGGAATTCTCGAGCCCGATAAAGTAAGATGTTCCCCCTAAGAAGATTGCGAGCACTACAATGTCACATTGTTAATAGGATAATGACCATAGGTTATTAGATTCAACAATTCTTGTAGAAGACTAGTATAGGTAGTATGTTAAACCATCACAGTACTGGTGTGTCAATCACTTTTATAATGGTTGTTAGAATGGGACTTATAAACGCAATCTGACTTCGAAATACTTTACTATAAACTAGGAAAGAAATGCGCCACTGCGGCCGTTAGAATTTAAGTTTAAAGTTAATGAAAATGTACATCTAGAATGACTAACGAAATTAAATAAGAACTCATGTAAAAAGATTGCACCTATTTTAAGTGGTTTCTATATAAAATTAGTCATATATGATTAATTCTAATTGTTGAGAAAAAAAAAAAAAAAAAAAAAAAAAATAATATTAAATGAATAACACCAATAAGTATTTATGAACCAGTATAACCAGTATGCAGATTGATCAACACCAATATTAAGAACACCTTTATTTCTTAGTAATATATTTCACATCAAGATAAACGCCCGAACATCAGGGAGTGTGAGTGCAAAACCTTAACTAATATATTCATAAAGACGTTATTGATAAACAAGAATTATATGTTCAATGATTTTGACAATAAATTTATACCGTATATCCTCTGTATAAGTCCTCACTTTTCCCAAAAATGTAAAGTTAACCCTAGTGTACTATATACGAGGTTGAAAATGAAAAATATTTCTAAGCATCTGAAAAAAGTAAAGTTGTATTTCTTTAAAGGTTTAAATCTGTGGTCTATCTCTCTCAACCTCTCTCTCTCTCTCCTCTCTATCGTCTCTCTCTCTCTCTTCTCTCTCTCTCTGAACGGAGTGAATGAATTAACGGGTTTACAAACGCTTAAGACGAAGTAGTTTGCATCCCCCCCCCGCATTCAACGATTAGCTATCACCAACATAATAATCTTCGCGTCAGTGCCTATAAATTATTTGAATTCAAACTACACATAAAATTGATTTGTTAGGCATCCTGCCACGACAGAGTGTTCGGGTTTTAAGTACATGTTCATTCGGATGGCTGTGTGGATCGACCTTTTGTTTCTCCTCCCGCCTCCTCTCTCTCTCTCTCCCTCCTCTCTCCCTCCCTCCCCCTCTCTCTCTCTCTCTCTCTCTCTCTGGTCTCTTTTTTCTTTCTTGTCTCTACTTTTCGCTCCCTCTCTCTGTGTCTGTCTGTCTGTTCTGTCTGTCTCTCTCTCTCTCTCTCTCTACACACACACATACACACCACACACACACACACACCACAATATATATATATATAATATATATATAATAAACTATATATATGTGTGTGCCTGGTGTGTGTGTGTGTGTCTGATGTCTGCTTTGTATTTTTCTTATATTTCTCCGTGTCTGCCTCTCTCTTTCCCCCCTCTCTCTCTCTCTTTCTCTCTTACCGTTTTTCTCTATCTTCCTCTCTCGTTAAGTCTACCCCACAAATTTCGATTTCTTTTCTTCACACACACACACACACACACACACACATATATATATATTATATATATATATATATATATATTAAAATGAGTTACAAAAGAGAATAACCTACTCGAGTTTTCACAAAGATCTTCAGGGTTAAATCCACTTAATTAATCGAAGTACGATAATGCAGTTGATTCACGTGTGTGTTCACTGCATTCGAATATATATATATATATATAATATATATATATATATTATATATATATATATATATATATATATATATATGACTTTTATTCCTAGGCTGCTAGTTGTCATAAAATGTTTGTTTTGTATGTTGGTAGGTAGTTAAATGTCTGTGGTTGGGACTGGGAGGTATGGTGGAAGTGGTGGTGTTTTGGGGTTTATTGTTTGAGCGTATTTTGGGGTCTTTTTCTTGGCGTTTAGAATGAAATATTTAGGGTATTTTAGCGTCGGGACCCAAGAGCACTACGCATGTGCAGTCTCCAATATTTAGATGAAGAATACAACTATATAGAGTACTCCCTCGCGACGCTAAACTACCCTAAACATTTCATCTTAAACACCAAGAAAAAGGCCCTTAAAATACACTCAAACAATAAACCAAAAACACCATCTCTACCAACACACCTCCCAGTCCAACCCACAGACATTTAACCCTACCTACCAACCCACAACAAAACCACTATTATATATATATATATAATATATATATATATATATATATATATTAATATATATGAAGATAGGATGGATGGGTTTAGAATCCGATAATATGAGGTAGATAAAAGAAAAGTGACCAAGAAATGAACAACTCAAAACAAATCAAGGGTTGAAATGATTTCGTCCGTATTACGTATCATTTTGACTGAAGATGTCCGCGTAATACGGACGAAATCATTTCAACCCTTGATTTGTTTTGAGTTGTTCATTCTTGCTCACTTTTCCTTTTATCTACCTTATATATATATATATTATATATATATATATATATATATATATATATATACGTTTTTTGAATAAGCGAGTGTTATAAAAATTCCAACTTCTGTTTCATGCCGGAGCAATTCATCAGGGAATAATCGCTTTTTCCAGTCATCTGCTCTTATTAACATCCCGGCTGTATCCATTCTCAAGTACGTGGGTGTACCACCCTACGTAATTCCAGAACCTACCTGGCTCAGTCTATGTTTATTTAAATGTCTACATTTGTTTGTTAACTCAGATCGCGAGTTCAATATCTTCCCTGGGTCTCTGCATTCTGCTATTCTTAGTTTCTCATTTAAACACAGCATACAGGGTCTTTCATTTCCTTTATGTGAAGGTGCCCTTTTTATTATTCTCCACTCTACTCCTGACTCTCTACCGTGCTTTTCTTTTAGTTTCCACAAATATTTAGCAAGTGTGGTTGTTTCACTATATCTTCTCTCCCTAAATGATAGCTTGTGCTGTGCTATCCGATGCTTTACAGATTGCTGGGTGGCCCCTACATATATCTTTTTTTTTTGTGGTTGGTGATTTTACTACTGCCTGATATACTACGTCAGTCAATAAACATTTTCCTTGTACTGGGCAGATTTGGGACCTGCAATTACAAGTTAGTTCTTTCTTGTCTTTGCTTTGTTTGTTTTATAACAATCTTTTATTATGATTGTTGATTATTCTACTTATATTGCTTGTTTTAATGCCTATCTCTTTTAGGTTTCTATTTATTTTATTAGTGATAGGGTTATTAGAAAGTGTGATGTACCTATCAGAGTCGTTATTATTGTTATGTTGTGTGTTATTGGGAGATGTAATGTTATTTTTTCTACTATGTATTTTAAATGCCTTTTTTTTAGCCCGGTGTATGAAATTTAAAGGGTATTCTAGTTTAAGAAAAGACTTTTCGATGATATTAAATTCTTCATCTAAATGTTTCTTATTGCATGTCATGAGTGCTCTCAGAAAGAAACCTATTATGATACCACTTTTTATCTTGGTGTTATGGTGGGAGTAGAAATGTATGTAGTCATTTTGTTGGTATTCTTATGATAACTTTAAATGTTGAAATTGTTTATAATAAGTGTGTCTAAAAATGGTAGGGTGTGGTTTTGTTCAAGTTCATGAGTAAATTTATGGAGGGTTCAACATCATTATTTTGTCAAAATATAAAAATTAACAGTTTTTCTGAATAACATTTAGTCAATATAACGGAAAAAATTAGAATTATTAGGTAAAACATATTGAAAAAGGAAGGAATTCAAGGAATAAAGCACAAAAACGCCCGGCCACCCCATGAACCCGAACTTCTGTTTGTAAAAGGTTCCGTTGTATGTGGAAAAAGCAAATTCCTCGAAGTGCGAATCTGTTAAGTTGTTTTGGAAAGAGTGAAAAGGTTTTTGAGATTGGTTCTAGACGATAAATGCATTGTCAACCAGATGATACTAGTATAAACGATTTGATATCTAAGCTTGCTAAACATTTGTTGTGCAGTTTATATTTCTTATTTTTTTCAGTGCAACTGTAGCTTAACTTTTAGGTTGTTTTTGTTAAAAAGCTTTTTTTTCAGCCAGGCAGACCCAGAGAAGTGTTTTTCGACCAATTTAATAAAAGTTCCTGCTATTTTATTACTCACTGCCAAGTTGATTGGGGGGGGGGGTTTTAACCACATTATGTTTTCTCCTTCTATTCCTGCTCTCTCCTTGGTTTTCATCAGTTCCATATTTTAGTTCTCCTTTGTGTCCTTGTTCCTTTAATGCTATTTCATATTCTTTTTTCGCTTTTTCAAATATCGAGGCATTTGAGGAGTCCCCACTCAGTCAGTTCTCAATCGACTATATATATATATATATATATATATATATTGTATACCTCTTTCCTTTCTTTCTTACTTCTGTTCTTCTAGCTTCTCTTCTAGCTTCTCTTCTAGCGTCTTGACTTCGTCTTGGTGGTCGGTCCACTTAACTCATTTCTTCTTCTAGATCAGTCTTGTTACCAAGACATTCACCAACCACAAAACCATGTTATTTTCGTAAGCTTTTATTTACTTAACTAAACATTTCATGTAACTAAACATAGTGCGTGTATTCAGGGGAGTTTCAGTTAAGGCAGTACATCTTCTCTGCCTGACGTCCAAACTGAAACTGAGGACCCAACCAGGTCCCACGTGACTTCACGTATTTCGCGGGCTTTCTGTCATATTCCATGGAAAGTCCCGCCCGTGATGTGAAAAGGGGCCATCCCTTTAGAAATACAGGGGATTGACAATAATCTTATGCAACCGCATAGATTATGTAACACACACACACACACACACACACACATATATATATATATATATATACTATATATATATATATATATATATGAGTTAAGAGTTAGGAAATGAATCCGACTATAAATGTATAGAAACTGTCTACACAATGTTGTTAAAATGAATATATTTTAATATCATTTTTACAGCTAATATTGAACAAATCTTACACATTCATGTTTTACATAAAAAATTTTTTAAAGATTTTTCTGAAAAAATCCGTAACTAACCGACCATGAACGGATTAAAACTCTTCTTTTTTGAAAAAGAGAACTTTTCTATTTATGAATTTGAAGTATTTCTTTTTCTTTCAAAAACTGTTACACTGAAGAAATACAATGTAGCGACATGTACATGACGTTAGCAAAACTCGCAGCGGATGAACAAAGGCGAAGAGATCGCATAGCTTACACTCTTTTTGGAAAAACAATGCTTCCGGTTTGAATTTAAATTATTTTCTGCTTCTCTCTCGATGAGTCCGGATTAAAAACATTTACATCTAAAAACGGACCTAATCATCATTATGCTCTGATAATGATGTTTAATAAATCGAAATATTGTTCAATATTAGCTATGAAAATGATATAAAAATATATTCATTTCAACAACATCGTGTGTTTTCATACCCTATATATATATATATATATATATATATATATATAAAATGTGTGTTACAATTTTATTTTTGATCTTTTCGAGTTTTCTGGCCAACTTTTTAATGTTTGGGTGGAATTTGTCGATAAGTCCACCAAAGTTCAAGTCCCGAGTACTTTCGGCACTTCGAAGTGCCATCATCAGGGGTGATGTGTTCCAGGTTTTTTTTTTAATTATATTAATGTGGAAGTTGGAAGGAGAAAAATTGGCGAGAAAGGTGTTATAGGCATTTTAAAATATGTGTACTGCATTGGAAATTAATTTTGTTTAAGAATGGTTTGTATTGTTTTCTGTATCTAGTATTTGGAGTTTTTGTTTATTTTTTCTTTGTGCAGAATGTGTGTATTTTCCGTTAGAATATTTCGGTAATTAGAGTGGAGGCATGAATGTAATTTTAGGTGTTGTGAGATGGAGCTGTTATCAGTTAAATGGAGAGTTAGACGACGTGACAATACAAACCATTCTTAAACAAAAATGAATTTCCAATGCAGTACACACATTTTAAAATGCCTATAACACCTTTCTCATTAATTCTTCTTCTTCCAGCCTCCACATTAATATAATTTTTTAAAAACACATCACCCCTGATGATGGCACTTCGAAGTGCCGAAAGTACTCGAGGCTTGAACTTTGGTGGACTTATCCACGAATTCCACCCAAACATTAAAAAGTTGGCCAGAAAACTCGAAAAGATCAAAAATAAAATTGTTGCACACATTTTAAAATGTCTATAACACCTTTCTCACCAATTCTTCTTTTCCAGCCTCCACATTAATATATATATATATATATATATATATATAATATATATATATATAGTGTGTGTGTGTGTGTGTGTGTGTGTGTGTGTGTGTGTGTGTAAAGTTAAGCTTCTAATACAGTAGTTATGGAAAAGTGTTTAGCTCAAATACCCACTCAATCATCAGGTTAAATAAGCTCAATCCGAAATAGAGTCTGGATCAAGGAAGGGTTTAACTGGCTGATCAAAAATGGTTTAAGAGCATCCATCAGTTTTCCTTGCAGATATCTCATTCATTTTACTTACATCATTTCAAATATGTCATATTCAAACACCATTCTTTTTCGATCTGAATCTCCATAGATTTAGAAATAATGGTTAAAGGATTTAGGCAGCAGCAGCAGCAGCAGCAGCAACTCGTGATGTAATCACGTGGTTGCATAATCTCACTTTTAAGGGCCAAGGTTGTAGTTAATCCGCCATAGATCTAATTGCAAAACTGGTTGGGTGCTGGGTTTTTTTAAGACATGGCAACCCTTTCTATGCCAAAGTCATAAACACGTGTCGTCACAGTAATTTAAACAGATAAATACTTGATAATTAGCTACTATTTCTCTGAATGTTTGAGATGAGGCTTGAAGATTAGTATTATCTGCATTATTCGGACTATTGTCCCCATCTTCATTGTTATTTGTAAAACGTTTCGGCCCGATATACCCTCCGGCCTTCTTCAGGTATTTCTTGTCGAACTCGGGAACTTTCTTGTCGTTCAATCACGTCCAATCATTCTTCTTTACTCCTTTCTTTCTTCTTTCTTTCTTTCATTCAATCATTGTTTCTTTACTCCTTTCTTTTCTTTCTTTCTTTCGTCCAATCATTCTCATTTACTCCTTTCTTTCTTTCTTTGTTTCGTTGTTTCTTTCTTTCGTCCAATCATTCTTCTTTCTTTCTTTTTTTCTTTCGTCCAATCATTATTCTTTACTCCTTTCTTTCTTTCTTTCGAGCCCATAGGGGGAGACCGAAGGGTCCCACCCGCTTCTCACGAGGCCTAGCCGAAAAGCGACCAATTTTCTTATTCTTCCGTTTCACGTCCCGGGGGTGTAAAGCCACCTCCTTTCCGGTCAAAACCCGGAACTTCCGTTTTTATCTTTAAATCTATTTCCGGGGTCATTCGTCGGTCAAATTACTAGCACCCCCCTTAGTGTTTACTCTTCCACATTTTTATCTCTCTTTCTTCTTATTTCTTCTTCCTCTCATTCTCTTAGAAATCCCCCAATTTTCCGTAGACCATAAAATTACGCTACGCTCGCACATCCATTACTACTGAATAGTGAGTTCAATCCCCAGGTCCTAGATGCCCCATATTTGCGACGTTGTGTCATATCCTGCCCGCAGTGAAAGGTTTGGGTTAATATTTACATGTGTTTAATGTTATTGATAGCAAGGTAGCTGAGTCCGATGAGATAAAGCGAGATGTTACGTTAAGTTAATTATTTATCGCTAAACTCAATTGTACGATATGCATCAATGCTATTGTACTACTCCTCTCATTTTGGTTTTTCCCTTTCTTTCTTTTTTTTCTCTTTCATCCAGTCATTCTTCTATACTTCTTTCTTTCTTTCGTCCAATCATTTTCTTCTTTCTTTTTCATTCGTCCAATCATTCTTTTTTCTTCTTTCTCTTTCTTTTCTTTCGTCCAATCATTCTTTCTTCTTTCTTTCTTCTTTCTTTCGTCCAATCTTCTTTCTTCTTTCTTCTTTCTTTCCTTCTTTCGTCCAATCATTCTTTTTTTACTCTTTTCTTTCTTTCTTCATTCCTTCTTTCGTCCATCATTTTTCTTCTCTTCTTTTCGTCCAATCATTCTTTTTTTTACTTCTTTCTTCTTCTTTCTTTCGTCCAATCATTCTTTCTTTCTTTCTTTCTTTCGCCAATCATTCTTTCTTACTTCTTTCTCTTTTTCTTCTTTGTCCAATCATTCTTCTTTCTTTCTTCTTTCTTCTTGTCCAATCATTCTTTTTTTACTTCTTTCTTTCTTCTTTCTTTCGTCCAATCATTCTTTTTCTTTCTTCTTTTCTTTTTTCTCCAATCATTCTTTACTCTTTCTTCTTTCTTCTCTTTCTTTTGTCCAATCATTCTTCTTTCTTCTTCTTTCTTCTTCGTCCAATCATTCTTTTCTTCTTTCTTTCTTTCTTTCGTCCAATCATTCTTTTCTTCTTTCTTCTTTCTTTCATCGTCCAATTTCTTCTTTTCTTTCGTCCAATCATTCATTTTTACTTCTTCTTTCTTTCTTTCTTTCTTTCGTCCATCATCTTTTTTTATTCTTTTTTCTTCTTTCTTTCGTCCAATCATCTTTCTTTCTTCTTTCTTTCGTCCAATCATTCTTTTTTCTTTCTTCTTCTTTCTTTTTTCTTTCTTTCTTTCTTTCTCTTTCTTTCTTCTCCAATCATTTTCTCTTCTTTCTTCTTTCTTCCTTTCTCCAATCATTCTTTCTTCTTTTCTTTCTTTTCTTCTTTCGTCCAATCATTCTTTCTTCTTCTTTCTTTCTTTCTTCTTCTTTATCCAATCATTCTTTCTTTCTTTCTCTTTCTTTCTTTTCTTTCTTCATTCTTTCTTTCTTTCTTTCGTCCAATCATTCTACTTTACCCCTTTCTTTCTTTCTTTCTTTGCTATTTCCTCAAACAATGGTGCAAGTAAACGATCTGATTTTTGGTATCAGTATCCAGTATACTAACACAAAACTTTCGCATGGATGGATAATTTGATATGTTTAAAAAATCGAAAATCGACCTACCCTGTTGTGGCAATGCTTTGTTGATTAGGCAACGAAAGCTAACCAATGTATACTAGGTGTCGCCTTGTCGCGTAGTCGTTGTCAGGCATTTTGTTTAGCCATATATCGGAATGTCGTTCGATCATACACACGGCAGAATTCCCTGAGATGTCTTCCCGCGTTTTTTTCTTAAACTTCTAAACGAAACACATCTTACGCATGCGCAAGATTTTGACGGGCAACTAGCAATATGCAGTATGACAGAGTCAGTCTTAATCGAGGAAAATGCGTTCAGATATTCCCAGGTGGGCCAATTTACTAGCAAACGCGGTTACGTTGAGCTGCGCGGACGGATACAAAGAAAATAGGCAAACGCTCCGACTGCAAAAATAGATCGGCTACAATCACACGGAAATAGTTCAGTTTGTACATATTTCAGCTATAAATGCGCGGGTTATGTGAGGTACAAAAGGGCACCTCACGTGGTGTGATGGTTAACAAGCTAGATTAGCAGACCATTGACAGGGAGTTTCTCACTGGGTGCCCCATACTTCTAGCCATGTGCCATATCTAAGCTAAGCTTAGTAAATAGCTATATTAAACTATCTAGCTTATCATATAAATTAATTAGAGGCATACTTAATAAACATATATACAAAACATATGCATACAAACTATGCATACATAGGCAAACACACACGCACACACATATACAACCATACACACATACAACCACACATATATATATGTGTGTGTGTGTGTGTGTGTGTGTGTGTGCATGTGTATGTGTTTGCCTATGTATGTATGTATGTGAAATAAAAAGGAAATTAATCCGACAGTGTGAATTTGATATATTGAAAAAAAACAAATGATGTTTATAAATGCTTGGGATCATCAGGAGAGAATGTGCACCGTTTCGGGGCCTTACTCTCAACAGGGACCTCACAACAGTGAGGGGACCGATGTGCAGTTAAAACCGTTGAGAGGAAGGCCCCGAAACGGTGCACATTCTCTCCTGATGACCCCAAGCATCTGTAAAAATCATTTGTTTTTTCAATATATCAAATTCACTATGTATGTATTTATGCATGTATGTATGTATATATATATAGTAAAAAAACTAAGGTACCTCACATGGTGTAATGAGTTAGCTTCGCAAATCATTGTTAGTGAGTTCGATTCTCACTGGGCGCCCCTTCCGGCCTTGTGCCACATCGAAGCTAAGCTTAGTAAATAACTATATGAGGTACAAGAGGCTACCTCACGTGGTGTGATGGTTAACAAGCTAGATTAGCAGACCATTGTTAGTGAGTTCGATTCTTACTGAGCGCCCCATAATTCTGGCCTTGTGCCACATCTAATCTAAGCTTAGTAAATAGCTATATTAAACTAACTAGCTTATTATATAATATTAATTAGTGTCATACTTAAAAAAAACATATATACAAAATACATACACACATATATATATATATATATATATATATATATATATATATATATTTGGAGGATATGTGCTTAATTGAAGTCATACCTAATTTTGAAAATTAATTAGTTAATAATTAATGAATTTAGGCGGGCATATATGTTCAAATGTAAGGCTAAACAAGTCGAGAAAATGTCAATCCCTGAATGTACATTTCGACCTATTAGGTCTCATCAGCAAGGTTATAGACATGGGAGACTGCTCCGTGTGTGACTCGAAACCTCGACTGCCAAGCTGACAGGCGGGGATTCTAACCACTACACCAGCTGGCCTATCCCAGATTCTTCGTTCGTTTTGAACTTATTTATATAGCACTTTTGGGGGCCTTATCGCACGACAGTATGAAAGTAAGTAAACAAACAATGTGTTTATGTTTGATATGGTCTTTTTAGCCGAAGTTCTAAGATGGAGTAACGCTGAATTTCAGTGCTACACAACAACTGCAACACTGCCGTTACCAAACTGCATTGGTTTCTTACCTTTACTTTGGACCACAGCGGCTGTGTGGAGAGGGGAAATCTGCTGTCTGTGCAACAGCACATCCTCCATATCAATCTGCACAGGCAACGTAGAAGCCAACACATGTACATGCTAATGTGGGCCGGCCACCAAGGACCTACAATGACCAACTCTGCGAGTACACTGGATGCTGCGTGGAGGACTTCTCTGGGACGATAAATGATAGGGAGGGTTGGTGAGAGATTGTCATGGATATCCGTGCTAATTGCGCGACATGATATTGATGATGATGATATATGATAAAAAATAGTAAAGATTTGTCATACAATAAATATAATAATATTAAAATCTATTAATAATGGAGATTCGCTTCCGGTTTTTGTCTGTAACAAAAACTACGTCACTGCTTACGTACATTACCCAAAATCGTCATAACATAGAATAAATACATTCAAATTTCAACATGCAACATTAGATAGTCCTCATTGTTTTTTAAAACAAGTTTTGATAAATACATGACTGGTATTATATATCTATATATAGTTTGTTTTATTTTGATACATATTTAAAGTTTACACTACAAATTGTTTTATTTTTTAATCCTTTAATGAATTTGATGATTCTTAGGGTACAAACTTATTTTTTAATCCTTTAATGAATTTGATGTACTTAGGGTACAAACTTGTTGACATTGATTTTTTTACTCCCACCCCCCAGGCAATATGTTTCAAAAATCTATTTTTATATCGCCCGGAGTGCGTTTTTTTATTTTGTACTAGTAAAAATAATAAAGATTTGTCATATCTTAAAATCCAGACAACCAATCACGTTGTTGGTATCCTTCCGTCTGCTAAAGACGATCAAGTAGTGTCCAATTTTTTGTCTTTTATACACTGGTGGTTGTTGGCTTTGGCTGCGCGGCGGATGAAGACTTACGACAGTCTGGGTGGTCTAGGCACCCCCCCCCCGACTTCCCATGGGCAAAGAAGGGCTATGACCCCTTAATCCATCACATATTACCAATCCATTCCATTCCACACAGACGCGTGTTTCAAATATATATATATATATATATATATATATGTGTAAGAATGTTTGTGGTGTGGTGTGTTCTGTGTGTGTGTGTGTGATTCTCTGTGTGTCTGTGGCTTATGTGTGCTTCTGTGTGTGTAGAAAATAGAAAGATACAAAGTATTCCAAAAGAATAGTCTTATTCTCGATGGTGAAGACGACGTTATAAAGTTTTGGTTTTCGCAACCTTCATCAGGACTTGAGGCAGATGAAATTTCTGTAGGGATTATTATTGTGTAATGATTATATATGTTTATATATATATATATATATATATAATATATATATATATATATATATATATATATACATTAACACACACACACACATAATATATATATATATATATATATATATATATATATATATATATATATATAGAGAGAGAGAGAGAGAGATAGCGCGCATGCATGTGTGTAAAACGTTGGCTTCCACAGAAGTGTCCAGCATGCCTTGTCCGTGTCACTCGGATGATTTGTGAGATGAGGGGCAGGTAGCCGTACAGCTGCTTCCTTATGGGGTGCTGCTTCCACGATTTGTTCAAGACTGCACGCAGTATCCTTGTGCAGCTCCCATCCAGGTTATTCACGAGGCGCCTCGTTAGGGTCCAAGTGGTGCAGCCATACAGCAGTACTGATATACCCACAGCCTGGAAGAATTGTCGCTTTAACTTTCAATATGACTGATAATTTGTTTGTGGCCGACCATGCCTTTCCTATTCGTGTATTAACATCACTTTCTGTGGATGAGATATTACTACCTAGGTATGTGAATTATATATAATATTATTATATTTATTTTTTTAATTTTTAAATTATTTTATTGGATTATTTTATACCGAAGACATTTTATTTTATTCATTCTTGAGGGGTATTCAAATTTTTTTCTTACACAATCTTTTAAACACGTTTTTTAATACTCGTTTTTCATCTATTTAACCCATAGATGGGATCCTAACACGTACTACCACTCCGGATCAGGATGGATCGGGCATAATAGCGATAAAAAGGTTACCCCACACTACCCAGAGTTCCAGAATTGTAGATGAGATATTACTACCTAGGTATGTGACATCCAGTGTGGAGATGTCTTCATCTTGTTTAACAACCTACATGAGGATGCTAGTCATCCTCAGTTCAAAAACGGGAACACCAGCAATATATTCATGCATGAATTTCAACCCCCTTTCATTGACAATCAGTCTAGCAAGACCCACGCAGTCACATCAAAGTGGGAAGGATATCTACTCTACAAACAGCTTCTCTGTCTCCCACGCATTTTAAAAGATGGCTGACACTGGCGGGTAAAACTTCAATAACAAGATGGCCGACCCTGGTCTTATCGACCGACCGAAAAAGTAATTACAAGCCTAACTCAGCAAGCAGCCTGTCAGACCGTACGTCGCCCTTGTTGGCCCGACCCCTCAGCCTTACCTATTCAGTTTCCCTTATCTTGCCCGAGGCCCGCTTATCCCAGCGTTATGGCCGTGTCGGACTACTGCTTGGAACCTGACAAATTGTTATGGCGAGCACGTGTTGCTGGACCGAAATTTTCAACCAGAAGTTAGAAAGGAGAAAGAAGAAAAGAGATAGTGAGCATAAAAACGAAGAATTATTCAGTTGATAGAAGCAGTATTATGAGAGGGACCGTTTGGAACTGGATTTTATGAATTTATACAGCCATTTACTGGTTATTTCCTAGTTGAGTAACATAAATGACCCAGAAAAAAAAGAGAAGCCAAATTATTTATTTATTTTCCCATTAAACTAAGCCTAAACCCTAACTCTAACTCTTGTTGGACTTAAACTTTAAAAAAAATTAAAGTTAACAGTTTTATTACAAGATTTGTGGGTTCTGTTTTTTCTAGGTCACCCTGTAATATTATGTTACTCAACTAGGGGGTAGGTTATAGTTAGGGTTAGGGTTAGGTTTTAGGGTTATGGTTAGGTTTGGGTTTAGGTTTAGTTTAATGGGAAAATAAATAATTTTGGTTCTGTTTTTTCTGGGTCACCCTGTAACACGTACTAATGCATAATACGCACACCCAACTTTGGACTCTGAAACTATGGGGAAAATATTCTTGTGTATAATACGCACTCATACATAACACGTACTCATGCATAACACGCACACCCAACTTTGGACTCTGAAACTATGGGGAAAAACATTCCTGTGCATAATACGCACTGACTTTTTAGATTTGGAGAAACGTAAATTTAACCTAAATATAGCAATTGCTCAATTCTTTTTTATTAAAAAATAAAAAAATTATAATTAACTAGCAAAAGTACCCCAATAAACCAAATAAACCAAAACTAACCAAATAAATATTTCTAAGATTAGACCGGTGATACGCGAGAAATTCCGAGCCGAAACGATTAGGTCACGAATTTGTCAACTTTAGATTACCAGCAGAGGAGCCATTTTAAATCAGATATAGCCAACAGCCAACGATTTTTTTTATATTAGCAGCAGCAGCTCTGCCACAATTATCGCAAAATCGTTTGATCTTGTTTGATTAAGTAATTATATCCCTTAATCAGTAAAGATCAATAACCAAATTTGGTGTGTTTCTTAGTTATAGGGATGTCAAGGTGTATGCAAGATTTCGAATCTGAATAACATCTTTTTTCTGTGTTGACACGTACATACCAAACTTGTTTATATATATATATAGAAGATAATAATATACTTTACCTAACAAGTAGGTGTGGCGCTCCACCTCAGACGAAAAAAAAACTCCTTGGTCTAGCGCTAGGGAAAAGGGGATAGACACCCGCTGATAGGCCGATACCGACTTTAGGCCACCGCGACGACTTACTTTTTACTTACTTAATGCCGAAGTCAGTCTTTTTTTCGCAAATCACACGGATATTAAATACATGTCATACAGAGAGTAGTAAGGCGCCCGTATTGCAATGGTTATCGTTCTAGAAAATATACACAACCAAACAACGAGACTTGTAGCATTTCAAATAGTGTTAATATCACTTGGAAAGGTATGCATCCAACTATTCTTCCTCTTGCTTCGAGTAAATGTTATGGCAGTCTGAGCTCATTCACTATGATTCGGCAACCGGTCAAGAAGATTTGGTTGTTGTTTTTACAGCATATCAACCATTTTTTGGCCATTTAAAGGTGAATCAAGCCATTTTGCTTATTCGGCTTCAAATCCCAAGGTTCCTAGTTCGATACCGACCCTCGCCAACTCAGCGTATGAGTAGCATGGGGATCTGCGCGGTAAAGTAAGGAGCTGATGGTAGAAGTGGCGCTCCATCTCAGACTCAAAAACAATCTCCTTGGTCTAGCGCTAGTAAAAAGGGGATAGACTCCCTCGCTGATTGGCTGATACCGACTTTAGGCCACCCCAATGACTTCAAAGCAAATTATCAAATAGTATTATCCCTACGCCTGAGCGAGGCCTAATTTGCGATTAAAACTTCCAGCATGCTTCAAACTACCAAGCCTTCAACGCTCACTGTACTACCTAGACACGTTCTGTATAGTAGTGGCACATTTATCATTGACAAGTTGATTTGGCGAGGTTCGTGTGTGGCGTGCCGGTGGCCTAGGTTTAGAGTCTCTGACTCTGCGTTCTGGGTTCTCCGGTTCGATCTCCGTCGGGGGAGATCGGAGGTATACAGCTGTACAGTGTTCCACACGTCTTACGCGGTATTCGCCGAGTTTGCATGTCGAGATTATTTCAGTTATAATTAACAAATTCTCTCTCTATATATGTTGTGGATACATCTATACGTTATACGCGTTATAATTGCCTTTAATATATAAATAACAATATACTTTATTTAACAATGCTTCAAACGCAAATGATCAAATACAAAAAATTTATATAATTTACATAATGTCTTAGAACACAAAATTTAAAGATTATTTAAAAAAGCCAGAAACAGGCGACAGCACACATAAATTATTACAGAAGCGGACTACGCAGATTATCTTGCGCTTCTTGTAATTTCAAATGCACAAGTAGAATTACTGTGACATAGCTTAGAGAAGGAAGAAAAGGGCATTTGCCTCTCTGTGAACTCAGTTCATGTGTTTTAAACAAGATGGATACATCTCTACACTGGATTGCAAAACTCTGAAATTCGTAGACCAGTTCATATACCTAGGTAGTATTATCTCATCCACAGAATAAAAAAATCCAAATAAGACAAATAAGACATGCTGGATACTGTTAGAGAAGCAAGGACGAACTCGTGAGTGACGTTTTCTCTTCGTCATCTAAACATAGACGCGTCAGTGTAGGCCAATTAGCAAAAGCGTATATCAATCAGCTCTGAGCGGATACTGGATGCCGTGTGAAAGACCTTCTTGAGACGATAACTGATTAGTACAGGTGGCGAGAGTCTCATGGAAATAGGTGCTATTAGTGCGACGATGGTGATGATGGCTAAAACGTATCGGCCGTTGTATCTTCTATGTAGCCTGGGCAGGTTTATATGGAGGGTGAGCTGTTGCCCAAGCAGCAAATCCCCCCTCTCCACACTGCCGCTGTGATCCAAATGAAAAGTAAGGAACCAATGCCGTTTTGCAACGGTAGTATCGCAGGAGTTGCTGGGTAGCACTCGATTTAAGCATCACGCCTCCTTAGAGACTCCGGCTCCTGATTTGTTTTCGGGATTTAATCCTAGGCTTTCCTTGAGGTTTTGTGTTGGACGTTTCTTTGACTTAAATGGGTTACCGACCAAGGCTAAGGAGCCCCTTTTAACCCATTTGGGGATTTATGCGAGTCGTAAGTACCCCAGTCCTACTACTGTCGGTGTTCATATATATATATGGAGTTGAGTACTTTGGGGATTTCGCTGACGACCACCAACTAAAGCGTAAACGCAACGCTCTCCTATATAAAAAAAATGGGGATAGACTCCTTCGCTGTCTGACTAATACCGACTTTATATATACTAGTAAGAAATTTAACATTTTTGAAAAAACAAATGATGTTATATAATTGCTGACAGAAATCTGTTTCGACCACTTCAATAGATCGGTCATCATCAAGAGCAACATATGAGAGAATGACGGGAAAAATAACCGTTAGAAGACAGGGTACAAACAAACGCAATTATTCAATGCTGGAATTTTTTAAAAATGCGTGTTCTGTGTTAAAAATAATATAAATTTTATTTTAAAAAATCAGAAGCATTATAGTTCATAGTAAAACTCAAAAGAGTTTGATGTAAAATTATATAAAAGTGTATAATGAGTATCAAAATTGTTCATGATATATTCCAGCTATTAAAAAAGTAATTTACAAGTCCACAGAATAATTGAAGAAAGATGTAAAGTTTCAAATCACTTGTGGTGTTGATAAATCCGTAGTGTCGTAGATGAAAGTCTTCAGAGGTGTAAGAATCCAGATATTTTGTTTTTTCAGTAGAAAAATATGAAAAATAAATGGAAATTAATCCGACAGTAGGAAATTTAACATTTTTGAAAAAAACAAATGATGTTATATAATTGCTGACAGAAATCTGTTTCGACCACTTCAATAGATCGGTCATCATCAAGAGCAACATATGAGAGAAAGACGGGAAAAATAACCGTTAGAAGAAAGGGTACAAACAAACGAACACAGAACACGCACTTTTAAAAAAAATTCCAGCATTGAATAATAGCGTTTGTTTGTACCCTGTCTTCTAACTTTCTCTCATATGTTGCTCTTGATGATGACCGATCCATTGAAGTGGTCGAAACAGATTTCTGTCAGCTATTATATAACATCATTTGTTTTTTCCAAAAATGTTAAATTTCATACTGTCGGATAAATTTCCATCTATTTTTCATATACTAGTAAATATATCCGGGTGCAAATATGTAACTTTTAATGTAACAAAATGTTTTATTAGATTAGAAAGTCTAATGAAACTAATTTGAAACACCCTCACTGTATAGCTGATATCGACATTAGGCCGGCTCTAATTTGACTCTCCCTCGTATATATATATATATATATATATATATATGTGTGTGTGTGTGTGTGTGTGTGTGTGTGTATGTGATGACCAACAACTAAAGCGTATTCGCAACGCTCTCCTATATAAGGGATGGAGCATTCTATGGAGACCTTTACATACATAGAGATGTGTGTATTAAAATAGTTAAAATCCCCTTCGGTGACTATATAGCCTAGCGGTTAACGTGTCTGACTGACACCGACCCGATTGGATTTCAATCTCGGCTGTAGGTAGCTTGCAAATGTCTAGCCACACTGAAGAGACTTGATAAGTCGAAACACGTGTCTGTGGATAGCTATATATATATAAGAAGAAAATATTTTAAAAATATAACAAACACAGGATGTTATGATTAGGGGAAACAATTTTTTGTGTCAATACTTAAGCATTTCGGTATATTGTACCATCTTCAGGACACTGTTAAGTAATGTTTATGTGAGGGACAAAATGAAAGATGTTAAGTGTATAGTAAATGTGTGAATATGATGTTATTAACCGTTAATTTTTATATGCGCGTTTGTTTACGAAAGCCAATGACGTGATCAATGCATGTGCAAAAATGGAAGGTGAAGATCATATAATGACGCATGCTTTTCGTAAACAAACGCGTATATAAAAATTAACGGTTAATAACTTCATATTCACACATTCACTATACACTTAACATCTTTCATTTTGTCCCTCACATAAACATTACTTAACAGTGTCCTGAAGATGGTACAATATACCGAAATGCTTAAGTATTAACACATAAAATTGTTTCCCCTAATCATAACATCCTGTGTTTGTTATATTTTTAAAATATTTTCTTCTCATATTGTCGGATTAATTTCCTCACCATATATATATATATATATATATTAACCTACTCTAAACAAATCGTAAAATCTAAGAAGTCCGTTTAGTGTAGGGGTTATGGGATCGGCCTGTCAGCTTGGCAGTCCGGTTTCAAATCACGCACAGGGCGGTCTTCCGATCTATAGCTCTGCTGATGAGGCCTAATAGGCCGAAATGTACATACAGAGATTGATTTTTCTCGATTTGTTTAGCCATACATTTAAATAGGTGTTCCCGCCTAATTCATTATTAATTAATTAATTTTCAAAATTAGGTACGACTCCAATTAAGCACTTGTTCTCCCAAAAATTGTCGGCAAAAAGCCATTCCAAACAAACCATGTTTACAACATATATATATATATATATATATATATATATATATATATATATAAAAATTGAAAAAATTCAAGTTTCATTAACGTATGATGCTTAATAAGCTGACGCTGCAGTGTTTCGGTCGTTAATGAAATGAGTTCTTTTTAAAAATGTTTATAATATTACCATTTGTCGGATTTACTTTCACTTTTTCTTCATATATATATATATATATATATATATATATATTATATATATATATATATATATGGAAATTACAATTAAAAAATAGATATTTACGTAAAAAGAATATTCTGCATTTTATAATCTCTACAAAGCGGGACAATCCTTTTTTATGATGCGGTCACGTTCTCGTAAAGCTCCTCTCAGGACAACGGCAATATCTATTTGGACAAAATGGTTTTTGTTTCAGAACGGCGCCTTCACGCCTGGTAACTTTTATCAATCACGTATCTAGTATCGATTGATACAAACGCTGTCAACTTCCTAGAATCAGTCTCCCTTTTCAGCTTGAGCTGCGATGGTCGCCGTTTGCGGACGAGATGATGGGAACGGTGGGCTGTTAGGAAGAAAAAAAGAAAAAGAAAAAAGGTTTTCTCTCTCATCACATGGAAAAACTGTTATACAGCAAACAACGGGTCATGGGGAAGTGGTTGGGTAGGGATTGGCGCCCCCAATCTTGTAAATGTCAGGGCGCAATTTGCTTAATTCCAAATCGGCGATCGAAGCCATCGTCATTGACGTTTAGATATCGATCTGTAAGTGGAATGAATTTTAGACCACAATTCGAAACCAATCTCAAACCCTGGAGAAAGGTTGGCACAAGGTTGGAGTGTTGCATACCCCTGCGGGTATTGAATTCAGAGTTTTCTTTCTTCTAGACTGATTTACCTAGCCATGGTTTAAAAGCGCAGTCTACCATGCTATTTTCCCATAGCTGGAGGGAGAATTGGATTCATAACTTTACCAAGGGTATTAGCGCTATGTGAAATGCAAACAGTTTCGTCCAGGAACTGAACTCGGGTCGACGAGTCTATTTCCTACGACTCTAACCATTAGTCCACGCGCCTCCATAGTATAAGTGCATAAATTTTCATTTCTCCTCTTTGTTGATATTGCAACTAAAAGAAAATTCTTCTAAGCCTCCTCATAATAAGAATAGAACTCTCTTACTATTTATATACCCAGTATTCTATTCTTACTCCGCCCTGTCAGTTGGAGCGTTAGAATACACCGACTGCCCCTCTGGTAAAACTCCCTCAATGGGGCCACCTGTTGGCCGTGGGTGACGACCCGTGATGCTTAAGAATAGAACCCATGTGGTTGAGCAGTCCATGACTTGCAATACTCCACTTACGCCCTGTCTTGGGCTAGACGGGCGGTCGGAGAGGTCCCCTCCGATCAATCGGCTGGTCACGTCAAGCCCTAGCATCTATATGATTTTCCCAACCCTATTGCCCTTATGGCAAGCCCCAACCCATTTTTATCATATGGGTGCTAGAAGGCGGTGGCTGCGGGTCTACATGTCCTGGGAATGACGTTAAGTTCCAGTTTTGGAGGTTCGGGGAATGTGGAGCACCCCTTCATCACCATTGCTCCCTGGTCCACTCTGACCCGAAGTGGTATTACCTGTTAGAGTCCCATCTATGGGTTAAATAGAAAAACATGAGTTTATAAATGAAATTGAGTATCCATTTAATGATTACTTTATTTAAAACTTGAAGTGAGAAGAGCTGGTTTAATACCTTTCCCAAGAGTATTAGCGCCAGGATTTGAGCTTGGGTTCATTTCCATTTCCATATCGTAGTCCATTTCCTATGATCTTAGACATTACGCCATGCGCATTTATGCCATAAAAGCAAATCGGTCGAGTAACACTCGGAGAGTATCAGGTGAGTAGGACACCTGCCTCTCGATGCAGAGGTCCAGTGGCTTCGGCCATGGACTGTGGCTACAATTAACAGCGTTAATCCAGGGGGCTATCCCCCAGGCAATACCTGTCCCCTTGATTTAAAGGGGAAGGGCTGGGTTTATTGCCCAGTGCCTGATGGGATCAACGCAATTTTTGTACCCACCACTCATGAGCATCGGTTCGTGGGTGGTCCCACATTAATAGGGCCTTGTGCCTAATCCGTGCACGTGGGGTAAGTGATTATTATCGAGTATCAGGTGAGTGGCACTTAGAGAGTATCAGGCGATTTCAGTATCTCGTATTCTCGTATGGTTCGTCAGCTTTACGACCCCGGCAAAAGCAATCGGAGCTACTGAACTGTGTATAACGTTACTAAAATATTGCAAAACTTTTGACTCAATCTAGAATATATGCATAAAAAAGGGTGGTTTTTTTTCTGTTTTTTTTTTTTTTGCTCAGTCAGACAATAATATTTTAATATTTTATCTCAAAGAAGATTCGTCAGCTTTACGACCCCGGCAAAAACATTCGGAGCTACCGAACTGGTATTACTAAAATATTGCAAAACTTTTGACTCAACCTAGTATATATGCGGAAAGAAGGGATTTTTCCCCACTGTCAGACTACCGAACTGTGCATAACGTTACTAAAATATTGCAAAACTTTTGACTCAACCTAGTATATATGCGGAAAGAAGGGATTTTTCCCCACTGTCAGACTACCGAACTGTGCATAACATTACTAAATATTGCAAAACTTTTGACTTAGCCTAGTATATATGCGGAGAGAAGGGTGTTTCTTTTTGTTTCTTTTTTTGTTTTTTTTTTGCTCACTGTCAGACTATAATATTTTAATATTTTATCTCAAGAGGATAATGAATAATTTAAGCAAACTACCATTCGTTTTTTTTTATCTCTCATTTTTATTAATATTTTATCAATAATCAATGAATGAAACGACACAGCCTTCTTATTCTCTCACACATTGTCTGTATTTACAAACTCTCCGATATTTGACTCGAAGCAAATGTTCTTTGTACAATCACAATTTTTGATGACTCAACAATGGGTTGTCCGAGAGATTTGCCATGGTAACACTGCAGTTAGATTCGCTTTCACATTAATCTGAACTCGCTTATGAAATACTGGCGGCTATTAGTCTATCACAGGGGTCGCTAGACAGTTTTTGGTAGGATGCCAGATTGGCAGGGTCTTTTTTTTTTAGGGCGGTGGGCTTTGCAAGCCAAGAAAACGCCTAAGTAAAACTTTGTATATATATATATATCAAGAAAAATGAAAAAACACAGGTTTAAATGGGTTAGGTGATGAGTTTATTGGCCGACGCTGCAGTGTTTCGATCTATTAATTAGATCATCTTCAGGGCATAAGATAAGAAATTATTTATCACAGAATAACGAGAAAAGCGAGTGGTAATCCTTGTCATTCAGTCTGTTTAAAAATTTCTGAAGTTTGAAAAAAGGAGACGGTTTTGAAATATGACATCAAATATTCTATTTTATGGCGTGAGTATGTGGCGCTGTAAGTGTGTGTATTGAAAGGAAACATTGTGCATTTTTTAGGTATGAGGTTGTGTGTGTATGTGTATAAATTTTTCTGTGTTTTTTCATTTTTCTTGATATATTACATACTGTCGGATTTACTTCCTTTCTCCACACACACACACACACACACACACACACATATATATATATATATATATATATATATATATATATATACCGCCCTGTTGGCCGTGGGTGGCGACCCGTGATGCTTAAGGATGGAGCCCAGGTGGATGAGCAGTTCATGACATGCAATACTTCACTTTGGCCCTATCTTGGGCTAGACGGGCGGTCGGATAGGCCCCCTCCGATCAATCGGCTGGTCACGTCAAGCCCTAGCACCTATATGATTTTCCCAACCCTATTGCCCTTATGGCAAGCCCCAACCCCTTTTTATCATATGGGTGCTAGAAAGTGGTGGCTGCGGGTCTACATGTCCTGGGAATGACGTTAAACTCTATCTGATGGTGAGGTTCCAGTTCTGGAGGTTTGGGGAATGTGGAGCACCCCTTCATCACCATTGCTCCCTGGTCCACTCTGACCTGGAGTGGTTAAATAGAAAAATGTATTTATAAACAAAATTGTATTATCCATTAAGAATTGATTTATTTCAAAACTTTATCGGCATTAAATGACCCACTGAGGTTGATATGCCGTAAAACAAAACAAACCAAACCAATATATATAAATACAAGTTTTGTTGAACTGTACAGACAATTCTTGTCGGACAAGTTTTTGGTTGATTCTTTCTAATTTTCGGGCCATCTTTTTGGTGTCGGGGTGTAACTGGTGTAACAGTCCATCAAAGGTTTCGATACGAGCGCTTTCGGCAATACAGTTTGCCATCATCAGGTAAGAAAGGATGGTATGGTTTCGTGTCTCGTTTTTAACGAGAACGAGTAGTAGCAAGGAATTAGAAGTGGGAGATAATAACAATTAGTAGTGGGAGGTTGTAGGAATGGTAGTGGGTTGTGGGAGGGGGGCACAAGTTGTGAGAAGGGCGGGGTATAATGGAAGGAGGATAGGCAGGAAATTATAAGCATTCAAGAACACTGATACACCAGTTACACCCCGACACCAAAAAGATGACCCGAAAATTAAAAAGGATCAACCAAAAACTATGTATATATATATATATATATATATATATATATATATATATATATATATATGTTGTTCTGGTTCCAACGGGAGAAAATTCAATATTTTATAAAAAAAAGAATGTCCGCAAAATGTATTTTGTTCTCAGAAAAAAATGTTTAATTCTTTTTGTTTTACATTAAAGCGTAAACGCAACGCTCTCCTATTAAAGGGATGGAGCACTGTATGCCGGCCTTTACAAAACATACAGATGTGTATATTAAAACAGTTAAAACTCCCTTCCTATTCTTTAGGTGACGATAGCTGAGAGGTTAAACAGTTCGAGTGATGCTGAATCGATCAGGTTTCTATCCCGGCTGTAGGTAGCTTACAAATGTCTAGCCACACCGAAGAGACGTGATATGTCGAAACATCAGTGTCTGTGGATGACTATATATATATATATATATATATATATATATATATATATATATGGGGGTGGGGTTACCGACAATTTCGGACGCGACATAAAATCAATTTCTAAAGCAGAGTCGAACAGGTTTGAATTCAGAGTTACGCTTCTCCTAGACCGGTTACCGTACCAAGGTTAAAGAGCCCAGTCTTTCCTGATAGCAGGGTGGAAAATAGTTAGATGTATATTAGCGCCACGATTGCCTTCTTAATATATATATATATATATATATGTATATATATATATATATATATATATATATATATATATGTTTAATTTGTTGAGCAATCATCAGATATATATATATTTATATATATGTTTAATTTGTGGCGCAATCATCAGGTTGTTAAATTAGATCCCATGGTGTTTATTGAAGATCTTTTCTTAATCTTAAGAAAATTAAGAGATTAAGAAAAGATCTTCAATAAACACCATGGGATCTAATTTAACAACCTGATGATTGCGCCCTAGCATGAAACCTGGGTAGCTGTTTATAATAAACATTGATCTTTAAAAACTCAACAAATTAAATAAATATTAGCTCTCACAATTTGTGATTGAGCACTGTATTTTCTTTGTTTCATCACAAAAAAAATTGTTTATATATATATATATATATATATATATATATATATATATATATATATAAACAATTTTTTTTGTGATGAAACAAAGAATATATATATATATATATATTATATATATATATATATATATATATATATATATATAGTTAAGAATTAATGCAAAAATGAATTAATGAATATAATAAAAAATGAATGGAATGAATAGAATAATTGAAAAAGATATTTTCCGAGGTACCTCTCCCAAAAGAAAAAAATGATAATAATAACTTTTGAGAGAGGTCATTAAAAGAAAAAAAAAGCCTTTCACATCCTATGGGATTCTCTATTGAACCTTTGAATTAATATAATTATTGTATAAAACATTGGAGAAGATAAAATAATGTCTTACCTTTGTAAATTTATGTTGAGAAGTAATTCGAATTTTTTCTGTCTAATGCTGTCTATCCTATTTCTGTTATAACTTGCAACATTGTATCCATTTGAATTTAAGATAAAAACGGTCAACTGAAATATTTTTGCATACATTTTTAGAGTTATAAATATTATTTTTTAAGTTGTTTATTTTTATTATTATTCATGTTTGTATTTTTTTAATTTGTTTGTTATTTGTCTTTTATCATATTTTATTCTTTATGAATTTAATTTATTTTTTAATCATTTTTAAATTATTTTCTTTTATATACTAGCATAAAAACACCCTCCAGGCTGTGCAAAAATTAATTTTTCAACGATATTGCCAGTGGGTGTGAGAGTTCAATATCAGGGAGTTTGTACCATAAGTGAGTGTGAAAAAGTAAAAATATAAAACATTTTGAAATGGAAACTTAGTTCTGATAACTTTGAATATATATTAAAATAAAACAAACTATATATGAATATACTAGTACAAAATAAAATACACCCTCCGGGCGATGTAAAAATAGATTTTTGAAACATATTGCCTGAGGGGTGGGAGTTAAAAATTCAATATCAACGTAAAATCATCAAATTCATTAAAGGATTAAAAAATAAAACAATTTGAAATGTAAACTTTAAATATGTATTAAAATAAAACAAACTATATATAGATATATAATACCAGTCATGTATTTATTAAAACTTGTTTTAATAAACAATGAGGACTGTCTAATGTTGCACGTTCAAATTTTGAGTGTATTTATTCTATGTTATGACGTTTTTGGGTAGTGTGACGTAAGCAGTGACGTAGTTTTTGTTACAGACAAAAACCGGTAGCGAATCTCCATTATTAATAGATAATACCGGGCATGTATTCATCAAAACTTGCTTTATAAAACAATGGGGACTGTCAAATTCTGTGTGCATTTATGTTATGTTATGACGATTTTGGGTAATGTGACGTAATCAGTAACATAGTTTCGGTTACTGACCAATAGAGACCTGAACTCCATTATTAATAGATTCTATATTAATATATTTCTACCCTGGTTGGCTGCTGGTTTTAAAGTGAACACTTTTATTTACTGAACATTTGACTGTGAAAAGCATATCAAATTACGTTCTCTTTTTTCTTTCTTTTTTTTTTTGTCTGGAGGGGAGTATGATGCTTATTCTACAGTTGGGTATAGTGGTTTAAATAGCAGATTGGACTATACTTATGTATTTGGGTCAAGTACACTTCCTAGATCCTGATTGGCTGCTGGTTTTAAGGTGGACACTTTCATCTATATAAACTGAACATTTGACTGTGTACAAGCATTTAGTGAAGAACGTATTCAGTTACATTCTCTTTTCTTTTTGGTCTTGTAGTAACACCCTTCTCGTAGGGGTGAGTATGATGTTTATTCTACAGTATCCAAGAGACCAGAAAAGACCACTCGCTAGACCTCCACGACCGTAGAATTATAAAGAGGTTTTAGGGAAAATTTACCTAAGGTTTCTGGCTATTGCCGTCTTCTGAATGCTGCACCTCATGTGTTGGTAAACAAACTATTTACGGTTGAAACTAAGAACTAAGAAATAGCAAGAAACCTTAGGTAGATGCTCCCTAAAACCTCTGTATAAACAGTTATATTTAATAAATACAGCTCTTACATTTGTAATTAGGCACTTTATTTTCCTTTATTTCATCTCGTAGAAATTACCAATATATATTCCGCATGAATGATTGCCGAATCCCAAAACAATTATTTTACGGGGAAATCTCAACTGGCAAACGTCGTCAGTGCAAACCCAAATTGAGGTTTAAGGACTGTCTCAAGGACACTCTGAAGAACACTGCTATTGCTGTTGAGGACTGGGAGAAGCTAGCTTGTAATAGACCTAGCTGGAGAGCCACTATCTACCTGTCTGTGGAAGAATTTGAGTCCAACCGAATCAAACACCAAAAACTGAAACGGTCAATTAGAAAGGGTAATTTTCAACCAAGCAACATTCAAAGTGGAGAAGTTCCAACATGTGGTTTATGTGGAAGAGTATGTCTCTCCAGGACTGGCCTGGTGAGTCATCTGAGAAAACCCAGGAATGGAGAGTCAAATACAACTGGCATATAAATATGATGATAAAAAAGGGGAAAAAGTAGGAAATGGTCTTACTCGAAACACGAGTTGACAGCCATCATATATATAATAGTATTTGATAATACATAATAGTATTTAATCAAATGCAAAAATAAGGGCAATAGTTTTTTCCGTTAAGATAGACAATAATACGCAACATTGGTAATCTCAGAATTAGAGAAGGTTTATTAATAGCTAAGTTACACCCTCGCATAAACAGTAGGTTAGAATTAAACACCGAATATATAATTAATTAAAATATACATTCCATATATACACATATATATATACATAAAACAAATAAATAAAAATAAATAAATACATAAATAAATAAATAGATAAAAATAATGAAATTGAAATTGATTGAACAACGGCTATTACGACCCTTCCGCGTGGCGTTATAAAAAAAACACGAGACGTCTAAAACAAAAACCACACAAGACCGCGTCCATTTCAGAAAGTCTTTGAAAATGAATTTTCTTCGAAATTGATTAGACACTGAACATTATTTTATTTTTATACGCATTGTAATTGCTTTCTTAACATAAATAAATAATAATATGTGCCTGTGTCTTCTTGTGTGCGTTCGTGTGTATGTGTGAATATGTGTGCATTCATTTGTGTGCTACACTTGGTCTCAGCTAGTGTGTTACTCTATCTCTACTTGATTGCGTATGTAACTAATGTGTATCTATTTCTCTGAATGTTTGAGATTAGGCTTGATGATTAGTCTTAATGTGTTATTCGGACTATTGTCCTCATCTTCATTGTTATCTGTACAACGTTTCGGCCGGTATGCCCTCCGGTCTTCTTCAGGTATTTCTTGTCGGACTCGGGAACCTTCTTTTTGAACTAGGGAACCTTCTTGTCGTAATCGAGAACCTTCTTGTAATCGGGAGCCATCACGTAACTTTGAACCCAACCCTTTATTCATTCCACGGAGGTATCCTGGTCAAGGGCGGCAGTAACATAGAATAATAATTAACACAGCTTAACGCCTGTAACCCAGCTATGGATAGCGAAATGAGAACAGGTTACCCCTGTGGACTGAATAAAGGGTTGGGTTCAAACTTCTGCGATAGCTCCCGATTACGAAAAGAAGGTTTCCGAGTCCGAAAAGAAGGTTCCTGAGTTCGACAAGAAATACCTGAAGAAGGCCAGAGGACACATCAGCCGAAACATTGTACAGATAACAATAAAGATGAGAACAATTGTCCGAATAACGCAGATAAAATTATGTGTATCTATATGTGAATATGTGTGTGATTAAATTGTCTCTCCTTAGGTGTGTAGATGTATGTGTACCTGTGTTCGACAAGAAATACCTGAAGAAGGCCAGAGGGCACATCGGCCGAAACGTTGTACAGATAACAATAAAGATGAGGACAATAGTCCGAATAACGTAGATAAAATTATGTGTATCTATATGTAAATATGTGTGTGTTTAAATGGTCTCTCCTTAGGTGTGTAGATGTATGTGTACCTGTGTCTGGTTCTGCGTGCTTATCTGTGTGTCTGTGTGTGTTTGTGTGTGTATCTATACGTGAATATGTGTGTGTTTAAATGGTCTCTGCTGAGGTGTGTAGATGTATGTGTACATGTGTCTGCTCGTGTGTGCGTGTTATATATATATATATATATATATATATATATATATATACGTGTGTGTGTGTGTGTGTGTGTGTGTGTGTGTGTATGTACGTTAATTTCTCTGTTACACTGGGTCTCAGCTAGTGTGTTACTGTGTCTCTATTTAAATGTGTATGTAAAGTAAAGTAAAGTCGTCGGGGCGGCCTAATGTCGGTATCAGCCAATCAGCGAGGGAGTCTATCCCCTTTTCACAAGCGCTAGACCAAGGAGATTATCTTAACGTCTGAGGTAGAGCGCCACATCTACCATCAGCTCCTTACTCTACCGCACAGATCCCTGTGCTACTCATACGCTGAGTTGGCAAGGACCGGTATCGAACTAGGAACCTTGTGGTTTCTAGCCGAACGCTCTACCGACTGAGCTAACCCGGCCCGCGTATCTACACGTGAATATGTGTGTTATTAAATGGTCTGTGCTGGGGTGTGTAGATGTATGTGTTCCTGTGTCTGCTTGTGTGTGCGTGTTTATCATCATCATCATCATCATGTCGCGCTATTAGCACGGATATCCATGACAATCTCTCGCCAACCTTTCCTATCATTCATTTTCCCAGGGAGGTCCTCTGCGCAGCAACCTGCATCTTTGCTTAGTTGGTCAATGTAGGTCCTTGCTGGGCGGCCCACACTAGCATGTCCGTGTGTTGGCTTCCACAGGAGAACGTCACTTATGAGCTCATCCTTGCTTCTCCAGCAGTGCCCGGCATGTCTTGTCCGTCTCACTCGAATGGTTTGTGAGATGGGGGGCAGGTGGCCATATAGCTGTTTCCTCGTGGGGTGCTGCTTCCACGATTTATTCAGGACTGCACGCAGCATTCTTGGGCAGCTCCCGTCCAGCTTATTCTCAAGGCGCCTCGTTAGGGTCCAAGTGGTGCATCCGTACAGCAACACTGATACAACCACCGCCTGGAAGAATTGTCGCTTTAGCTTGTCAGTGAGATCGGATTTCCATATTACTGTTAATTTGTTTGTGGCCGACCACGCTTTTCCTATTCGTGTATTTACATCGCTTTCTGTGGATAAGATATTACCTAGGTATGTGAATTGTTCTACTGGCTTAAGGGTTACCGTTGAGTGTGGTTATGTCTCCCTTTTGAAACATATGTACTCTGTTTTATCGGAGTTTACGTGTTTATATATATATATATATATATATATATATATATATATATATATATATATGTGTGTGTGTGTGTGTGTGTGTGTGTGTGTGTGGTTGTGTATGTTCATTTCTGTGTTACACTGGCTTTCTGCTAGTGTGTTACAGTTTTTCTACTTGATTGCGTATGTAACAATGTGTATCTATACGTGTGTGATTGTTTAAATGGTCTCTGCTTGGGTGTGTAGATGTATGTGTACCTGTGCTTGCTTGTGTGTGTGCATTTTTATGTGTGTCTGTGTGTTTTGGGTGTGTGTGTGTACATTAATTCATGTGTTACACTGGCTTTCTGCTAGTGTGTTACTGTTTTTCTACCTGATTGCGTATGTAACAATGTGTATCTATTCGTAAAAATGTGTGTGTTTAAAGGTCTCTGCTTGGGTGTGTAGATGAATGTGTACCTGTGCTTGCTTGTGTGTATGTGCGTTTTTTATGTGTGTCTGTGTGTGTTTGTGTGTGTGTGTGTGTAGATTAATTTATGTGTTACACTAGCTTTCTGCTAGTGTGTTACTGTATTTCTACCTAATTGCGTATGTAACTATGTGTATCTATTCGTAAAAATGTGTGTGCTTAAATGATCACTGATTGGTTGTGCAGATGTATGTGGGTCCGTGTCTGCTTCTTTGAGTGAGTGTGTGAGTATGTAACTGTGTGTTTGTTTCTGTGTATGTACGCCCACCAAGGGTGTGTGTGTGTGCGCATGCGTAACTGTTTGTACCGAATTCCACTATGGTATTCCTCGTTTCATATTATAAGTTCCGGTGAAGCGATTAATGCGGGAAATTTTTCAATTTCCCTGCTAAGTGAGATGAATGGACATTTTTCGATGAGAGCAAAGAAAGAAAAAAGAAGGGGAAAAAAAGAGGGAACGCAGAAATGAAGAAAAAAAGCGTAAGAAAAAAAAAGAAAGAACGAACGAAAGAAAAAAAGAAAGAAAGAAAGAAAGAAATTGCCGTGAAAGTGAAAGTGAAAGTGAAACTAGAAATAAAATAATAGCCGGAACTAAGCAACACTAGAAAAACCCCTGAGGAGGTACGTTTTGGTTTTATTTCTTTCCTTAATGGCTTATCAAACTTTGTGGGGTATTTAATGCCAAAGCCTTCCTTGTATATATTTAACAACCGCTCCGTGCGAGTAGGACGTGAAACATGGTCGATTTATTAAGCGGTGTTTAATAGGTTTGAATTTTCATTCTCTTAGACTGGTTACCCTACCAAGGCTAAAGAGACTAGTCAGCCCAACTATATATATATGTATATATATATATATATATATATATATATATATGTGTGTGTGTGTGTGTGTGTGTGTGTGTGTGTGTGTGCGTTTAAAAGAATAAAAGCTGCCAAAATATACTTATTTATATATATATATATATATATATATATATATATATATATATATATATATATTAATAATTCATCCACAGACAGCGTGTTTTGGCGTTTCACGCCTCTTCAGTGTGACTAGACACAACAACTACCTATTGCCAGGATTGAAATTCAACTGACTTTATATATATATACATATATATATATATATTATATATATATATATATGTGTGTGTGTGTGTGTGTGTTTGGTTAAACTCTACGGACGATTCTTGTCGGACCAGTTTCTGTTCGATCCTTTCTAACAGTCTGGCCATCTTTTTAATATCTGGGTAGAGTTGCTGTAGCAATCCATCAAAACTTCTTTCACGAGCACTTTCTGCACGTCTTTGTGTCATCATCAGGTGTGAAACTGGTGGAATGTTTCCGTTGTCTCCACCAGTTTTACAACTAATGATGGCAGAAAGCGCACGTGGAATAACCGTTGGTGGATTGCTACACCAATTCCACCCAGATATTAAAAAGATCGCAAGACAGAAAGGATCGAATAAAAAGTCGTCCGACAAGAATTGTAAGTACAGTTTAACAAAACATGTTTAAAAGAAAATATACTTATTTTGATATACATATATATATATATATATATATATGTATATATATGTATATATATACATACATATATATATGTGTATATATATATATATATATATATATATATATTATATATATATATATAAAAGTAATTGGTAATTTGCTTGAAGCATTGTTAAGTATGTTATAAAATAATAAAATTCGAAGGCAATACAATGCGTAAAAAATAAAGACAAAAAGATGTTTTATATGTCTAATCGATTTCAAAGCAAAGCTTTATCATCAGAATGTATTTTCAGAAATGACGTGCTTATGTTTTTTTTATTTGTGTAGTTATAATTTCTCTTCTTATTTCCTTTTCCTCTCCTTTTTTTCCTCTCTTTCTTCTTCTCCTCCTTTATGAATGGGCGAATAACTGTAATTTCTTATTTCTCTCTTTTTTCTTTCTTTTTTTAAAAGTTTGTTGAGAACAAGGCTGACCGGATGTCAGCCTTGTAAGATGTTGCAATATGTTGCGACCGTGTGATGTCAAAATTTTTTTTGAAAACAAAAATGAACAAATAAATAAAAACCGTTAATAGAAAATTTTTTTTACATACTTAGCTTTTGTTTCGCTTTCACCTTTCCTTTCTTATTCTTTCTTCCTCTCTTTCTTTTTTTTTTGTGTTATTTCTCTTCTTTTTCTTTTTTTTTCTTTTTTATCCCCTTTGTTCTCTAATTTAAATTTTTTTATAGTAAATAAGTAAATAAAACATTATCTTAAATTATGTATTAGTATTGATAGAAAAAATAAATAATTCTTTTTTATTATTTTTTTTTTAAGAAAATATCTTTTATGAGTACTTTTATGAGTACTTTTATATATATATATATATATATATAAGTACTCATAAAAGTACTCATAAAAGCCCATATATATATATATAAGTTTTGTTGAACTGTACAGACAATTCTTGTCGGACGAATTTTTGTTCGATCCTTTCTAATTTTCGGGCCATCTTTTTGGTGTCGGGGTGGAACTGGTATAACAGTCCACCAAAGGTTTCGATACGAGCACTTTCGGCAATACAGTTTGCCATCATCAGGTAGGAAACGATGGTATGGTTTCGTTTCCTACCTGATGATGGCAAACTGTATTGCCGAAAACGCTCGTATCGAAACTTTTGGTGGACTGTTACACCAGTTACACCCCGACAACAAAAAGATGGCCCGAAAATTAGAAAGGATCAACCAAAAACAAACTCGTCCGACAAGAATTGTCTGTACAGTTCAACAAAACTTGTATACAAGAAAAAATGCTGCCAAAATACACTTATATATATATATATATATATATATATATATATATATATATATATATATATTATTAACCTGTGTCGGTAGCGCCGTTAGTCTCATCGCGAGTTTGAGTTTAAGTTGCCCAGGAGTCCTTTGTTTATCGGTACGGATTACCAGTTTAAATTACTCCTTTGTATTTGAACGACCAAGAACGTTATCTCGACTTTCCAATGACGTTATCTCGTCATCGAATTCAAATTAACATTACCGAATTGACGCTACAATTCTTGAGATTTTGTACGCTGACTTTCTCCCGCGAATTTCATGGAAATGATATTCTCATTTCGATTCATCTACGACAGCTGTTGTTGTTTTGTTCCAGCATGCTGTACATAATAGCTTTACCATCCGTGTAAATTCTCTAGAATATATGCATAATAATCGCGCTGTTCTACTCTAAAAATAACATTTTAAGATAAGTCGTTGTCGACTTCTATTTTTATATTTGTTGAATTATTAACACATATACCAAGCATAATGGAGGCGTTTGTCGTATAACGTTTATTGCTGTAGGAAATGGAACCGGTGACCCGAGTTCAAATCCTGAACAAGGCTGTTTGCATTTCCCATAGCGCTAATACCTTCAAGAAAGGGATTGTTGAATTATTAACACATATAATAATAATGGCTGTCAACTCGTGTTCGAATAAGACCATTTCCTGTTTGTTTTTTTTCATCATCATAGTTGGGTGCTAGTAGCATTTGACACTCTATCCTTGTTCTAATCAGTATGTGTGTGTGGGGGGGGGTCACAGTCAAGTCTGACGTAAGGTTCCAATCGACAGTCTAAACACTCCCAACTGTATCACGCTCCAAAATCCAATATCCAAAATTATTTCTTTGTCCCGCTCGTCTCGACAACAAAAAAGTACTGCAGTCGTTCTCCCCGGTCAGTGAGAATAGGTCCTTTAAATACACCTCAATTTCACCACATCCGGGCTCCTCACTCATAATTGTCCGTGCAGCAGGTGCGACACTCGTCAGCACGGCGCGACCACCTACATCCGGGCCACTATGCTATTTCTTATTTCACTGATCGTCCACAGCTCTCACATTCTGAAGGAAGCGGGTTCGACTCTAGGTCAGTCCTACACGCCAGGCAAAGCCTAGCCGGCTTCCTTCAAGAATACGGCAAGTCTTCACGCCCGCCACTCTCTCTGTCACACCGTGTTGCACAACGTAGGTCTCCTCTCTCACTACACTTGTGTTTTCACAGATGACTGTAAAGTTTTTAAGTGCCATCCTGGCCATTTGTAAAGGGCTTAAAGAATGTCCTATGTTATGGAATCCTTTGCTGATCCTTTGGTAAGCATATAAGTCCTATCCTTCGTATTGGTAAAGGTCCAATGATTTAATCCTATGTCCGTCGTCAAAGAGTGTCGACGTAATTATGACCAGCAGGGTTGGGGTTAAGTATTGTATCAACCTCAGAGTACTGCCAGTGATTGGCCAATAGATAGATCACATGGTCTCGCCTAGTCCAAGTATGGGCGAGGATCTAGCACACACCTTATATCTAAAGAAATCTCAAGCCAGCCCTGGAGAGACATACTCTTCACATAAACTACATGTTGGAACTTCTCCACTTTGAATGTTGCTGGGCTAAAAATTACCCTTTCTAATAGCCCGCTTCAATTTTTGGTGTCTAATTCGGTTGGACTCAAATTCTTCCACAGATAGGTAGATGGTGGCTCTCCAGCCAGGTCTATTACAAGCTAGCTTCTCCCAGTCCTCCACAGCAACAGCAGTGTTCTTCAGAGTGTCCTTGAGGCAGTCCTTAAACCTCAATTTGGCTTTGCAATGACGACGTTTGCCAGTTTAGGTTTCCCCGTAAAATAGTTTTTTGGGGATTCGGCAATCATTCATGCGAACTAAATGACCAGACCAGCGAAGACGTCATCTAAGGATTAAACTCTCAATACTAGGAAGGTGACATCTTTCAAGTATTGTGGTGTCTGGTGTAAATAATAACTATTCTATCCCTAAAATCCTTCGAAGGCAATTCTGATGGAATCTCTCGTGTGTCCTGAGATGTCGGTTGTAAACAACCCAAGTCTCAAAATGCAATGAGCACACAGACTCTGTATATACCAAGCATAATGGAGGCGTTTGGGTATAACGGTTATTGCCGTAGGAAGTGGAATCGGTGACCCGAGTTCAAATCCTGAACAAGGCTATTTGCATTTCACATAGTACTAATACCCTTGAGAAAGGCATGACCCTCCGCACGTATATGTATTTACCAACCTCTCGACACGAGCAGGATGCGACACCAGGTCAACTTCTTAAGCAGAGTTTAATTCAGAATTTTCCTTCTCCTAGACCGGTTACCTAACCAAGGTTTAAGAACCCAGTCTTACCTACTATATACCCATAGTTGAAAGGAGAATAGGTGGATGTATGCCTTTCCCAAGAATATTGGCGCTAGATAAAATGCTACATATACACACAACTGTCCTTTATATATGCATAGATGTAAGACAAATTTAGTTCTCGGATAGTATGAGCAATTTCTTAATTGCTTATGTTGTAAAAGTATAGAAAATGGCTATGATTTACTTCAAACTTTGCTTTTGTGCACTGGATAATACTACTAGCAGCGGCTACCCGGCGTCGCCTGGGTAGAGGGAGATTTTTTAAAGTATGTCTACTATCTAAAATATTAAATGAAAAAAAATATCCATGCTGTTATCATTTAAATTTTATTTTTTAATTATGTTCACGAATATAGATCAAATTTCTATTATTTTTGCTCAAAAACCAAGCCCTGATGATATTTAGTATGTATATATATTTACTTTGTCATTAATTGTTTTATTTTAGAAGTTTCCTCCGGGCATACATATACACACAGCTGCCCTTTATATATGTACTAGCAGCGGCTACCCGGAGTCGCCTGGGTAGAGGGGGATTTTTAAAGTTAGTTTCGCAGATCCATTATTACTTAATCGTGAGTTGAATCCCGCAGGATACCCCATTTAAATCCATATGTAAAAAAAAATAGACCTTGCATTGATCCAGCTACTCTGAAAAGAAATGTTAATGTCTACTATCTAAAATATTAAATGAAAAAAAATCCATATTGTTATTCAAATTTTATTTTTTAATTATCTTCACGAATATTGTTACATAATCATTAGATACCTAATGATTATGACAATAGTGTAGAAATCATTATGGCGATCAGTACAGCTGATGGCCTTGAGAGTGAGTGACAGCGTTTGACCTCACTCTGACCTTGCGGTCTGGGGATGATCGTGAGAACTGGAAGGCGATAGAAGCCCCTTCCGGTTTAAGGTGTAAGCAACTCAGTTAGTTAGAGTTAGGAGTTAGAAGCGAAGCTAGCAAGATGTGAGTCTGACTGCGCAGTTGTCTGGTCTTGGGAATCTACGAATAAAGTAACATCATCGTAAATCGAAGTCTTGTGGTTATTACTAAAAGCTAACAATGACACAAGGCTTCTGATAAGGAGTGATCCCCGACAGAGACCAGACCCGGAATCCTCAATAGAAGACCAGACGAGACCTTAGAAGATATACCAGATCCGACCAGAAGAATAGATGACAGAGTGAGAAGTAAGAGAAGTATATAACATATAGATATTTAGTGCCGGTAAAGAAGGGTATGCAACATATATCTATTTGGTACCGTGACGACGCCTACGTTACATATAGATATTTGGTACCGTGACGACGCCGCTACGTTACATATATCTATTTGGTACCGTGACGACGCCGCTACGTTACATATATCTATTTAGTACCGTGACGACGCCGCTACGTTACATATATCTATTTGGTACCGTGACGACGCCGCTACGTTACATATATCTATTAGTACCGTGACGACGCCGCTACGTTACATATATCTATTTGGTACCGTGACGACGCCGCTACGTTACATATATCTATTTAGTACCGTGACGACGCCGCTACGTTACATATATCTATTTGGTACCGTGACGACGCCGCTACGTTACATATATCTATTTGTACCGTGACGACGCCGCTACGTTACATATATCTATTTGGTACCGTGACGACGCCGCTACGTTACATATATCTATTTGGTACCGGGTACGTGACGACGCCGCTACGTTACATATATCTATTTGGTACCGTGACGACGCCGCTACGTTACATATATCTATTTGGTACCGTGACGACGCCGCTACGTTACAATATATCTATTTGGTACCGTGACGACGCCGCTACGTTACATATATCTATTTGGTACCGTGACGACGCCGCTACGTTACATATATCTATTTGGTACCGTCAAAGAAAAGGCACTACGTAACATATATAAATCAAACCTCTATTAGCCCTGGTGATATTTAATATATATATATATTTACTTTGTCGTTAATTGTTTTATTTACGAAGTTTCCTCCGGACGTACATATACACACAACTGTCCTTTATATATGTATAGACGTAAGACAAATTTTGTTCTCGGATAGTATGTGTTATTTCTTAATTGCTTCTGTTGTAAAAGTATAGAAAATGATCATGATTCCCGCCAAACATTGCTTTTTTGTCCTGTAATTTATGTAAAACAAATATTGTTCCTAATTGTTTTATGGTATAAAAGTATAGAAAATGGTCATTAGTGTACTACAATATTGCTTTTGTGTCGTGGATAATGAAATTTAGAAATCAGACTAATTTCTATGCAAAAGCAGGCAAATTTACACATTTTCATTTAGTTAATGTCTGAGAATAACAACAAAAAGGGCCTGGTTAGCTCAGTCGGTAGAGCGTTGGGCTAGTAACCACAAGGTTCCTATTTCGATACCGGTCCTCGCCAACTCAGCGTATGAGTAGTACAGTGATCTGAGCGGTAAAGTCAAAAGCTGATAGTAGGTGTGACGCTCCACCTCAGACGCTAAAAACAATCTCCTTGTCTAGCACTAGTGAAAAGGTGATAGACCCCTCGCTGATTGGCTGATACCGACTTTAGGCCACCCCGACCACGACTTTTTATAACAACATAAAGTAAACATAAAGGGTCGGTTTAGCTCAGTTGGTAGAGCGTCCGCCTAGTAAACACAAGGTTCCTGGCTC
Organism: Doryteuthis pealeii; assembly: GCA_023376005.1. Classification (NCBI taxonomy): domain Eukaryota; kingdom Metazoa; phylum Mollusca; class Cephalopoda; order Myopsida; family Loliginidae; genus Doryteuthis; species Doryteuthis pealeii. Next base: position 526,327 of record CM042167.1, read on the forward strand.
GATACCGGCCTTCGTCAACTCAGCGTGTTAATAATAATAGTAACTAATAGTGTTAATAAGGTTTGAATGTATTTCAAATCCTAGATAAGGGTGTTTACATTTTCACATAGCACACATACCTTTAGGAAAGGTATGAAGAGTTTGGTTTCTTTGTTTAATGGCCTATCACTCTTCATTGGTTATTTAAAGCTAAAGCCATCCTTGTAGAAGAACAGTAGTGGTACTATTAAACCCATAGCTAGGAGTAGTTTCTGAGTATTCATTGTTGTCGCAAAAACAATCTCCTTGGTCTAGCGCTAGTAAAAAGGGGATAGACTCCCTCGCTGATTGGCTGATACCGACATTAAGCCGCCCCGACGACTTTACTTTTTTTTACTTATAACAACATATGAATAAAAATCGACATGTTCTTTAGACTAATGTTATCCAAAAATGAACGAATGAGTTTAGAAGTGAGGGGTTTGCTAAGATTTGCGACTGTAATGGGAAAAACACGGCATGGGGTTCGATCAGTGGTTCTCAACCTTTTTTAACCCATGGACCCATTTGATTCCTATTTTACTCTGGTGGAAGCTACTACCTGCCGTCGCCTGGGTAGAGATTTTTTGTTTTTGAGTTAGTCTTGCAGATCCATTATTACTATTCCTACATGAAAAACGACCTTGCATTGATCCAGCCACTCTGAAAAGAAACGTTAATGTCTATTTAGAATATTAAAGGCAAAAAAAAAAAATTCCACACTTATTTGAATATTTTATTATTTTTATAAATGTAAATCAGATCTTTATCATTGCTCAAAAAGCAAAATCTGGTGATAGTGAATGTGTACCTATATTTACTTTATCATTCCTCCAGACATACATACACGCAACTGCCCCTTATATATGTATAGATAGATTATTCCTAGTTATTTTTCAAACCCATTTACTTTACCCTAACATCTAGTACCAGGTTGGACCTAGGAGTAATTGATACAAAGTGGTTACTTCAAAACTGGAACGTCACTACTGGATGCAGTTAAGTGTTGTGCCAGAATAACTATCCTGAGGGGGGGGGGTTTAATCCATTCCAGGAGATGTAGTCAGCCTACTGGGGTGAGTGAATACAAGACCAGTGGTTCTCAACCTTTTTTACCCATGGACCCCTTCGATTACTATTTTACTCATGTGGACACCCTATAACAATTCAATATTTAAGAATACAATTGTATTTATAATTGAATATATTTTTTGCTTTCTAGACCCCCCGCCCAAATGTTATATGGTCCCCGGTCCATATGGACCCCCGGTTGAGAACCACTAGGTTAGATGCTTAGGTGGTTAGAATACATTGGTAACCTGACTGAGCTCCTTCAAACTTTGAAGTCAGTCGCAATGGAAGTAGCCCAGAAAGTTACAAAAAAACCAGGTGCGAGTATTTTATTGTTGCTTCTCTATGATGTTCACTAACCCAGCTTATGCTCAGTACTTTTACCTACCCTAAACTCCATGCATCCTTATTTTATTGCTGGTATTCTTATAATCAAGGTTAACTGGAGCGTATGGCGGCGAAGAAAACAATATATGCTTAAATACACTAAAAACTTTTTTCCTGCTGAAATGGGGTGCGTCTTATATGCCCGTGATATTATATTTGTGGCTAAAAAAATTGCCCTGCGTCTTAAACATCGTAAGTGAAGTTTGAGACCCCCGTAGGCCTAGGCTAATCTTCTCTATGAGGCTCACTAACCCAGCTTACGTTCAGTACTTTTACCTACCCTAAACTCCATGCATCCTTACTTTATTGCTGGTATTTTTATAATCAAGGTTAACAGGAGCGAATGGTAGATTGTT
>CM042167.1:533158-570658 GCA_023376005.1 Doryteuthis pealeii
CATTTAAACTTAGTTTAAAAAAAATATTTTTCAACATTAAATGTATGGTAATTTGTTTTTTTTGTTGTTTATTTTTTTTTAAGCAATACGTAATTAAAAACAACCTTAATCCCCTAAAACTGTAACCCAATTCGCAAAATGTTAGTTCATAGACTGTAGTTAAACTGTCATTGGGTACCACCAAAAAACTTTCCGTTTTAATTTTCCGACCTAAATCAGAAGTCAGCCAATTGTTCTTTGATTGTGTTTGTAATAAACATGTCTGTAATTTATAAAATCTTTTAATGATCCATTGAAATTAATCATTGAACTATTATTGAGACAGTTGTTTGTGTTAGTATCGCAATGTATAATTTCAATTTAACTTAGTTTTAAAAATATTTTTCAACATTAAATGTATAGTAATTTGGGGGTTTTGTTGTTTATTTTTTTAAAACAATATGTAACCTTCCGACCTAAATCAGAAGTCAGCCGAATAAATATATTAAAATAAATTAAAAATACCGAAAAAAATTTTTAATTTTTTATTTGTAATTGATTATCGAAAAAAAAATGAAAATACCGAAAAAACAAAGATATTTTTTAGTGGTTTGAAGGCGTTTAAAAGTAAGCCATATTTTTATCGACAAGTAAATGTAAATATTTAGACCCCATCTAAAATATTTTAAATATTTAAACCTTGATTACCAGTAATAAAATAAGGATGCATAGATTTTAGGGTAGGTAAAAGTACTGAGCGTAAGCTGGGTTAGTGAGCATCATAGAGAAGATTAGCCTAGGCCTACGGGAGATCTCAAACTTCACCATCGATGTATAAGACGCAGGGCAACTTTTTGAGCTAAAATTTGGGGGAAAAAGTGCGTCCTATATGCCGTCAAATACGGTAATTAAAACTCTCAGTAGATTGTATAAAACAATCTCCCTGGTCTAGCACAAGCAAAAAGGGGATAGATTCCCTCACTACGGGATTTCTTTCTTTTTTTTTTCTTTTTACTAAATCAAGCCATTTAAACTTCTCAGTAGATTATATAAAATGTGTGCTGTTATTTTAATACCATTTTTAGCGTATTTAAGCATATATTGTTGAAAGCAGTCTCCTGTTAACCTTGATTATAACAATACCATCAATAAAATAAGGATGAATTGAGTTTAGGGTAGGTAAAAGTACTGAGCATAAGCTGGGTTAGTGAGCATCATAGAGAAGATTAGCCTAGGCCTACGGGAGGTCTCAAACTTCACCTATGATGTATAAGACGCAGGGCATATACACGTATTTAAGTGAAAGTGAAAGACAGCGAAATACTTGGACTTTGCCAGAGAACTAAGAAATCTTTGGAACATGAACGTAAAGGTCGGGCCAATTGTAATTGGTGCCCTTGGAACTGTCCCGAAATGTCTTGAAAAGAATTTGGGTAAATTGAAAATCAGAGGAAGAATCGAAACCACCCAAACAACAGCACCATCAATTAAGATCGGCTAGAATACTCAGAATCCTGGAGACCTGAGGAGACCTGAGGAGACTTGCTTTCGCTCAGCCTCCAGTGAACCACCAGCTACGGCAGGTGGGGAAAATAATAATAATGACTAAACTACAGCATTGAAGATCTATCAATAAATGGTCTGGTCCGATATTCTGTGAAGGCTCCCAACTTCGACATGACTGGTAGACTGTTTGTAGAGGAGTTAAAACCCCTACAGGATGGACTGTCTCATAGCCTATAATAGTCGACATAGCAGTGATAGAAACGAAAAATTATATTCGGACAAAATCACTGAATTTTGACTACACACGTTTGACCCTCCTCATTCTTGTAAGTTTGTCTTTGTCAATTGTTTTACTTCTTGTTTTTATGTAATAAGTATCTGTTAGCACCAGATACAAGTGCTGAATAAAATATATCTCAAGCACACTATTTCTCTGTGTATCTTTTACTATAAAAATGCATTAGAAATAATTTTTACTATAAAATTCATTAGAAATGATTTTTACTATAAAAATGCACGGAAATGAATTTTTAATAAAAATGCTTAGAAATGATTTTTACTATAAAAATGCATTGGAAATGATTTTTACTTATGCATTAGAAATGATTTTTACTATAAAATGCATTGGAAATGATTTTTTACTATAAAAATGCATTAGAAATGATTTTACTATAAAAATGCATTAGAAATGATTTTTTACTATAAAAATGCATTAGAAATGATTTTACTATAAAATGCATTAGAAATGATTTTTACTATAAAAATGCATTAGAAATGTAATAAGTATCTGTTAGCACCAGATACAAGTGCTGAATAAAATATATATCAAGCACACTATTTCTCTGTGTATCTTTTACCTCCTAAACGATACAACATAGACCAGTGATTCCCAAACTCTGTGTCGCGACAAATTGGTGTGTTGCGAGATGTCATTAGGTGTGTCGCAGGAAAGTATTCAATATTTAAGGTATAAACGAAAATATTATTTCAACAAAGTTTGGCCTATATATTATATATACTGATGTAGGAGAAACTGCAATATATTAGGAAAAGACTTCACTGTAACGATGTAGGGTGATATGAAAAACGCCTCGGTCAGGATTAGAACCGAAGACCATATCTGTACGCAGAATTTCAATACAAGACGTTGCTCTCTGTTCCAGTAGATCCTATCTTAGTGCATGAAATAAATCCTATATGTTGAATCCACACCAACACAGTAGTTTCTAGTGTCGTAACACTACATTCACTTTTATTAAAACTAGCTAAACTTGGTAAAATCCTATTTAACCAACAAAAATTCCAGCGATTAAATTGTACTTGCGCATTATTTGAAATGAAGTTAGCTGTTACTAAAAACAGTTTTCATGTTATTTTCGAGTTAAAACATGCGGTTGGATTGAAAATAACAATCTTGTAAATGTAATAGAAATAAATAACTATGAATAATAAATATTTTCGTATTCTTTCATTCTTGGATCTATAGAATGTATTCCTTTTATGGCTGTGCCGCAAAAATTTTAAACAGCTCATTGGTGTGTCGCCATACAGAAAATGTTTGGGGAACCACTGGGCCAGAGTATGTTGAAATAATATTTTTGTTTATATCTTAAATATTGAATACTTTCCCGCGACACACCTAACTCTTGGATCTATAGAATGTATTCCTTTTATGGCTGTGCCGCAAAAATTTTAAACAGCTCATTGGTGTGTCGCCATACAAAAAATGTTTGGGGACCACTGGGCCAGACCATTTAACCAAGAAAGGCAAATTAAACCAAATACGCCAGGGAAGTTACTTGATGGTTCCACAGATCAGAACAGCTAAACAAGTAACTTTAAGAGACACCTGATTTGACGAATCGTAAAACCAAATTTAACAATTTCTGCATCTTGGTCTGAAGATTACATCATATTGCACGCTCCCTGTGCAAAAGAACAAGAACACACCCAGCATCCCCCCACGGCCTCGCGAAGATTCGTAGAAGCAAAGATAAGTTATGAAAACCGAAGCCTGAACGTATGGGTAGGAACGGCGCATTAGACAATGAAACAGAGCTAATCATAACAACTACAGTTACACAAGAGTCTCATAAAAAGCAAATTAGTTTGCTCGCTCGTTGAGTAATTTGTGCCGGCGTCTTGCGCGAGTCGACGTTATTGGCGCCCTGCATCACAGGAAAGACGAAATCGACTTCAGAGTGAAGAAAAAAAATGAGAAAAAAAAACAAAACAAAAAAATACAAAATTTCCTAATCGAATCCCATGACTATCAACATGGCCACAGGAATTGACAAGCTGCATTTACAAACATGCCGCCATATTTTTTCCCCGCCATATTTTTCCCCGCCGTTTTTTCCCGCCATATTTTTTCGCGCCATTTTTTTTTTACCGGAGAAAAGAGGGGCGACTTTCGTAATTTGGAAAGAACGACTGAAAACGTTTAAATAATTCTAAATCGGTTTTAGTCAAATACAATTTTATTATTACTAGGAAAAAAACACCTTCCGGGCGGTGTAAAACCTTATATTTGAAAAATATTGTCTGTTGATGTGGAGGTAAAAATTCAATGTCAGATGGTGTTATCATGAGTAAGTAAAATCATCAAATTTATTAAAGGAGTAAAAAAAAATAAGACAATCTATAACTATATCTTTATATAGGGCAGTTGTGTGTATGTATGTCCGGATAAAATCTATACATATATAAAAGGCAGTTGTGTGTATGTATGTCCGGATGAAATCTATACATATATAAAAGGCAGTTGTGTGTATGTATGTCCGGATGAAATCTATACATATATAAATGCAGTTGTGTGTATGTATGTCCGGATGAAATCTATACATATATAAAAGGCAGTTGTGTGTATGTATGTCCGGATGAAATCCATACATATATAAAGGGCAGTTGTGTTAATCTGTATGTCCGGAGAAAACTTCGAAAATAAAACAATTGACGACAAAGTAAATATATATACACATTAAATATCACCAGAGCTTGGTTTTTGAGCAAAGATAATAGAGATTTGATTTATATTCGTGAAGATAATAAAAAATGAAAGTTAAATGATAACAGCATGGATTTTTTAAAATTTAGTATTTTAGATAGTAGTCATTAACATTTCTTTTCAGAGTAGCTGGATCAATGCAAGGTCTTTTTTTTTTTTTACATAGGGATTTAATGGGGCATCCCACGAGGATTCAACTCACGATTCAGTAATGATGGATCTGCGGGACTAACTTTAGAAATCCCCCTCTACCCAATCTGACACTTTTATCTTTTAATTTGTTATTATTTTCTTGTGGTATTTTCAATACGAAAAATTAACAAAGCAATACGATTGGATCAAGTTATCTTTAAGCACCCCAGGGGCAACCTGGATTCAGAGGACATGTTTCGCTCTGCACCGTCAACATCCGGTTGTTTATTTACCAGACGATTTTTAGACGCATTTTTTAAATTATAAAATTAACTGCTAACCCTAACCCCTAACCCCTAACATAACAAACAAGCGGATGTTGACGGTGCAAAGCGAGACATGTCCTTCTGAATCCAGATCGCCTCTGGGGTGCTTAAACTTGGTCCATATGATTTTTTAAATATCTAATAATTTTATATTTGAACATTTAAAAAGAGAGGCAAAAATATCCACGCTCCCTTAAGAATATATAATATATAATATAATATATATATATATAGTTGATAATATGGGTGCTATATTTCTAAGGAAAAAGACCTCAATTCATTGATAGACAGGCGTGAAACTTAGTAGCGAGGTCTTGAATCCATGTCCACGCTACCTTAACTGATATATATATATATATATTATATATATATATATATATATTATTTATTGGCTAACATGAAATAAAAAACAGATTGTTTTGCGATCCCATATTTGTTTGTAATTATAACACCAATACATACCTCCTCCTATCACCCAGCATACAAAAAATGGAACCATATGACCTTTAGGCACCCCTTACGCAATCTTGACTCACAAGGACACTTTTTCTCATTTACACTGTCAAAATCCGGTTGTTTGTTAGGGGTTAGGGGTTAGGGGTTAATTTTATAATGTAAAAAAAACATCGTCTGTTAATAATTAACCGGATTTTGATGGAGTAAATGGAAAAAAAGTCCCACGAATCGAGATCGCAAAACGGGTGCCAAAAGGTCATATGGTAAAAAAAAGTATAAATTTCCGACGACTGTACAATTTTAAAATTATACAATCCATTATTACAATATCTTTAGATACCACCGACCTATTTCACGGATTTAAATCATAAGACGATTTTAGTTTTAGTTAGTTTAGTTTTGCTTTCGTAAATAATTTATCAAACTACAAGGACCAGGTTAGCTAGAAGGGCCAGGTTAGCTCAGTCGGTAGAGCGCTCGGCTAGAAACCACAAGGTTCCTAGTTCGATACCGGCCCTCGCCAACTCAGCGTATGAGTAGCACAGGGATCTGTGCGGTAAAGTAAGGAGCTGATGGTAGGTGTAGCGCTCCACCTCAGATGCTAAAATAATCTCCTTGGTCTAGCGCTATTGAAAAGGGGATAGACTCCTTCGCTGTCTGGCTGATACCTACGTTAGGCCGCCCCGACGATCAAATTCTATTGACTTTATACAAAAAAAATAATAGTTACCATGTTTCTAAACCGGAAGCCGGAGGCTGACTAGATCCTATATACATCTTGAATTAACACACAATAGATCCAGACGAAATCGGCAAGTCATCTGTATTTCTTTTGTATTAATTCATTCGTATTATATATTACACAACTCACTCGTGCTGAAAAATATATTTATTCTTATAACCTAGACATCAAATAAGTGAAGCATACGCGGAACATTTACAATTAAAAAAAGCTTATATATTATATATAATATATATATATATATATATATAGAGAGAGAGAGAGAGAGAGATAAATAGATAGATATACTGATAGAGATAGATAAAGATAGATATACTGAGATAGATAGAGAGAGAGATAAATAGATAGAGATAGATAGATAGAGAGAGAGAGAGAGAGAGAGAGAGAGATAAATAGATAGATATCTGATAGATAGATAGAGAGAGAGAGAGAGAGATAAATAGATATACTGATAGATAGATAGAGAGAGAGAGAGATAAATAGATAGATATAGATAGATAGATAGATAGAGAGAGAGAGAGAGAGAGAGATAAATAGATAGATATACTGATAGATAGATAGATAGATAGAGAGAGAGAGACAAATAGATAGATATACTGATAGATAGATAGATAGATAGAGAGAGAGAGAGATATACTGATAGATAGAGAGAGAGAGAGAGAGATAGATATAATAGATAGATAGATACTGATAGATAGATAGAGAGAGAGAGAGAGAGATAAATAGATAGATATACTGATAGATAGATAGATAGATAGATAGAGAGAGAGAGAGAGAGAGAGAGATAAATAGATAGATATACTGATAGATAGATAGATTGATAGAGAGAGAGAGAGAGAGAGAGATAAATAGATAGATATACTGATAGATAGATAGAGAGAGAGAGAGAGAGAGAGAGAGAGAGAGAGATAAATAGATAGATATACTGATAGAGAGAGAGAGAGAGAGAGAGAGAGATAAATAGATATACTGATAGATAGATAGATAGATAGAGAGGGAGAGAGAGAGAGAGAGAGACGAAGGGTTAGAGAGACAAGGAAAGAGAGCGAGAGAGAGAGAGAGAGAGAGAGACTGAAGGAATGAAAAAGAGACAGAAAGGTTTATACGAGGCCAAGATTTTTGGATGCTTGTTTATTTTAGAAGCATTGTTGAACCACCACCTTCTATCACCTATATGATAAAAAGGTTTAGGATTGCCATAAGAGAAAAGGGGTTGGGATAATCATATAGGTGCTAGAGCTTGACATGACTAGCTGATTGATCAGAGGGTGCCCCCCCCACCGACTGTCTAGCTTAAGAGCTAAAGGGTATTCGCCTCTCATCCCACTTATGAGGGCTGGACACAAGGTCTCGTTTTTATGTGGGCGCATAAAAATTGCATCGATCTCATCAGCATTCCCCCTCAAGGGGGCGCCTCAGGCGCTCGGCAATAAACCCAGCCCTGCTCCTTTAAATCCTGGGGGGATAGGCCCCTGGGATCGACGCTATTAATTTACTTAACGATCCAGTGGCCCCGAATGTGTCGAGCTAGGTAAGGGTAAGTAAGAGCCAAAGTGTAGTGTTGCATGTCATGGACTGTTCAGCCACAAAGAATCCGTCCTTAAGCATCACGGGTGACCACGCACGACCAGCAGTTGGTCCCATGGGGGAGTGGATTTTACCACTCTGCAGAGGTGCAGTCGTTGTATTCTTCTGATTCGAACGACAGGGTGGTGTTTTCTCACATCGAGGCCAATGTCTCTTTCTGTCTGCTCCAAAAATTTCATAGAATGATGAAAAAATTTCATTAATCTTTTTTTTCATAAAAAATTGTTTTTCATAAAATTATGAAAAAATTTGACACCATAACATAATGGACTGTTCAGCCACAAAGAATCCGTCCTAAAGCATCACGTTGGTCCAATGGGGGAGCGGATTCTACCAAAAAATACCAAAAATCAAGGAATTAACCGAATTTAATGAAATTTTCAGTGTTGATATATTAATGAATAAAAGATATAATGTACCAGTTATTATATTTAAAAACGTTTACATTTTTTCAGGTAAGTTAACTTTGAACCACGTATCTTTGAAAATCTGTGTTATGCCTCAAAGATGCATGGTTCAAAGATAAAATGTCAAATTTTTTCATATAATGTTTTTGATAAAATGATTTTTTTAAATTCATGAAATAAAAAATAAAAATCCATAAAATTTATACTCTTTTAGTGTTCTTCAGGGCTAAGATATTAGCCCTGAAGAGCACTAAGCGAAACTTTTAGTAGGTATATCTTACTCATTAGGTTTATCTCTTTCTCTCTCTCTCTCTCTCTCTCTATATATATATATATATATATATATATATATATATATATATATATATATATACCAACCCTTCTGCACAAGCAGGATGTGACACAAGGTCAATTTCTTATGCAGAGTATAACAGCGGAGATTCGGTTTGAGCAGGTGTATTTATGAGAAGAATTAAATCCCTTGTGTAATGTACACATGTAATAGTTTCGGCGAAATATTGTCTACTTCTTGAATTTTTTTTTACAAGTGAAAACATTTTTCCTATTAGCTCTACTGATGTTCGTTGTAGATGAATATTTAACACCACTAAAATAAGTACACCGGTTAAATCGAACTTAACGGACCTAAATTCCACCATTATATGTCACCCCGCCGAAAGAAAGAAATACCAAAAAAAAATACAAAAAACAGGAATTAACCGAATTTAATGAAATTTTCAGTATTGATACATTAATGAATAAAATATATAATGCACCAGTTATTTTATTTAAAAACTGTTCTGGTGTTTTAAGGGTAAAAAAATAAGACAAACGACTGGTAACAATGGATACAAATGTATTGAACAAAAAGGAGTAGAAATTACAGCAAAGAAAGTGGAGATTGCGTCCGACCATACAGTTACGAGCTGACTCACATTTGCTTCGTCAGGCCACAATTGTTCCTGCTACTTATAGTAGTCGTCGACGCATTCCATTTATGTACATAGGTTATATCACCTATAACAAAAACTTTTTAATTTTTCAGGTAAGTTAACTTTGAAACACGTATCTTTGAAAATCTGAGTTATGCCTCAAAGATGCGTAGTTTAAAGTTAACTGACTTAAAAAGAATGTAATTTTCTTAAATAAAATAACTAGTGCATTATATCTTTTATTTATTAATATATGAACAATGAAAATTTCATTAAATTTGGTTAATTCTCTGGTTTTTGGAAGTTTTTTTTTCTTTCGGTGGGGTGACATGCAATGGTGGAATTTAGGTCTTTTAAGTTCAATTTAACTAGTACACCTCTTTTATGTATGTATATTTTTGAGGTGTTGCACGGACTTTTGTTGGTCTCTAGCTCAACCGCGCCTCGCACATAATGTTGAATTGCTCTTTTTTATTCTTATAATTAGAAGCGGCTACCCAGCGACGCCTGGGTAGAGTGTGGAAAATCCTGATGCATGGATTTGTTTACTTTTGAGATTTACAAATACTGGACATTTGTAAGTAGAATATCAATGCTATTTCTATGTATATTTTAGTTTTTAAATATCTTCGAATATAAATCAAATATCCATGATATCTGCTCAAAAAGCAAGAACTGGTGATATTTAATGTGTAGGTATTTGCCTCTCATCCCACTTATGAGGGCTGGACACAAGGTCTCATTTTTATGTGGGCGAACAAAAATTGCGTCGATCCCGTCGGCATTTCCCCTCAAGGAGGGCGCCTCAGGCGCTGGGCAATAAACCAAGCCCTGTCCCTTTAAGTCAAGGAGGCAGATATTGCCTGGGGGGAAGCCCCCTGGGATCGACGCTATTAATTGTACTTTACCGGTCCAGTGGCCGAAACACACTGGACACCCCCCCCCCCGCGGGGAAGGAAAGTATAAGGATCCTAAAAAGCATGATATTTAATGTATATATATATTTATTTTGTCATTAATTGTTTTATTTTCATAGTTTACTTTTCGTAGTTTTATTTTCGTACTTTACTCCGGATATACATACATGATGACAGCAAACAGTGTTCAAGTATTGCCATTGCTTGATATTAAAAAAAAAAATTTTTTTAAAGTTCAACAGTTCAAAGAATATAATGGTGAGCTTCAGAAAGTTCAACAATGAGCTGCAAGAAAGTGGCTCTTTAGTCCTGCCAAAGTCTTGCACATTTTCCCACATTTACAGGTAATTCCAGGGAGCACAGGGTATTTTATTAGTCCATCCCGCCGATGCACAGATTGGTGATTGATCAGGCCAGCCTTGCTCATACATAGTCTTCCACACTGGTCACATAGTAGACCGATTTGAAGCCCTTGGTTGTCTACTTTTTTATTCTTGCGAATATCTCGTTTCAACTGCTCATGCTGTATACGGTTGGTCTCAAACTTTTTTGTGTCCTCCAGTAAAGCCCTTCTCCACTGCCCACGGTCCAAAACCTTACTCTCCCAGGGCTTCTCATCGATGTTACATTTTTTCAAGGTCGACCTCAGGCAATCTCTGTATCTCATCTCGGGCCCTTGAGCCAAACGCTTTCCGTTTATAAGTTCTCCATAGAACAGTTGTTTAGGAAGTCACCCATCTTTCATCCTTACCAAATGCCCACTCCATCTCAATCTATGTTTGATTATGAGAGATTCTATGCTTTGACATTTGGCTCGCTTCAGAACCTCAATGTCACTGACGTACATTTGCCAGCGCACCCCTAATATTTGTCGTAGGCATTGCTGGTGAAAGCGCTCGAGACGTTTAAGATGTTTCTTGTACGTGGTCCAGGTTCCGGAAGCATAAAGGAGAGCAGATAAAATACATGCAACATATACCTTGTTGCAACTGAAATTCCACGGCAAATCCACAACCTTCTGTTTAATTTTCCAAAGGCATCACTTGCCTTGCTGATTCGAAAGCAGATCTCGTCATCAAGGGTACCAGTCATGTTTAGCGTGCTACCCAGGTATACAAACTTATATAGCAGAAGGGAACATTTGTACATCATGATATTATAATGATAAACGCTTGTAAAACACAAATACCACTCTCTAAATTTTCATGATTGTTGTCCAGTGACAAGCCTAAGCAAGATAACTGGTAATCATGTCAATCGCAGGTGTTAAATCAGAGTTGTCCTTCTCCTAGATGGATAACCTAACAAGGAATAAGGGGTCCTCCCCCGCCCCCCCAAAAAGGTTCTAGATGGCCGTTGAGCTAATAGCTTCCTCCGCCCTTTGAACAGGTCTTGTTTTTCGTCCTGCAGGATGTCTAGCCACCCTCCTCATCAGATAAAATCTGTGGGGTTACCGGTTTAGTCGCTGATGACCCGACTATGAAACAGGTTGTACTGGATTGCATAGTACCAGTAGCGCATTAAGCGACCTGACAATAAAGCATAAAATACATGCAACATATACCTTGTTGCAACTGAAATTCCACGGCAAATCCACAACCTTCTGTTTAATTAACATACATACATACATACATACATACACAAAACTGTCCTTAATATATGTGTTGGATTCAAAGGTATATAAAGTTATTTATAATTTGTGAATAAACAACTCCGACTAAGGGTGTTAAATACAACAATGGGCTTTAATACATGACAGCACGTGGAGAAGATACATATAACAAGAAATACGGATACAAGATACATAAGAAACACAGAAAAGACTCAATAATGAAGTATAACGGAGATACCTAAATGTACATACAAAAGATACAAAGAGCTCATAAGACAAAGTCACTTACTGACATAGTCTGTGTGGGGGTTTTCACCCCCACACAAGAAGGGTGTCGACCAAAGTGTCTAACCCATGTGTGTTCGTTGAGTTACCGAGAAGAAAGAGGATTCAAACTTGGCGCTTATCTGCTTATAGTCAAGGCGCCTGTTGAGGAAAAACAGAAATACGAGGGGAGATAACTCTTCCAGCCAAACAAGGGCAGATAATCCCACATATGTATAGATTAACTTATGTCTTCTATCTTCTATGCTTACAGGATTCCTCTGATTTTCTTGGATTGGCTTGGGTTTAGCTCGACTCTATTTCCTTTGTTTTAGTTTGTACAAATGAACTCGGAAGATTATATATATATAATATTATATATATATATATATATATATATATATATATATATTCTCAAGCTCGCACTTTACTACGGTGGAGTAAATAGGCATTAAACGTCTTTTGTTACGACGTCTATGACTACCTTGATTAACTCAAAATTTGTGCTCATGGGGCTGGGTAGTGGCATGACTAAACCATCTAATGAGATACCTGCAAATAGGTCAGCCTGGTGTCAAGTCCTTTCTATCATACTGACATGAAACACTTACTTTCAAACCGTTATTTTAGAATCCTCCACTTACCTTGCATAATGAATAGGCCAACATATCTATAATGTAACAATGATAATCAAGGGTAATGCAAACTGGGGATTTAGGTGGTAAGATTTAGGTCGACGAAATTTGCTGTGTGCATATAAGAAAATCACAATATTTGTTTGATTTGTTTGGTTTTACGGCATATCAACCTCAGTGGGTCATTTAATGCCGATAAAATTTTAAAATAAAATCATTCTTAATTTTTTTATAAACACATTTTTCTATTTAACCCATAGATGGGACCCTAACAGGTACTACCACTCTGGGTCAGAGTGGACCAGGGAGCAATGGTGATGAAGGAGTGTTCCACATTCCCCAAACCTCCAAAACTGGAACCTCACCATCAGATAGAGTTTAACGTCATTCCCAGGACATGTAGACCCGCAGCCACCGCCTTCTAGTATCCATATGATGAAAAAGGTTTGGATCTTGCCATAAGGGCAATAGGGTTGGGGCAATCATATAGTGTTTGACGTGACCAGCCGATTGATCGGAGATGGCCTCTCTAACAGCCCGTTTAGCCCAAGTAAGTGTCTAAGTCGAGTATTGCAGGTCATAGACTGATCATCCACCAAGACTCCATCCTTAAGCATCACGGGTCACCACCCATGACCAACAGGTGGCCCCATTGGGGGAGTCTTACTCCTCTGCACAGGTGCAGTTGCTGCATTCTAACGACCCAGCCGACAGGGCAGAAAACCACAATAAAGAAAATATGTTTTAGATTAGGAAATTAAATGTTTTAAATGTGTTTTAATAATTAATAAATTAACAGAACCTAATCGGATAGATTTCAAAATCAGCGGTTGCAAATTACAACGAGCTTAACGGTGACGTTCTCATGCAAAAAAACAAACAAAAAAAAACATTTAATTAAAACATTTAATCAAGGATTCAATGAGTTAATTAATTCAAAGTCTAGCGACCAAAAATGAGACAACACGAGTCATGTCTCGGTCTTGCTCTTGATATATAGAATGGTCGAAAAGCAGATACTATGGAAGGTCCTTACTCTCCGTTTCCTCTCATTCTTTGTAGACGCTACTTTGTAAGAAGAGAAATTGGACGTGAGAGGAGGGGTGAATTTGTGAATGAAGTCAGTTGGATGAGATAGCGTTTGTGAGGATTTGATTGGTCTCCCTCCCCATCCACCAAAGATTTCCTTCTGACCAATCAAATCCCCACAAACGCTATCTCATCCACCTGACTTCATTCACAAATTCACCCCCTCCCCTGTCCAATTTCTCTTCTATAAAACACATTTATGATGGATTAATGATGAAATAAACGACCGATGAGGCCGAGCTCAATACACGGCGAAATATATCTCCTACATATACTTGTCTCAGTTCTGTTCCTTTGTCCAAATTTTCCCTCTATTCTTTAGCACATTTTTGTCGGATTTACTCAGATCCTCATATTATATATAATATTATATATATATATATATATATATATATGTAAAATATTTTGTTTACCTGACGAATGCGTTAGTAGGAAACTATTGGTTGTAAATATTGTTCCCATGTAAAAAAATAAAAGCTAAACCTTTTATTTGTTCATTCATTTATATATATATATATATATATATATATATATATATATATATATATATGTTGTGTGTGTGTGTGTGTGTGTGTGTGTATGTGTGTGTGAGAGTATGTGGACGTATAAGTGTCTATATGTGTGCATCTCTGCGGTGGAGTCGAGTGTGTTTACGTATGTATGAGTGTCGAACTACAGAGGATTCAAATGTGTTCTTGCGTATGTGTGTGTATATCCGCGTTTTTGTAAGTGTAAGTTTCCCATTTCTGCAGTGAGATTGAAGAGTGTATGTGCGTATGTATGTATGTGCGTGTGTATGTATGTGTATAGGATATCTCATCAGGGACACTTCATGCAAATTCCAGGAACAAACAATGTGTCTTGTGCAATCTGTAACAAAGTCTGTAAGTCAGCTTCTGGTCTCAAGAGACATATGGTGGTGCATCAAATTTTATCATCTGGTCCGTTCAATCCAGTAGGAAGGACGTCCTTCCTATTATATATTTGCATCAAACTTTGTAGATCTGCAGCAGGTTTGATGAGTCATTTGAGTGCTCATGAGAGGAAAGGTTCTGGTGGTGGAGTTATAGGATTGTGAGGGACGGCAGTGATCTATAAAGATAATGCTATTGCTATATGTATGCTTATATGTGTGCACATTTGCAGTGGATCTATACACCAGAGTCAAATGTACGCGCATGTGTCTGCGTATGTGCGTGAGTGCATGTGTACATCTGTGCACTGGAGTTGAGTGTATGTGTCTATGTTTGCGTATGTTTGTGTGTATGTGAGCATCTCTGCGCTTGCGTCAAGTGTATAAATGTGTGCACATGAGTGTGTGCGCGCTGAAGTCGAGTGTATATGTGTGTGTGTGTGTGTGCGCGCGTATGTGTACATCTCTACACCGAAGTCGAAAGATTGTGTGTGTGTATGTATGCATGTGTATGTATGTGTGAGTGTGTGTGCGTGTGATCTAATATATGCGTATGTGTGTGTGTGTGTATCTCTGTGCTGTATTTCACTGTATAAGCTTTCGTATGCATAAATGTGTATATATGTGCATATGTATATGCGCATGTGTGCATCTCTACACCGGAGTCGAGTGAGTGTGTGTGTATGCGTATGTATGTATGTATGTATGTGTATGTATGTATGTATGTGTGTGTGTATCTCTGTGCTGTATTTGAGTGTTTACGTACGTATGTATGTGTATATGCGTGCGTATGTGTGCATCTCTACACCGGAGTCGAGTTTGTGACTGTGTGTGCGTATGTATGTGTGTATGTATGTGTGAATGTGTGTGTGTGTGTGATCTAATATATGCGTATGTGTGTGTGTGATTCTCTGTGCTGTATTTGAGTGTATGTGCTTACGTACATGTGTATGCGTATATGTGTGCGTATGTGTGTGTGCGTATGTGTGTGTGAGTCTCTAAACCAGAGTCGAGTGTGTGTGTGTGCGTATGTTTGTGTGTGTATGTATGTTTAAGTGTGTGTGCGTGTGATCCAATATATGCGTATGTGCGTGTATGGGGGTGTATGTGCTTACTTACGTATGTATGCGTATGTGTTTGTGCGTATGTGTTTGTGCGTATGTGTGCGTCTCTACACCAAAGTCGAGGGAGTGTGTGTGTGTGTGTGAGTATGTATGTAGGTATATATATGTGTGACTGAGTGTGTGTGTGATCCAATATATGCGTATGTGTGTGTGTGCGTATGTGTGTGTGTGCGTATGTATGTGTGACTGCGTGTGTGTGATCCAATATATGCGTGTGTATGTGTGTGTGTGTGTGTGTGTAACTCTGTGTTGTATTTGAGTGTATGTGCTTGCGTACGTATGTTTGTGCGTATGTATGTGTATGTATGTGGGAGTGTGTTTGTGCGTGTGTGATCTAATATATGCGTATGTGTGTATGTATCTCTGTGCTGTATTTGAGTGTATGTGCTTACGTACACGTGTATGTGTGTGTGTCTCTGTGCTGTATTTGAGTGTATGTGTTTAGCTACGTATGTATTCGTGCGTATATGTATGTGCGTATGTGTGCATCTCTACACCAGAGTCGAGAGTGTGTGTGTATGTGTGTGCACATGTATGTATGTGTATGTATGTATTTGTGTGTGTGTGTGTGTGTGTGTGTGTGTGTGTGATCCAATATATGCGCGTGTGTGTGTGTGTGTTGTGTGTGTGTGTTTCTGTGCTGTATTTGAGTGTATGTGCCTCGGAGTCGAGAGAATATATATGTGCGTATGTATATGTGTGTGCGTATGTACATGTGTGTACGTATGTGTGACTGTGTGTGTGAGCCAATGTATGCGTATGTGTGTGCGTATCTGTGTGTGCGTGCGTGCATTCTCTGTGGTTTATTGGTCTGTGTCTACATATGGAAATACTTGAAGGTTTTCGTCCTTTTTACGTAATCAATATTTCTTGCTTTCTGTTTGTTTAAAATATCAAAGGTTAAAAAAAAAAAAAAAACAGCAGGAAATTTTTCTTGAACTTTCAATTAAACGAATTCAATCTCAGTTGAAACATAAAACTTCTTTGCTGCAGAAGAAAATTACATTTTTACAAAGAATAAATTGGTCCCTGTGTATTTATCCATGGATTTTAATGTACACCCTAACACAGAAAAAATAATTTACTCATATCAAAACTATTTTTCTAATTGGTAATTATCCTTAAGACGTGATGATACCAAATAGTCAACTAATTTTAATATTAATATTAAACTAACTTAGAAAAATAAAAAAACACCCTCCGGGCGATGTAAAAATAGATTTTTGAAACATATTGCCTGAGGGGTGGGAGTAAAAAATTCAATGTCAGAGAGTTTGTACCCTAAGTAAGTAAAATCATCAAATTAATTAAAGAATTAAAAAATAAAACAATTTGAAATGTAAACTTTAAATATGTATTAAAATAAAACAAACTATATATAGATATATAATACCAGTCATGTATTTATTAAAACTTGTTTTTAAAAACAGTGAGGACTGTCTAATGCTGCATGTTCAAATTTTGAGTGTATTTGTTCTATGTTATGACGATTTTGGGTAATGTGACGTAAGCAAGGCGTAGTTTTTGTTACAGACAAAAACCGGAAGCGAATCTCCATTATTAATAGATTCTAATATTAAACTAAGTTATCACGTCAGGAGGATGAACAAAGGCCGCATCCCCAAAGACCTACTGTATGGTGTAGGGAAACCACGCTTGCACTTTAAAGATGTCTCCAAAAGAAACATGAAGACATGCCACATCGACACCAACACATGGGAGGCTTGTGCAGAAGACCGTGTGATCCGGCGTCTCCTCGTCAAACAAGGAACGAGGAGGAGTTAAAAAAGAGAGGAAAGAAGCCTCCGCAGAAAAGAGAGCCTGTTGTAGAGGAGTGAACACCCCTACAAGATGGACTGACCCAGAAGCATTTAAGAGTCGACGCAGCAGTGACTGAGGTCGGAATTTATTCGAACGAAATTACTGCGTCAACTCCAACCATTTGAACCTCCTTATTTGTACGTTTGTCTTGTGATTTGTACTACTCTTTGTTCTATGTTAAGTGTTGAATAAATACATATTCACACATCCTGTATTCTCGGTGTATTGTTTTTTGCCACCTCAAGGATACAACAGAGCCATATCGAAAGGAGAGAACAACAACTCCAGCAAGCATCACTGTTTGTTTGCAATCACTGCACCAGAGATTGCCATTCAAAAATTGGTCTGTTCAGCCACTTACGCAGTTACAGATTTTTTAAAAAGTGGACATTACGCCATCGTCTTTAGTTGACAGGATGCCAACATTATCCTGGTGTAATAGTTAGCAAGCTAGTCTTTTAGGTTTATTACTACTGAATAGAGAGTTCGATCCTCGCTGGAAGACCCATGATTGCATCCTATAGTCACATCCTACCCGTACCGAAAGTGTTGAGTAAATATCTATCTTTATATATATATATATATATATATATATATATATATAAAGGGGCAGTTGTATGTATGTGTATGTAACGACAAAGTAAATATATATACACATTCACTATCACCAGGTCTTGGTTTTTGGGCAAAAATAATGAATGTTTGATTTATATTAGTGAAGATAATTAGAAAATGATATTTGAATGATAACAGGATAGAATTTTTCAAATAGTAGACATGATTTTTCTTCTTTTCAGGGTGGTTGAATCAACGCAAGATCTTTTTTACAAAGTTTTTACGGGACATCCTTCGAGGATCCAACTCGTGATTCAGTAATCATGGATCTGCGAGACTAACTTTTTCCCTTCCCACTACCCAGGTAACGCCGGGTAGCCGCTTCTATTTAATAATAAAGTAATGTAGTGTAGTAATAAGCAAGCTAGTCTCGTGGGTTTATTACTACTGAATAGCGAGTTCGATTCTCGCTCGAAGCCCCATACATGCGACTTTCTGTCACATCATACCCGCAGCGAAAGTTTTGCGTAAATGCCTATCTTTATCTATACATATACATAGTGCAGCTGTGTGTATGTGTATGCCCGGAGGAAACTTCGAAAATAAAACAAATATATATACACGTTTACTATCACCAGGTCTTGGTTGTTTAATGTTTCCTCTTTCGAATGAACAAAAAGATTTCAAGATAATATTTTTGGTTTTTGGTTTGGTTTGTTTTACGGCATATCAACCTCAGTGGGTCATTTAATGCCGATAAAGTTTTGAAATAAATCAATTCTTAATGGATAATACAATTGTTTATCAACTCATGTTTTTCTATTTAACCCATAGATGGAACCCTAACAGGTACTACCACTCCGGGTCAGAGTGGACCAGGGAGCAATGGTTATGAAGGGGTGCTCCACATTCCCCAAATCTCCAGAACTGGAACCTCACCATCAGATAGAGTTTAACGTCATTCCCAGGACATGTAGACCCGCAGCCACCGCCTTCTAGCACCCATATGATAAAAAGTGTTTGGGGCTTGTCATAAGGGCAATAGGGTTGGGAAAATCATATAGGTGCTAGGGCTTGACGTGACCAGCCGATTGATCGGAGGGGGCCTCTCCGACCGCCCGTCTAGCCCAAGATAGGGCTAAAGTGGAGTATTGCAGGTCATCATCCACCTGGGCTCTATCCTTAGGCATCACGGGTCGCAACCCACGGACAACAGGTGGCCCCATTGGGGGAGTCTTACCCCTCTGCAGAGGTGCAGTCGGTGCATTCTAACGCACCAGCCGACAGGGCGGAAGATAATACTAACATTTATGCAAGTTTCATTGTGTTAAATATAGGGGGTGTAAATTTCACAGGGAAAATTGCTGGTAACTTGTGAACACATATATGATGCTTCCCGTTTGAAATTCGCGTATCAACATCACATATCATTTTGCAAAGAAATAATTAAGTGTGCCACGAACGGATGTGGTTTTATTAAGCCAAAAAAACTTTTAAAGTCTCTGGGATAGATTCGTCCCACAAGAGATTTAGTCTTATAATAAAATGTCGTTACACGATTCTCTGTGTATTCTAATATGTCGGCCGCCAGTTGATTACTCGGGTTCGTGTTTCCTTCTTTTTCCTTTACTCGTGGCTTCTACAGTTCCGACCAAAATCGGCGGTCGACTTTAAAAAACAAAAACAAAAAAAAATCGAAACAACGTGGGGAGAAGTTGATCTGTGTGAAACTATGTTACGCACTTACCAAATCTGATATTATATTGTCCACAGTACCAAATGTGATACGTGTCAAATACCCACATTGACATCGCTAATTGTTGTGTGAGAGAGTTAAGGTTATTTGATAAGAAAGTTATTCAGAGATATAGAGAGAGATATTAGAGAGAAAGACAGATTAGACTTACTTGGTGAGGAGATCTTATTTCTTTCTTGCTGATCCTTCTACCATCTCCCCCTGCTGCCACCTTGTTATCTAGTTGGGTTATTTCTAACTTCTTCTTAACCAATGGAGTTGAGTTCTTCTAAGGGCTGTTTCTTCTGACTACGGGCTGAGTTGGTCATTGCAATTGAATTAACAACACAGTTGGTTTTACAGCATATCTTAGATGGGACACAAACAAGAACTACCGGTTAGAGTCAGAATGGACCTGGAGATAATACAACCGTGAAAATATGTTGGTCATGGTACCAAAATTTGATACGTGTGACATACCCACATTGACATCGTTAATTATTGTGTGTGTGAGAGTGAGAGTTATTTGATAAGAAAGTTATTCAGAGATATAGAGAGAGACATTAGAGAGATCTTAGAGATAGATTAGACTTACTTGTTGATGAGATCATTTCTTTCTTGCTGATCCTTCTACCATCTCCGGCTGCCATCTTGTTGTCTAGTTGGGTTGACTTCTAACTAACTTCCTCCTAACTAAGGGAGTTGAGTTCTTCTAAGGGCTGTTTGTTCTGACAAAGGACTGATTTGGCCGTTGCAATTAAATTAACAAGACATTTTTTGTTTAAAACTTTTATTTCCTCTAGCTCATGATCACTGCGCGGGGGAGACCGGTCTCAGTCCATTTTAACCCTTCGACGGCCAGGCCGAATCTCTCAACTATCACCTCTCACTCTTCCTTTCTCCCCTTCACCACGTCATTCCTATTCCAATCAAAAAACAATGCCACGCGTCTTTTCTGACATCATCCTTCACATTTTTCAGTTACCTATCACGCCCCTACACAAACTTTTTCCTAACTAATGACTCAGACCACCATCATGGTTCCACGTCATAACAATTGTGTCACATCTTTAATATCAAAATAAATACGTTAGGCTACACCAAGGTCTAGACTACATTGTTAATTGAGTGTATTAGATCAATTCTGATTGTATTAAAGTTGTTTTCAATGAAAGAATAAGTGTTCCAATGTTTTCTCTTTATGTCATTGGATGTTGAATATTTTTGTAGGCTGACCTGGCCAAAACTAAGCTATCATTCATTACACGCAATATATATATTTACCAACCCCTACGCACGAGCAGGATGTGACACAAGGTCACATTCTTAAGCGGAGTCCAACGGGTTTGAATTCAGAGTTTTCCTTCTACTAGACCAGTTGCCTAACCAAGGTTAAAGAGCTCAGTCTGTCCTACTATTTATCCATAGCTGGAGGGAGAGTAGGATTCATACCTTTCCCAAGGGTATTAGCTCAAAGTGAAATGCAATTACCACATCCAGGATTTGAACTCGGGGCGACGAGTCCATTTCCCATGACTTTAACCATTACACTACGCGCTATTACACGCAATATATGATAAAATCAATTGTGGTTAAAAATCAGGCGTCATTTATTACACAAAGTCGTTTATTACTTGAGCATATACGTTATTCAATTTATTATTTAATCTCTCTCTCTCTCTCTCTCTCTCTCTCTCTCTCTCACTCACTCACTCACTCACTCACATTCACACACACACAACGTAAGAGAATGTTCAATGTCGATCAATTCTTGCGACACTACCGTTGCCAAACTGCATTGGTACCTTACCTTTCCTTTGGATCACAGCGTCAGTGTGGAGAGGGGAGATTTTCTGCATGGGCAACAGCTTATCCACCATATGAACCCACCCAGGCTACGTAGTTCAAAGTTTGAAGAAAGAAAAAAATATTTAAATAAAAAATATATACTTAAAAACAAATATTTTAAAAAAAATGTATATATATATATATATATATATATATATATATATAAAATTTTAGACACTACTCCATCGTCTCTCGTAGACGGAGGCTTCCAACCAACCAATATGTTAGTACAGTGAAATTTTATATTAATTGATGGGACCATATAACCTTAAGGCACCCCTTTTGCGATCTCGACTCGTGGGGACTCTTTTCTCATTTACACTGTAAAAAATCCGTTTGTTTGTTAGGGATTAGGGTTAGGAGTTAGGGTTAGGGTTAGTGGTTAGTTTTATAATTAAAAAAAAAACTCTAAAAATAATCTATTAAAAATCAACCGAATTTTGACGGTGTAAATGGAAAAATGTCCCCACGAATCGTAATCGCAAAAGAGGTGCCTTAAGGTCATATGGTCCAATTGATGCTATGTACGCGTAACTAGATGATCTCTAGAGAATTGTTGTCGGATAAAGTATTCATAACAAGAGAGTTTTCCCTTTTGTTAAAATGCAAATGGCTACTCTTAAAACAAGATGGCTCCCATAACAATATGGCTACTACTCCTACAAACCTTATTACTTACCTCAGACCTTTCTTTTGTTCATGCAAGACACGCTGCTTTTATACCGCCTTTTCTATTAATGTTTGGCCACTCGAGACACTGTCTCAGCAGACGAGATATTCACCATTCTTGGAGGCAGGGAACCTTCTAGTTCACATTTTTAGATAGAAGATTAAAACTTTCAATATCATTCAACATGGATGCTTCCAGACGTTTATAATTCATTATTAGATTTTTAAATGAATTCTCTAATAATGCTAACACATTGTTAAAACCAATTACTAATGACACACACACACACACACACACACACACACACACACACATATATATATATATATGTGTGTGTGTGTGTATATATATATCTTATTATAATGGAGATTGTGGGTTTTTCTGTCTGTAACCGAAACTATATCACGACTCAAGTCACAATTCCCTTTGTTATTTACATCACATTCTCCATGATTTGATTTTATTTAAACCTCGATTATTAATAAAATTGTTTTACATTATTAATAATTAGTCTTATAATAAAATGTCGTTACACGATTCTCTGTGTATTCTAATATGTCGGCCGCCAGTTGATTTTATATATATACATTATAAAAACATGCAATTGTATTTATATATACAAAAAAATAGCGGTTTACAGTGTGAAAGGGAAGGCTAATTTGCATATTGATATTAAAAATTTGATTTTAATAAATATATGCTTAGTATTATTGATTTCCAATTGTTTGGTTTTATCTTAATGAATATAAGCAAAAATCTCGGTGATAAATCTTAAAAGAAATCCATTAATAAGAAGAAATAACTAATTTCATTCTTTACTTCCTATTTCAATTAAATAGTTAAATTAGGAAAATTTAGCAATGAAAAACGGGAGTAATGGAAAATGATGGAAGAGTTAGTTTCAAAGTTGTTCTATTCTTTAATCCTACCCCCTCTGTTTGAAATCTTTTTATCTGCATTCTTATTTAGTTTCATTAGCCTTTCTAATTTAATATAGTATTTTATTATATTAAAACTTAAATACTTGCACCTGGAGGGTGCATATATTTGCTAGTATATATATATAAACTTTGTTCTTGTGAAAGTTTTTTTTTTTTTGTCTTTTGAAGCATTGAAAAAAGAACAAAACAAGAAAAACAGAAAAGAAATGTTGTTCTTTACCTGATTTGATCAATTCCGATATTTCGGGTGAACATTCACCCTGTTTCAAGGGGAAGTGATAGGATTTGGCGATTTTTAGCCGTTATTTTTCTTTCGAAATTGTGTGACGTAACTCATCCGAAATACGATCATGGTAATCGTTCGAAATTCGGCATGGCTTTGATTGTGAAAGTCATGCACAACTTACAGAAAATTAAAGAATAAAATCAAAAAATGATGGAAAAAAATAAATAAATAAAAAAGTCAAAAAAACATATATATATATATATATATATGAGGAAAAATGAGGAAAAAAAAGAAATGTAGATGTATAAAATGAATTTAATCGATATCACATTAATCGATATCACTTACACATGTGTTTCGGTCAGTTTATGCGTGTGAAAATATTTCGCACACATAGAAGAATCAACCTTCATCAGAGTGAACATTTATTTTGAATCACTCTGATGAAGGTCGATTCTTCTATGTGTGCGAAATATTTTCACACGCATAAACTGACCGAAACACATGTGTAAGTGATATCGATTAATGTGATATCGATTAAATTCGTTTTATCCATCTACATTTCTTTTCTTTACTCATTTTTCCTCATATTGTCGGATTCAATTCCTTTTCCATTTTCACACACACACACACACACACACACACATATATATATATATATATATATATATATATATATATATATATATATATATATATATTTAAAAAATGTTTTTTTTAAATTAGGCGTTATTGTGAAGCATTAAAAATAAATAAATGAATGAACTCGATATTATGGAGTATTGGATTCACTTACTTTTTAATTATTTTTTCTCATAAATTTTCAGGTTCGTTAGATACCCTTTGTCAAATGTTACTGTTCAACGGTTTCTTTGTCTCTGTTGTTATCGACAGTGGCAGCGTTTGTAAAATATTTGTAATAACGGAGAATTCCGATATCTGCGTTTAATCCCATCACGTACGTTTGTAATTTAGAATCCATTTAGATTCTGATTGTTTATATATATATATATATATATATTATATATATATATATATATATATATATATATGCGTCTCTGTGTGTGTTTCTGCGAGGATACTTTCATATGGACCCGCAATTCGAAAAAAGAATTTGCTCTATTTGCCAAAATGAATGTCTTCCATGCCAAAACAAGGAACCATTGTTAGAAGCGCTAAATTTACATCTCTTTGACATCGCGTTTCCCGACTTGCAAAGAATATATGACATTGTGACGTCACGAATAATGGCGCAACCTGATGCCAACCTCAATTATGGAATGACGTCACTGTGTTAAAATTGGCTTCACGGCTCGTTTACAAAATAAACCAAAGTAAGGTAAGTATGTTTTCTAATAATAATCTACACACATCAAAGGCTATATATATATAATATATATATATATTATATATATATATATAAGGACGCGTAAAAGCATATGCATGTTGTAAAATAAATTGTTTTTTTTTTCTTAAAAAGAAAGGAAAGGTACCTAGTTCGATTTAAAATCAGAAATGATTTTCTTTTTTTCGATCAATTGCTCCTCAGAGAAAAAATTTCATTGAAAGATGGTGATATAGTTTAGTTTTTTTTTTTTTTTTGTAGACAACGGAAAAGACAGAAAGCAGTGAGACCAAGGGAAAAATTTTTCTCAATAAGAGAATTCGTAAAATTACGAAACTTACAACTCAAGCGGGGGGGGGGGTCGAAAATTACGAGTGCCCCCGTTTGATAAGTTGAGGCTTGAAGTGCCAAAAAAGGAGTAGTTGTTGGGACTGCTTCTGAACGCACAGGAAGGGTTGAGTGCGGGAGATGAAAAGAGACTCGAGAATCTGCAGTTGTAGTTCGCTGTTTGGAACTGCAAAGGAACTGAAAACATAGCTGGGTGGTAGGACCGAGCGCAAGTAGAATTTCTTAATAGATGTTGTCCAATGGTGGACGGAGTATATATATATATATATGTGTGTGTGTGTGTGTGTTGTGTGTATATAGTTAAAAATTAATGGTAAATGAATGACTGGATGAAAAAAAATTAATGGAATGAGGGTGATAAATGAAAAATCCTTTCCAAGGGACCACTCTCAAAAGTATTAAAACACTTTTTGAGAGTGGGGTCCCTGATTAGAAAGTTTTTCTCATCTATAAAATAGACTCCTTTGAATCATCAAGTTAATATATATATATATTATATAATATATATATATATATATATATGAGTATTTGATAAAAAATACCACAAAATGCTGCTTAAGTGAAACATTTTATGACATATTCACTTTAACAGCATTTTGTGGGTGTTTCATATCCTTTTCATCTATACTCATATCGTCGGATTCATTTCCTTTCTTTTAACTTATATATAATATATTATATATATTATATATATATATAATATATATATATAATGATAGAGAATAAATGAGAAAAAATTGGCCATAAAAGGTGCTCAATGCTAATAAAGCAGAGCAGATTTATAATAAATACTCATGGTATTATGGACGATTTAAACTCATAACTTTAAGTTTTATGCTTATGCAATCTTAAGATGAGTCAAAATATATATATATTATATATATATAATATATATATATATATATATATATATATATATTAATAAGTGTATTTAGGCAGCATTTTTTTTTACAGGTTTCATTGAATTGAACAGACAATTCCTGTCTGACAAGTCTTTCGTCGATCCGTTCTAATCTTCGGCCATCCTTCTGGTGTCGTTTCCACCTGAGGATGGCAAAGTGCATTGCCGAAAGCGCTAGTGACGAAACATTCGGTGGACTGGTATACCAGTTCCACCCTGACACCAGAAGATGGCCCGAAGATTAGAACGGATCGACGAAAAGACTTGTCAGACAGGAATTGTCTGTTCAATTCAATGAAACCTGTTTAAAAAATATATATATATATATGTGTGTGTGTGCGTGTGTGTGAAGAAATTTGAAAAACGAAGTGTTCCAGAAATAAGAGGAATTTATTTACGTAAATAAGTCGACGCTTAAACGTTTCGGTTTATTTTAAACCTTCATCGGGACTGATTACGGGATGAAGAAAATTAATGGATGTTTTGTAAATGACAGGAGTTAGAAAAATATAATATTAAAAAGTTTGTAACTGTATTTGTTCAGCCTTATATTTTTGAATAAATACAGTTACTAACTTTTTTACATAAATAAATTCATCTTATTTATGCAACACTTGTTTTTTTTTTAATTTCTTCATATTGTCGGATTTATTTCCATATTTTACTCCCATATATATATAATAATATATATATATATATATATATATATATATATATATATATATGAGTAAATATGGAAAATAAATCCGACAATATAAAGAAAATTTGAAAAAACAAGTGTTCCTAAAATAGGATGAATTTAATTATCTATGTTTAAACATTTTCGGTTACATTGAACCTTCATCAGGATGTCTCTTTGGGTAAGAAAATGAATGATGTTTTTAATGTGACAAGAGATGAAAATCTTTTTAGTTATGTAACTGTATTTGATCAGCGTTTTATTTTTGAAAGGCAAGTCGCGATCCACACATGCGAAGATGTCATGACGCGTGACGCGTGGCGCAACTCGAAGAGATGGAAAAAACGAGAAAAAGTATTAATGGACTGATTATCATTTGTTTGTTTATTGATTTTAACGACATATCAACCCATCTGGGGTTATGTCATGCTTAACGGTTAGGAAGTGATACATATTGTGTGCGTATGTGTGATTCATTCTCTCCTGATGATCCCATGCATTTGTAAACATCATTGTTTTTTTCAATATATCAATTCACACCTGTCGGATTAAGTTCCTTTTATTTCACACACACACACTTATATATATATATATATATATATATATATATATATATATATATATATATGTGTGTGTGTGTGTGTGTGTGTGTGTGTGTGTGTGTGTAGATACATATATATATAGAGATATATTGATTGATTGATTGATAAAAATAGAATGAGATCAAGAAGGGTCAAGTGAAACGTATGGACCGATTCATACCTACATCATACATACATACATATATACATACGTATGCACGTATATACTAAAAGCCTAAAATAGATAAATAGATATATAATGAATCGATTGAGATATACAAATAGATAGATAGATATTGACAAATTGATCGCAGCGTCTTGTCAGGCGACTGCCACTCCTTCAACCATTGTCCATTTGTGGGCTCGTTCACGACTCTTTAATCCCGCCAAAGTCCTGTATATCTTAGAACAGATCTGGCACACATAACGATCGGTGTTGACTGCGTCGACAGGTGTTGTATACTCATCATTGTCCTCATGTTGGGGATCATGCGGGATCTTAGAGTGTGGCATGGTAGAGGCAACAATTGGCAGTCGGTTAGCTCTCATGTGATTTTATATAATTGACAAAGCCCGCCTTGGACAATAGGGTCCGGTAACACTCCTCACAGATCTATATATAACCAGATTTGGCTGACAGAGTTTCAGGTTTTCGGAAACATATAGACATACATACGTATGTATGCAAATATATAATAAAGCCTAAAATAGATAAATAGATATATAATGAATCGATTGAGATATAAATAGATAGATAGATAGATAGATACAATAAACAAATATACTTTCTATCTTAAATTTCACGGGGGAAATGGTTGTACCAGGATACCTTTCATCTCCCTTCTCTCATCCTTATTTAGTTCCTTCCTTATTTACTTCCTTCCATATATATATATATATATATATATATGTGTGTGTGTGTGGTGTGTGTGTGGTGTTATTTACTTCCTTCCTTATTTACTTCATCCCTTATTTGCTACCTTCCTTATTTACTTCCTTCCTTATTTACTACCTTCCTTATTTACTTATTTGCTACCTTCCTTATTTACTTCCTTCCTTATTTACTACCTTCCTTATTTACTTATTTGCTACCTTCCTTATTTACTTCCTTCCTTATTTGCTACCTTTCTTTATTTACTTCCTTCCTTATTTGCTATCTTCCTTATTTACTTCCTTCCTTATTTACTTCCTACCTTATTTGCTACCTTCCTTATTTACTTCCTTCCCTATTTGCTACCTCCTTATTTCCGCCCTTCCGTGTTTACTTCCTTCCTTATTACTTCCTTCCTTATTTACTTCCTAATCATTTAATACCTTCCTTATTTCCTTATTTACTTCCTTCCTTATTTGCTACCTTCCTTATTTACTTCCTTCCTTATTTACTTCCTAATCATTTAATACCTTCCTTATTTCCTTATTTACTTCCTTCCTTATTTACTTCCTTCCTTATTTACTTCCTAATCATTTAATACCTTCCTTATTTACTTATTCACTTCCTTCTTTATTTACTTCCTTCCTTATTTACTTCCTTCCTAATTTACTACCTTCCATATTTACTTCCTTATTTGCTACCTTCCTTTATTTACTTCCTTCCTTATTTACTTCCTTCCTTATTTCCTTCCTTCCTTATTTACTTCCTTCCTTATTTGCTTATTTACGTCCTTCCTTATTTGCTACCTTTCATATTTACTTCCTTCCTTATTTACTTCCTTCCTTATTTCCTTCCTTCCTTATTTACTTCCTTCCTTATTTGCTTATTTACGTCCTTCCTTATTTGCTACCTTTCATATTTACTTCCTTCCTTATTTACTTCCTTCCTTATTTGGTATCTTCCTTATTTACTTCCTTCCTTATTTCCTTCCTTCCTCATTTACTATCTTGCTTATTTACTTCCTTCTTTATTTACTACCTTCCTTATTTACTTATTTACTTCCTTGATTATTTACTTCCCTCCTTATTTACTTCCCTCCTTATTTACTCCCTTCCTTATTTATTCCCTTCCTTATTTACTTCCTTCCTTTTTATTTTATTTTCTTATTTGCTTCCTTCCTTATTTACTTCCTTCCTTATTTGCTACCTTCATTATTTGCTACCTTCCTTATTTACTTTCTTATTTGCTCCCTTCCTTATTTACTTTCTTATTTACTACCTTCCTTATGTTGTCAATAATGTATGCTCCCACATAGATTATGCAACATTTTCATTTTCTCTTTTCCCTTTTGTTCTTTTGTTCTTTTTCTTTTCTTCTACCTCACATTCCTTTTATTTTTCATTCTCAATCTTACTGTTTTCCACTTTCTTCGATTCTTTTTCGCATTTTTTCATCTGTTCTTCCTTTCGGAAAATAAAGTTACATTTCTAAAAATATGATGACAGCAATACTCTCTCTCTCTCTCTCTCTCTCTCTCTCTCTCTCTCTCTCTCTCTCTCTCTCTCCTCGTCTCTCTCTCTCTCTTCATCTGTTCTTCCTTTCATGAAAAAATAAAATTACTTTTCTGAATATAATATATAATATATTCTCTCTCTCTCTCCTCTCCCTCTCTCTCTCTCTCTTCTCTCTCTCTCTATCTATCTATCTATCTATCTATCTATATCTCTCTCTGTATATATTATATATATCATTTCATCTGTTATTCCTTTCTAAAAAAATAACGTTACATTTCTGAAACTTACTCTGTTTCTCTTTCTTTCTGTCTGTCTGTCTGTCTGTCTCTCTCGCGGAAAATTACTTTTCCGAAAATATATTAATAGATATATTTCTCTCTCTCTCTCTCTCTCTCTCTCTCTCTCTCTCTCTCTCTCTCTCTCTATCTATCTATCTATCTTTATATATATATATATATATATATATATATATATATATATATATATATATATATATATATATATATATCATTTCATCTGTTATTCCTTTCTAAAAATAAATAACGTTCTGTCTCTCTTTCTTTCCTTCTTTCTTTCTTTCTTTCTTTCTTTCTTTCTCTCTCTCTGTCTGTCTGTCTGTCTGTCTGTCCCCCTCTGTCTCTCTCTCTCACACACACATTATCACCCCCCCCTCTCCTCTCTCTCTCTCTCTCTCTCTCTCTCTCTCTCTATATATATATATATATATATATATATATATATATATAATCCCACTCTCCCTGTATATGTGTGTCTGTGTGTGAGAGAAAGAGAATGAGTATGTGTGTGTTGTGCGTGTGTATGCACATACACGCATATGTGTGTAAAAGGGTGTTGGCCAATATAAACTTCATATTTGTTTTATTACATTGGCCCTTCTTTTAGTACGGATCTGTCTTGATTCTCTTATCAGTAAAACAGTTGCAGCCATTACGGCGCCAGTAATCTCGCCAGCTCTCGGCACTGAATACCGGTTTACAACGAATGATTTTAAAACAACAGAAGATTCAACAAGAAGGGTCTTTCGAGAAAAAATACCGGACTACAAATCCGTCGTCCCCAGTTCGAATACTTTCAAAGTATTCGGCGAGCAGTGATTACCGAATATTTTCAGACTAGCCTTCTCTTAGTATTATCTGCGTTATTCGGACTATTGTCCTCATCTTTATTGTTATCTGTACAACGTTTCGGCCGATATGGCCTCCGGCCTTCTTCAGGTATTTCTTTTCGAACTCGGGAACCTTCTTTTCGAACTCGGGACTTGTCATAATCGGGAGCCTTCACGGAACTTTGAACCCAACCCTTTATTCAGTCCACGGGGGTATCCTGTTCTCATTCTGCTAACCATAGCTGAGGTAGAGGCGTTAAGCTATGTTAATTATTATTCTATGTTACTGCTGCCCTTAACCAGGATTGAACCTGCAGATAATTGTCACTTAGAACTGTCTTAACCTAACTACCTTATCCACTAGGCCATGTGTCCAGCTATGGTTAGCGGAATGAGAACAGGATACCCCCGTGGACTGAATAAAGGGTTAAGTTCGAAGTTCCATGATGGCTCCCGATTACGACAAGAAGGTTCCCAATTACAAGAAAATTCCCGAGTCCGAAAAGAAGGTTCCGAGGCCGAGAAGGTTCCCGAGTTCGACAAGAAATACCTGAAGAAGGCCGGAGGGCATATCGGCCGAAACGTTGTACAGATAACAATAAAGATGAGGACAATAGATGCCAAACTGCATTGGTTTCTTATATTTCCTTTGGATCACAGCGGCTTTGTAGAAAGGGGAGATTTGCTGCTTGGGCAACTGGTCATCGTCTATATGAACCCGCCTAAGGAAGGGTGTGGTGTAATGGTTAAAGTCTTGGGAAATTGACTCGTCGCCCCAAGTTCAAATCCTGGATGTGGTAATAGCATTTCACTTAGCGCTAATACCCTTGGGAAAGGTATGAATCCTACTCGCCCTCCAGCTATGGATAATAATAGGGCAGACTGGTCTCTTTAACTTTGGTTAGATAACCGGTATAGGAGAAGAAAAACTCTGAATTCAAACCCGTTGCACTCCACTTAAGAAATTGACCTTGTGTCACATCCTGCTCGTGTGGAGGGGTTGGTAAATATATATAACTCCACCACCAGAACCTTTTCTCTCATGAACCCTTAAATTATTCATCAAAACCGCTGCAAATCCACAAAGTTAGATGCAAATATGACATAGGAAGGACGTCCTTCCCGTTGTATCAGATGAATCAGAGGATAGAATTTGATGCTTATGCACCACTATAAATTAAGAAATTGACTTTGAGTCACATCCTGCTCGTGCGGAGGGGTTGGTAAATATATATATGAACCCATGACTTTAACCATTACACCACGCGATTAAGATCTATACATATATACATTTGTTTTCTATCAAACTATGGCTAGGAATCCAAAACTTAGTAGGCATTAAATGACCCACCGACGTTGATATGCCGCAAATCAAAACAAACCAAAAAAACCAAAAAAAAAAAAACAATTAAGGAGCCTGCATCAGATGCAGTTTTGGGTAATAACCCAGTCTACCCTACTATTAGCTGGAGAGAGAGAGAGAGATTCACACCTTTCCAAAGGGTATTATCGCTAAGTGAAATGCAATTACCACATCCAGGATTTGAACTCGGGGCGACGAGTCCATTTCCCATGAATGTAACCATTACACCACGTTCTCCCATAGATCAAGTCGTAGTATATGTGCTACATAAAATCAGTGTTCCTTAACATGACAAAGTCCATTTTCTTTACAAACCAAAACAGTTTTTTTCTAGTATATCACCGGTCAGTGATCTACCCAGAGCTCATATGATCAGTAATCCAGTCGTAGTATATGTGCTACATAAAATCAGTGTTCCTTAACATGACAAAGTCCATTTGCTTTACAAACCAAAACAGATTTTTTCTAGTATATCACCGGTCAGTGATCTACCCAGAGCTCATATGATCAGTAATCCAGTTGTAGTATATGTGCTACATAAAAGCAGTATTCTTTAACACGACAAAGTCCATTTTCTTTACAAACCAAAACAGTTTTTTTCTAGTATATCACCGGTCAGTGATCTACCCAGAGCTCATATGATCAGTAATCCAGTTGTAGTATATGTGCTACATAAAATCAGTATTCTTTAACACGACAAAGTCCATTCTCTTTACAAACCAAAACAATTTTTTTTCTAGTATATCACCGGTCAGTGATCTACCCAGAGCTCATATGATCAGTAATCCAGTTGTAGTATATGTGCCACATAAAAGCAGTATTCTTTAACACGGAAAAGTCCATTCTCTTTACAAACCAAAACAGTTTTTTTCTAGTATATCACCGGTCAGTGATCTACCCAGAGCTCATGTGATCAGTAATCCAGTTGTAGTATATGTGCTACATAAAAGCAGTATTCTTTAACACGGAAAAGTCCATTTTCCTTA
The DNA here is from genome assembly GCA_023376005.1 of Doryteuthis pealeii. Taxonomy (NCBI): domain Eukaryota; kingdom Metazoa; phylum Mollusca; class Cephalopoda; order Myopsida; family Loliginidae; genus Doryteuthis; species Doryteuthis pealeii. The sequence continues at coordinate 566,297 of CM042167.1, forward strand.
CAAACCAAAACAGTTTTTTTCTAGTATATCACCGGTCAGTGATCTACCCAGAGCTCATGTGATCAGTAATCCAGTTGTAGTATATGTGCTACATAAAATCAGTATTCTTTAACACGACAAAGTCCATTTCTTTACAAACCAAAACAGTTTTTTTCTAGTATATCACCGGTCAGTGATCTACCCCAGAGCTCATATGATCAGTAATCCAGTTGTAGTATATGTGCTACATAAAAGCAGTATTCTTTAACACGGAAAAGTCCATTCTCTTTACAAACCAAAACAGATCCGCTATTTAGATATCAGACAAAAGTCAGAGAGAAAAGAAAAAGGAAAAAAAAAACGCCGAGCCGAGGTATAAGCAAACTGCATTTTGAGTTGCAGTTGAATCTTGTGTTCTTGTGCTGTAATTGACAAAAGAGTCGAGTAGACTTGGCTGTCAGTATTTTCTCGAATCAGCCAGCAGGTGGCGTTAGAAGTGCCGAAAGGCTCACAGTAAAAATCAATAAGAGTTAGACACCTTAATTGGCTGCTGCGATCTGTTTTGGCAGTAAAAATATCCTGAGATGGGGAGGGAGGCAATTTAAGGTCTTGATAGATAGATAAATATGAAAGGGATGAAATACATAGATGGGTAGACAGAAGCAGACTAAGAATATATATATATATATATATATATATATATATATATATATATATATATATATATAATGTTGTTCTGGTTCCAACGGGAGAAAATTCAATATTTATAAAAAAGGAAGGTCCGCAAAATGTATTTTGTTCTCAGAAAAAAAATTTTTTAATTCTTAAATATATATATATATATATATATATATATATATATATATATATTTTACACAATTTCTGTCATTTTTAAAGGAACTTTTCGTATTACCGATGAATGCTTTCAGCAAGAAACCGCTGGTTGTAATACCGTTCCCGTAATTAAATAAATAAAAGCAAAACTTTTATTTGTTTTGATTTCTCATTGAACTATATATATATATATATATATATATATAATATATATATATATATTCTTAGTCTGATTCCGTCTATCTATCTATATATTTTATCCTTCTATCTATCTATATATTTCATCCATTTCATATATATATATGTATATATATATTATATATATATATATATATATATTGAGAGAGAGAAAGAGATAAATATATGGATAGATGTAGAGATAGATAGATAGATAGATGTATAGATTGATAGATACATAGATAGACGTAGAGATAGATAGATAGATAGAATGATATATATATATATATATATATATATATATATATATATATATGTCAATAGATAATAAAGTAATCCACAGACACTTGTTTCGAGGTATCACCTCTCATCAGTGTGGTTATACCGTTTAACAGCTACCTCTGGCCGGGTTTGAGACCCGAATGAACTTTCGTTCGCCAATCCTCTTACCCGTACGGCCACAGGCAGCTGTCAAATATAGGAGACTATTTAATCGCTACATTTCTAAGCGGAAATGAATTCACTAGAGGCCTCAAACTTTATGTATCAAAGCGAGGCTTAGCTGTGCGCCGAATACGGTGAATTTTGCAATTAAATCCCTTCTAATTAAAGTGCTCAACCAAATTGATAGCATAGATAGATAGATAGACAGAATGAGATAGATAGAAAGATAGAAAGAGAATGAAATACATAGATAGATAGGAACAGAATAAAATCGGTAGATAGGTAAATAGATAGTTTGTATCGTCAAGGTGAAATGATAGAAGATATATAAATATATATATATATATATATATATATATTATATAGAGAGAGAGAGAGAGAGAGAGAGAGAGAGAAAGAGAGAGAGAGAGAGAGAAAGATAGATAGATAGGTGTAGAGATAGATAGATAGGTAGATAGATAGGTGTAGAGATAGATAAATGTAATGATAGATAGATAGATAGATAGATAGATAGAATGAAATAGATAAAAAGGATAGGAACAGAATGAAACACATTGATAGATAGATAGATAGATAGATAGATAGATAGTGTTGTATCAAGGTGAAATGATACACAGAAGATATATTAGGCGTGTGCTATTGAACAACACGGAGTATTCTTTCTTCATTTTTTGAAGTGAATTTTTTCCAGTCTTCTTGCGATCTTTTTTGAGTCTGGATCCAATTGGTATATAATATTTCCCATACTGTTATCCCGAGCGCTTTCGACTGTTTCGCCAGTCGTCATCATGGGGTACATAATTTGGTTTTTAGTTCATTTTTTTTTTAGTTCTTTTATCTATGATTTTTTTTTTTTTTTAATTTGGAGAGTCTATTATTTTTTAAGAAGGGAGTGTAAGTTAAGTGTGTTAGTTATTAAAGATACTAGAAAATATATGCACACTCCGGGTGCAAGTATTTAAGTTTCAATGTAATAAAATATTGTATTAAATTAGAAAGGCTAATGAAACTAAATAAGAATACAGATAAAAAGATTTGAAACAGAGGGAGTATAATAAAAGATTTGAAACAGAGGGAGTATAATAAAAGATTTGAAACAGAGGGGAGTATAATAAAAAAAACAACTGAAACTTACTCTTCCATCACTCTCGTCTTTCATTGTTATTTTTTCTAATTTAAGTATTTAGTTATAAGAGGAAGTAAAGAATAAAATGACAGTTATTTTATCTTGTTAATGGATTTCATATAAGATTCATTGAAGAGATTTTTGCTTATATTCATTAAAATAAAACCAAACAATTAGAAATCAATAATACTAAGCACATATTTATCAAATTCGATTTTTTAATATTAATATGCAAATTAGCCTTCCCGTTGACACTGTAAACCGCTATTTTGTTGTATATATAAATATAATTGCATGTTGTCAGTATGTAGACATGGTTAACAATATTAATAAAGTAAGACAATTTTATTAATAATTGAGGTTTAGATTAAAATAAAATCATGGAGAATGTGATGTCAATAACTTAGAGAATTGTAACTTGAGTAGGAATATAGTTTCGGTTACAGACAGAAAAAAACACACAATCTCCATTATAATAAGATTTAATACGTTGTCTCCGATTTTAAATATTATTTTATTGATGTTAGGTTTTTTATTTTTTATGCATATTGCTTCAAGAATATTTTTGTAGATAATTTTGGTGTTTTCGGTTAGAATTTTTCTAATTTTCTAAATATCAGGGGAGGTGGATTTTTCTGGGTGTTTTTTAATTAAGTGTTGTTTTATGGCGCTAGTGTCGGAGAGATGGTATGTAAGACGGCGGGACAGTGTTGTCGTTGTATGACCAATGTAGCTATTAATGAATAGTTTATTTTCTGAGAGGCACTCTCGGAATGGGCAAGTGAATCTATAGACTACGTTTGTTTGGCTTACGGGATTTTTAAGGGAGTTTGTGTTATTTCTAATTAGGAGGTTTGATGTTTTGAATTTGGTGTAGTAAATAATTAGTTTTATTTTCTGCTGTTGGTCGACGGGTTTGATGTGTCTGTGTATGATGTTGGTTATTACATGTTCATCGGATTTGTAGTTTTTGTGCATTTGATTTCGGTAATATAGATTTATTTTGTTATTATTGTTGTTGGGGTTGTTATTGTTATTTTTGTGGATGGTATGCAGGTATAGTTTATTTGTTGATCTACGGTTTTGTTAGGGAAGTTATTATTTACGAGGGTTTGTTTAATATTAAGAAGTTCTTTGTAGAATATTGTTTTGGATGATGAAATGTAGAAGGCTCTATGAATTAGATTTTTAATGAGGGCAATTTTATATTTAAGGGAGCATTCACTATGGTTACTAAGTACTGTGGAGTTTTGGCTTTATGGTTGTTTTGTTATATACTGATGTGGTGAATTTTTTGTTAAGGGTATAAGTACGTCTAGGAAGGGGATTTTTTGTTGATATTATGTTCTATTGTAAATTCTAGTACAGAGTTTTTTTCGAGGGTGCATTTTAATTTTTTGAGTTCGTCAATATATATTAGGTTGATTTACATAATGTTACTGCTGCCCCTGACCGAGATTGAACCTGCAGCCTAGATGTAAATGTCACATAGAACTGTCTTAACCCAACGCATATATCCACTAGGCTATGTGTCCAATTCAGATAAATAGTACAATGAACACTATAAAATAACTCTGAAAAGTGTTGAGTACCCCTTTATTGCCATTATTCCCAGGTTCACTCTGACCCGGAGTGGTAGTACCTGTAAGGGTCCCGTCTAAGGGCTAAATAGAAAAATTGAGTCTAAAAAAATAATACCTATCAAGAATAAATAAAAGATGGCTTGTCATAAAACCCAACCAAGCAACAAATGAGACACAGCTAGTAATAAATACACAAACACATTAAGAGAGTGGGTGGGA
>CM042167.1:578158-584389 GCA_023376005.1 Doryteuthis pealeii
ATACAGTTACTTCCTTGTGGGGTGCTGTTTCCACGATTTGTTCAAGGCCGCACGCAGCATTTTTTTTTTCTTTCTTGCATAGAGAAGATCCATCAAGATAGAGAAACTTACATGCCATATGGTCACGTATCACCTGAACCCATGGGTATACAGCTAAATTATTGGGGCTAAATGGTCAAGTTCAGTACTGAGTGGCAAGGTAGCGGGTGGCAGCGGCAAAGTGGTGGCAAGCGCTCTGAGTTGTATCTACGGGGCCAGGTTTCGATCCCGAATCAAAGTAGTATTGGTTAATTTTTAAATGATGAGGACATGAGAGGAGTGTTCTTAGGAGGTTCGCCGTCCATCTTTTTATTTTTATTTTCCTCTGGTCGATACGACTTCTGTTATTCTGGGCTGCAGTCGTTCGTACTCATTTCTTTATTTATAGCTAGAAGCAACTACCCGACATTGCCTAGGTGGAGGAGGGATAATAAAAAGTTAGAAAGGGCGAACAAAAACTCTTCTGACAAGAATGGTCAGTACAGTTTAACACAACATGTTTAAAAGAAAAAATGCTGCCAAAATAGACACACATATATTTTTAGGAGATTATGTGCTTAATTAAAGTCATACCTAATTTGTTAATTAATTAATTGTTATATGTTTTAATTAGGAACACCACCAATGACTTTCGCCTTTTCTTACTATTCAAATCCTAATTTTTAGATATTTTTTTTTCATTATTTTTTCTCAAAAACCAAGCTCTGGTGATAGTAAATGTGTATATATATATTTTACTATTTCTCTGAATGTTTGAGATCGGGCTTGATGATTAGTATTATCTGCGTTATTCGGACTATTGTCCTCATCTTTATTGTTATCTGTTTCAATAATATAGAAAAATAATTAACACAACTCCTACCCCAGCTATGGTTAGCGGAATGAGAACAGGATACCCTCGTGGATTGAATAAAGGGTTAGGTTCAAAGTTCCCTGATTACTCCCGATTACGACAAGAAGGTTCCTGACTACGACAAGAAAGTTCCCGAATTCGAAAAGAAGGTTCATGAGTCCGAGAAGGTTCCCGAATCTGACAAGAAATACCTGAAGAAGGCCTGAGGGCATATCGGCTGAAACGTTGTACAGATAACAATAAAGATGAGGACAATAGTCCGAATAACGCAGATAATGCTATATATATTTACTTTGTCATTTTTTTTTCGTAGTTTCATCCGTGCATACGTGAATACATACATATACACCAACTGGCCTTTATTTTGCATTAGAAGCGGCTACCTAGCGTCGCCTGGGTAGAGGGGGATTTTTTAAGTTAGTCCCGCAGATCCATTATTACTGAATCGTGAGTTGAATCCTCGTGTGATGCCCCATTTAAATCCCTATGTAAAAAAAATAGACCTTGCATTGACCCAGCTATTCTGAAAAGAAATGTTAATGTCTACTATCTAAAATATTAAATGAAACAAATCCATACTGTTATCATTTAAATTTTATTTTTTAATCATCTTCACGAATATAAATCAAATCTCTATTATTTTTGCTCAAAAACCATGCCCTGATGATATTTAATGTGTATATATATTTACTTTGTCGTTAATTGTTTTATTTTCGAAGTTTCCTCCGGACATACAGATTCACACAACTGCCCTTTATATATGTATAGATAGCTAATGAAGCAAGACTTTATTTAGTTTTTAAAGATGTCTTTATTAAAATCCAGGACCATATGACCTTTAGGTACCTCTTCCGCGATCTCGACTCACAAGGACACTTTTCTCATTTACACTGTCAAAATCCGGTTATTTGTTAGGGGTTAGGTTTAGGGTCAGGGTTAGGATCAGGGGTTTGGGTTAGGGGTTAGTTCTATAATTTTTAAAAACTCTAAAAATCGTATGTTAACAATTAACTGGATTTTGACGGTATAAATGGAAAAAATGTCCCCAAGAACCGAGATCACAAAAGGGGTGCCTAAAGGTCATATGGTCCCAAATCCAAAACCCAAAAGGGTTTTAAATGCGTGGTGAGAAGATGTCATACTTGGGAACAGACATCCTTCGCGCCAAGATATACCTATTCTAGCTTAGTCCACTTCTCACACCTTGCCTTCAGCCAAGCAGAAATCAGCGGTTAGGTCAGCAAAAGGTGAACTACTTGTCAATCACTTCTTATAACGGTTATAATTGTAATTTTTCATTTATTTAAATTATTTAACACTTAGGGCCGGTTTAGCTCAGTCGGTAGAGTGTCTGGCTGGGAACTTCAAGGTTCCTGGTTCAATGCCGGACCTCGCCAACACACCGTATGTCTTGCACAGGGATCTGCGTGGTAAAGTGAAGAGCTACCTCAGACGCTAAAAAACAATCTCCTTGGTCTAGTGCTAGTGAAAAGGGGATATACTCCTTCGCTGTCTGGCTGATACTGATTCTAGGCCACCGCAACGACATTACTTACCGTATTTGACGGCATATAAGACACATGGGCATATAAGATGCACACCCATTTCAGCAGGTCAGATTCAGGAGAAAAAGGTTTTTAGTGTATTTAAGCATATATTGTTGAAAACAGTCTAACTGTGCATTACACAAGCAGAAACATAGCTGTATAAAAGCAATTTGGCAGTACAGGCAAGCAATAAGCATACAAAAGACATTTCAATAGCAGGAAATAATAATAATAAAATCAATAATAATAATAATGAAATTAATAATAATGATAATAAAATTAATGATGAATTTCAAAACCTGTGTTTGTTTTTTCTTCACCGCCATACACTTCTGTTCACCTTGATTATAACAATACCAGCAATAAAATAAGGATACATGGAGTTTAGGGTAGGTAAAAGTACTGAGTGTAAGCTGGGTTAGTGAGCATCATAGAGAAGGCCTACGGGAGGTGTCGAACTTCACTTACGATGTATAAGACGCAGGGCAATTTTTTTAGCCAAAATTTTGGTTTGGTTTTGGTTTGTTTTGTTTTACGGCATATCAACCTCAGTGGGTTATTTAATACCGATAAAGTTTTGAAATAAATCAATTCTTAATATATAATACAATTTTTTTATAAATACATTTTTCTATTTAACCCATAGATGGAACCCTAACAGGTACTACCACTCCGGGTCAGAGTGGACCAGGGAGCAATGGTGATGAAGGGGTGCTCCACATTCCCCAAACCTCCAAAGACTGGAAACTCACCATCAGATAGAGTTTAACGTCATTCCCAGGACATGTAGACCCGCAGCCACCGCCTTCTAGCACCCATATGATAAAAAGTGTTTGGGGCTTGTCATATAGGGCATTAGGGTTGGGAAAATCATATAGGTGTGCTAGGCCTTGATGTGACAGCCGATTGATCGAGGGGGCCTCTCCGACCGCCCGTCTAGCCAAGATAGGGCCAAAGTGGAGTATGGCATGTCATTAACTGCTCACCCACCTGGGTTCTATCCTTAAGCATCACGGGTCGCCACCCACGGCCAACAGGTGGCCCCATTGGGGGAGTCTTACCCCTCTGCATAGGTGCAGTCTGTGCATTCTAACGTCCCAGCCGACAGGGCGGCCAAAATTTTGGAAAAAAAGTGCGCCCTATATGCCGTCAAATACGGTACTTACTTGTTTAGGAGTGTCCAGTATCTAATTGGGTGGTTTTTGAGATAGGAGGTAAGTGGCCGTATAGCTGATGCTTTGTAGGGTGCTGTTTCAAGGAGTCTGACGCAATTTTTGGGGCTGATTATGACTCATGGCAAAGTTACGGTAGATGTCCTTCTACACCCGTAAAAGGACGTAGACTGAAGCAGCTGAGATGTTATTGTCACATCAAAAGCAACCAGAAACTCTTGGGTTGAAAGACAACGCCCTGTCTGTGGAAAATGAGAGGGCCTCGCCTTGCAACAACAACAACAATAACAGCAGCAACAACGACAACAAGAACCAAATAAAAAAAAAATTAAAAAAAAAGAAGAAAGAAAGAAAGAAAGAAAGAAAGAAGATAATATCAAATTCAAAAATATTTAATATGATCAACGTGACCCGTTAGAAAATTAATTATTCTTTTATCTTTTCTTCTTCTTTTTTCTTCTTTCATTAGTTTATGTATACCTTTCTTTCTCTCATACCTTTCTTTTATTGTCTTTCTTTCTTTTTTTTTTTCTTTCTTTTGTACATTTTCTATTTTTCCTTCATTTTTTTTCTTCTTTTTTTCTTTCATGAGGTTATGTATACTTTCTTTCTCTCATACCTTTTTTCTTTCTTTCTTTCGTTTTCATTCTTTCTTTCATTCTTTCTCTCTCTCTTTCTTTCTTTCTTTCTTTCTTTGGGTACATTTTTCTATTTTACTTCATTAAATTTCTTGTTTCGTTTTTTCTTTCATGAGCTTATGTATACCTTTCTTTCTCTCTCTCTCTCTCTCTCTCTCTCTCTCTCCTCTCTGCTCTCTCTTCCACCCTCGTCTTTCTTTCTTTCTTTGATACATTTTCTATTTCTCCTTCAATTCTTTCTTTCTTCTTTTTTTTTTCTTTCATGAGCTTTGTATACCTTCTTTAATCTCATGCCATTTCTTTTTTCTTCTTTCTCTCTCTCTCTCTCTCTTTTCTTTCTTCTTTATTTGATACTTTTGCTATTTTTTTTCTTCATTCTTTCTTCTTCTTTTTTTTCTTTCATGAGGTTATTGTATAAAGCCTTTCTTTCTCTCATACATTTCATTTTCTTTCTCTCTCTCTCCTCCTCTCTCTCTCTCTCTCTCTCTCTTCTCTCTCTTTCTTTCTTTCTATTCTTTGATACATTTTCTATTTTTCCTTCATTCTTTCTTTCTTCTTTTTTTTCATGAGGTTTTATACCTCTTTCTCTCTCTTTCTCTTTTCTCTTTCTTTCTTTACTTTCTTTCTTTTGGTACATTTTCTATTTTTCTTTCATTCTTTCTTTCTTCTTCTTTTTCTTTCATGAGGTTATGTAATCCTTTTCTTTCTCCTCCGTGCTTTTCTTTCTTTCCATCTTCTTAATTTTTTCTTTCTTTTTCTTTCCTTCTCTCTCTTTCCTCTCGTCCCACCCTCCTCTCTCTTTCTTTCTTCTTTCTTTCATACATTTTTCTATATTTCATTCATTCTTTCTGTTCCTTCCTTTCTTTTTCTTACTTTCAATTGTGTATACGTTTCTTTCTCTCATACTTTCTTCTAAACACATAAATTTCTTGTTCTCTTTGTCTCTTTCTTTCTTTGGTATATTGTTCTAATTTTTTTCATTCTTTCTTTCTTTTTTTCCTTTTTTTTTTTTTTGTTATTTTCAAGTTCATGGGAAAGTTAATGTATAGACCTTTCTTTCTCTCATGCCGTTCGTTTTCGAAGGGTTTCTTTCTCTGCTCTCTCTCTCTAATCTCCATCTCTCTCTCTCTCTCTTCTCCTCTTCCTCTCCTCACTTTCTTTCTTCTTCTTTTTTTTTAATTCTTTTTTCTTTTTCTTTTCTTTCCTTTCTTTTTCTTTCCTTCATTATGTATACGGGTTTCTTTCTTTCTTTGGTACATTTTCTATTTTCACTTCGTTTCTTTCTTTTTTTTCTTTTTCTTTCAATTAAGGTCATGTATACGTTTCTTCTCTTCGGTGCCTTTCTTTCTTTCTTTCTCTCGTGCCTTTCTTTCTTTCATACATTTCTATTTTCCTTAATTCTTTTCATTTCTTTCATTTTTTTCTTTTATTAGGTTATGAAAACATTTCTTTCTTTTCTTTTCTCCTTTTCTTTCTTTCTGTCTTTCAAACTTTTTCTTTCTTCTCTTTCTTTCATATCCTCCCTCTTTTCTCTTTTCTTTCATAAGGTTATGTATAACCCTTTTTTTTTTTTTTCTTTCTTTTTCTTTCTTTCTTCTTCTCCCTTTCAAAAACATTTTCTATTTATTTCCTTAATTCTTTTCTTTTCTTTCTTTTTTTTTTTCTTTCCTTTTTTTTCTTATTCTTTTTCATCCATCATTAGGTTATGTATATCTTTTTCTTATCTCTCAATGGCCTTTCTTTATCTTTCTTTCTTTCTCTCTCACTCATTCCTCGCCTCTCCTGATATTCTTCTCGCTTCTTCTATTCCTTCTTATCCCTCTCTTTCCTCGCTTTCTCTTTTCCTTCCCTTCTCCCTTATCCTTCTTTCTTTCTCTCCTTTTAGACATTTTTTCCTATTTCCTTTTTTTCCTTAATTCTTTCTTTTTCCTTTCCTCCCCACCTTTCTTTCTTTTTTTTATTTCTCTCCTCCCCCTTTCTTT
>CM042167.1:584489-634489 GCA_023376005.1 Doryteuthis pealeii
AGAGAGATGGTCCTTTTTCCTCCAACTGTACGGTGTTGCAAAGAGATAAGAGGAATTTAAACCCGATATATTCACTGGGAGCAGGAGAAAATGTATAAATATAAGCTGAAATTAATTGTTTACCAGTTTCAATAAAGAAAGAGATCTGAAGAAACTCGGAGGGTCTCGGATAATCACGGGTGGAAATGGACCATAATCGCTTAATACCCGGTTTTTAAGCCTTTTTTCTTTACACACACACACACACACACACAGACACACACACACACACACACACACTTACACACACGCACACACATATATATATATGTGTGTGTGTGTGTGTGTAAGAATGTATATATATATATGTGCATTTAAGTGTATACATATATATATATGTATACACTTAAATATATACATTTGTATAAGTGTGTGGGTTTGTGTGTGTGTGTCATTGAGAGAGAGAGAGAGAGAGAGAGAGAGAGAGAGAGAGAGAGAGAAAGGGAGAGAGATAGAGAGTAATCTTGATACCTAAAATAATTGCGTTTCTCTCTCTAGCAAGGTCTTGACCTGTCGAAAAGTCTTGATTTTGTATGCAACATTTTCGCAAAAGTAGAATTCTGACGCATCACCATCTTCTTTACCCAATACTTATCTATTTATTCATTTTATTTATTTATTTATTTATTTTGTAGAAGATAAAGCTCAGGGTGACAGCATTTGTTTACCCACTTAGCCCAATTTCAGATTACCTGCGACACGGGGCTGTGTTATCCATTGACGACGGAGAAGCAACGCTAACAAAATGGCGTCTGTTCGCACGACATCAACACCGTGTCCCCAGCTACAGAAACCGCTTCCAGAAAACCGATGCAAATTTCAGCAAGCTGTCGAGCGAAGAATGAAGAATGAAAACAAGGAACAAAAGAAAATCAGATTTAAAATGCTGGTGGTGTTTCCAGAGAAAGAAGCGTATTATTTGAAAATAGAACTGATCAGCCTCAAAAGGGGGGAGGAAAAACGAAAATTGCAAATAGGATAAATTGAGCGCATGCGCGATGCGCATGCGTACTGGGCTCCGTATACCGTTTCTATGGGTGCTTGCATGCGTGGATATGTAAGTATTCGCCGGTTTGTATGTATTTGTATACGGGCTTTTACTTAAGTATGTTCTCTATGCATAGGTGGGTGTTTGGGGAGAAAGATGACGGAGCATTGATCAGCACTTTTGAGCTAAACGTGGCAAGAGTGAGCAAGAAGAAAAAGGAAAGCGAGAGAGAGTGAGAGGCAAAGGAGAAATATGGCGGATAGCAAAACGGGAAGCCTAAAATAGAATCCAAATGATTGAATTCTTTACCTGATAAACGTTCTTACACACTAACGTTGCTTTTGCCTTGATGGCTACTCGGACACACAGAGTTAAAAATAATGAGTGGTTTTTTTTTTGTGTTTTTTTTTTCTTTACTTATCTATACAGGGTTCTGCTATTTAAATATCTCCATGTTCCAATGTTTCACTCTCTCCTTTCATGTCCACTCTCTCTTCCCCCCCTCTCTCTCTATATATATATATATTACATGGGAAATTTCCACGTAATAGATATGTATATATATACTAATATATATATATATATATTATAGTAATATATTCTTATTATAATGGAGATTGTGTGTTTTTCTGTCTGTAACCGAAACTATATTACTACTCAAGTCACAATTCCCTTGGTTATTTACATCACATTCTCCATGATTTTATTTTTATTTAAACCTCAATAATTAATAAAATTGTTTTACATTATTAATACTGTTAATCATATCTACATGCTAACAACATGCAATTACATTTATATATACAACAAAATAGCGGTTTACAATGTGAACGGGAAGGCTAATTTGCATATTGATATTAAAAATGTGATTTTAATAAATATGTGCTTAGTATTATTGATTTCTAATTGTTTGGTTTTATCTGAATGAATATAAGCAAAAATATCTTCAATGAATCTTAAATGAAATCCATTAACAAGAAAAAATAACTGTCATTTTATTCTTTACTTCCTATTTTAACTAAATACTTAAATTAGAAAAAAAAACAATGAAAGACGAGAGTGATGGGAGAGTAAGTTTCAGTTGTTCTATTTTTCGATTATACTCCCTGTTTCAAATCCTTTTATCTGCATTCTTATTAGTTTCATTAGCTTTCTAATTTAATACGATATTTTATTACATTCAAACTTAAATACTTGCACCCGGAGGGTGCATATATTTGTTAGTATATATAATACTGATATATATATATATATTTATATCAGTGTATGTGCACGTATATATATATAATTTAAAAAATGGACTCTCCGTCAATTTTCGACGTATGAGGGTTCATACACACAATGAACTCCCACACAGGGATTTATTTATAGTGGTGAAGGCTTGTGTTTGACCATCCACACTTTTTGGCACAGTCGATAGGAAAGAATTGGTGCATAAAAGGTTACCACAAACCCAATCAACGACCGACCTCAGGAATTTTGAATTCAGAGTAATCCCTCTCCTAGACTGGTTACCTACCCAAGGCTGAAGAGCCTAGTCTGCCCTACTATTTAGCCCCACGAGTGAAGGAGGGAGAATATATGGATTCATACCTTTCCCAAGGGTATTAGCGCTATGTGAAATGCTAACAGCTTCGTCTAGGAATTGATCTCGAATCGACGAGTCCATTTTCCATGACTCTAACCACTAACCCACGCGCCTCCATCCATGTATATATATATATATATATATATATATATATATATATATATATATATATATATATATATATATATATATATATATATATATATATGTGTGTATGTTTTGTACTAGTATACTAGGAAAAAGTAATAGTAATCCAACGTACAGTGTTATTAGGAGAGTGGTCAATATCTGTGATAGAGCGTTGATCACGTAAACACGCAAACACGCAACACGAGAATACAGTTAAAAAAACGCGCACATTCGACCATTTACACCATTTCTGTCATTTAAAAAAAAAATTTCGTTTACCTGATGAATGCTTTTAGCAGGAAACCATTGGTAGTAATATCGTTCCCAAATAAATGAATAAAAGCTAAAACTTTTATTTGTCACTTCATTCAAATATATATATATATATATGTATATATATATATATCATACTAATGTATTATATATATACATTTACCAAGACCTCCGCACGAGGAGGATGTGACACAAGATTAATTTCTTAAGCGAAGTTTAACAGGTTTGAATTCAGAGTTTTCCTTCTCCTAGACCGGTTGCCTAACCAAGGTTAAAGATCCCAGTCTGTCCTACTATTTACCCATAGCTGGAGGGAGAGTACGATTCATACCTTTCCGAAGGGTATTATCGCTAAGTGAAATGCAATTAACGCGTCCAGGATTTGAACTCGGGTCGACGAGTCCATTTCCCATTATTTTAACCATTACACCACGCGCTTCCTACTAATATATTATATACATGTTTTTGTATTTACGTACAAAACACACACATATATATACAATATATATATATATTTATATCAGTGTATGTGCACGTATATATATATATATATATATATATATATATATATATATATATATTCATGTTGTATTTTTAGGTGTTCTCCGTATGTTTCTCTCGGTATATATTTTTTTTTAAATGTTTTTTTTTACAGTTGGGCGTTATTACGAAGCATTAAAAATATATAAATGAATGAACTCGATATTATGGAGTATTGGATTCACTTATTCTTTTATTATTTTTTGTCATAAATTTTATCTAACGAACCTGAAAATTTATGACAAAAAAATAATAAAAAATATAAGTGTATCCAATACTCCATAATATCGAGTTCATTCATTTATATATTTTTAATGCTTCGTAATAACGCCCAACTTAAAAAAAACATTTAAATTATATATATATATATATATATATATATATATATATATATATATATAATCTAATGAGTCGGACTATTAGTTTCGCATAAAGCTCTTCAGGGCTAAAAGAGTCGGATTTTAGCCCTGAAGAGCTTTATGCGAAACTAATAGTAGGTTCGGCCGACTCATTAGATTATCTTTATTATTGGCTCTACTTAGGTATCGAGCACTTTTTACATATTAGCTTTCTCCTAGCGGTTATATGAATATATATATATATCTTATATACTTATATATACATATAAATTGTTTTTTCTTTTGGCCAAATATTGTACCAATAGATTATTTTTTGTTGGTACGAATATTTTGGTCCTTTCTTTTTTTCAAAAATGTTTTTCTCCCCGGTTGATGTTTGGTAGTATATTTTTACAATCAAACTTTCTGCTAGGTTTTTTTCTCTCCGCAAGGATCTACCAACACGCTTGGTATATATATAATATATATATATATATATATATATGTGTGTGTGTGTGTGTGTGTGTGTGTGTGTGTGTGTGTGTGCAGATAAAAAGCATGTGTGAGTGTATCTTTCTTATATTTTTGTATATGTGCAAATACGTGCATGAAAACAAACAGACTGACTGAAATGCATAACCCCCCATATATAATATATATATATGTATGTATATATATATATATATATATATTATATATATATATATTTCTATATATATTCGCAAGTGCGTGCGCGAAACAGAAGACATCACTCCTGAGACTTATCGACAATCATTCAGGGGTTTTTTTTAGAAAAACAACCGTAATAGATGTTACACAACATACAGTAGCGCCCATGATTAAGAACACACCTTTAGTAAGTTCATTTTCTTCTCAACCAACAATACCAGGATTTCAAGGGAAAATATGGTTAAATCGAACTTAACAGACCTAAATTCACCATCGTATGATGGGAAAATCAAAGGAAGATAGATATAAGATAAATCTATATACATATTAAGGACAGTTGTATATATATATATATATATATATATATTATATATATATATATATATATGTATATATATATATATATATATATATGTGTGTGTGTGTGTGTGTGTGTGTGTGTGTGTGTGTGATATATATATGTGTGTGTGTGAAATAAAAGGAAATTAATCCGACAGTGTGAATTTGATATATTGAAAAAACAAATGATGTTTACAAATGCTTGGGATCATCAGGAGAGAATGTGCATCGTTTCGGGGCCTTCCTCTCAACGGGGGTGGGGGCGATGTGCAGTTAAAACCGTTGAGAGAAAGGCCCCGAAACGGTGCACATTCTCTCTTGATGATCCCAAGCATTTGTAAACATCATTTGTTTTTTCAATATATCAAATCATATATATATATATATATGTATGTGTGTGTGTTGTATATATATATATATATATATATATATATATATATATATATATAACCAATATTATCAATATATATATATATATATATATATATATATAAGTGAGGAGCTGATGGTAGTTGTGGCGCTCCGCCTCAGATGCTAAAATAATCTTCTTGGTCTAGCGCTAGTGAAAAGGAAATAGACTCCAGAGCCGTCAGGCTGATACCGACATAAGGCCGCTCCAACGACTTTACTTATATATATATATATATATATATATTATTATATATATATATATATATATATATAGCTAATATTGATTATATAGTTGCTAGCCAGTCTCGGTTGTCAGATAATTTCTTCGACCACATCACTCCTAAATCTTACCACCTAAATCCCCAATTTGCATTACCCTTGATTATTATTGTTACATTATAGATATATTGGCCTATTTATTATTTAAGGTAATGGTTTGAAAGTAATTGTTCATGTCAGTGATAGAAAGGACTTGACACCAAGCTGACCTATTTGCAGGTATCTCATTAGATGGTTTAGTCATGTCACCACCCAGCCCCGTGAGAACAAATTTTGAGTTAATCAGATTAGTCGCAGATGTCGTAACAAAAGGACGTGTAATGCCTATTTACTCCACCGTACGGTTGAAGTGGTAGTACCTGTTAGGGTCCCATCTATGGGTTAAATAGAAAAATGTGTTTATAAAACAAATTGAGTATCAATTAATAATTACTTTACTTGAAGTTGGAGCTTGAGAAATATGAATGTATAAAATATCTTCCGTGTTCATTTGTACAAACTAAAATAAAGAAAAAAATGTTTAAATTTTATTTTTTTAAATCTTGCAAAAAAGAAATAACGAACATAGATTTGTTACAAAGAAAAACAGTTAATTTAAAGGTCAACTTATCCAATTGGGAAAAAAATTACTCACCGTTATCTTGAAAAATAAGTAAAACAGTCCATTTTTTTACAACAGGGTCAATTTCTTTATTGATATTTTTTAGCAGAATTCTGTATTCATGGTTCTTTTACTAAAAGAATTCTGGCATTGAAACTTATAAAAATCTTTTGATATGATTATTTAGGACTCTTAGTTTTATCTTAAAAGTCAAAATCGTTTTTCGTCAGTTCATTTTTACATATTTCATAAAATAAAATAGACCTCGTCAAAAAAATATTTTCCCTAATATATTTTAGGAAAAAACTATTTCAGACTTATTTTCATCAAAAGGTAAGTAATTATGGAAATTTTCGTGAAAATCAGATCATTAATTGATTTTTCATTGAATTTTTTAAAAAGCCACTAGTCGTAACTTGTTTTTGGCTACGTTAAATTTCATTTGATTTAACGGTGCAAAAACGTAAACATTGTTTTTCGTTTATAATTTTCATTATTTCCGTAAGCTGAAATTAAAAAGAAAATCATCAGGAGTTTGTTTTATGTTTCTTCTTTCGAACGGACAAAAAATTTTCAACCCAAACCAACCTAAGAAAATCAGAGGAATCCGGTCAGCATAGAGGATAGAAGATTATATATATATATATATATATATATTATGTGTGTGTGTGTGTGTGTGTGTGTATATAATATATATATATATATATATATATATATATATCAAGGATGAGATCAGCATCTCAATAAGACCGAAGTTATGTATCAGCCCTCTCCGACATCACATGACACTGGAAAAGACATAATGATAGAAGATCAGACTCTAGCTCAGTTAAATACCTTTATATACCTGAGCTCCACAGTTGCCATCAACAATAGACAGTGCAGAGCTTGATCTCCGAATTTCAAATGTTTCCAAAATATTTGGTCGGCTGAAGAGGCGAGTCTGGTTCAACAGAAACATCTCCTTGAAAACTAAATGTTTATATACCGTGCCATAGTTCTCTCAACCCTCCTGTACGGTGCAGAAGCCTGGACGATATACAAAGCAGATGCCCATAGACTACATGTCTACTACATGCGTCACTTGCGCAGCATATTAAATGTCAAGTGGTGGCAACATGTTTCAATCAGGACCATACTGAAGAGAACTGGACTCCCTGGTATGCATGAAATACTTGTCCAATGCAACCTGAGATGGGTTGGCTACTTAAAAAGACTTGAGGATGACAGACTACCAAATCAGATTCTGTACTCTCAACTGAGAGAGGGATCACATAGAATCAGTAGACCAAATCTCAGGTACAAAGACAACATCTAGAGAAACCTGAAGGACTTACATATCCCCATAGGCAGTTGGCAAGACGCAACCAGAGACCGATTAAATTGGAGGAAAATGATTCGCGTGGTGTCATCATCGGATACGATGGGCAGCAAGTAGTAGTAGTATATTAAGGACAGTTGTGTGTATGTATGTATGTATGTCCGGATTAAAGTACGAAAATAAAAACAATTAATGACAAAATAAATATATATACACATTAAATATCACCAGTTCTTGCTTTTTGAGCAAATATTATGAATATTTGATTTATATTCGAAGATATTTCAAAACTAAAATATACATAGAAATAGCATTGATATTCTACTTAAAAATGCTAAGTATTTGTAAATCTCAAAAGTAAACAAATCAATACATCAGGGTTTTTCCACGCTCTACCCAGGCGTCGCTGGGTAGCCGCTTCTAGTAGATACGAATAAAAAAGGGCAATTCAGCATTATGTGTGAGACGCGGTTGAGCTAGAGACTAACAAAAGTCCGTGCAACACCTCAAAAATATTAATGGATAAATACATAAAAGAGGTGTACTAGTTAAATCGAACTGAACAGACCTAAATTCCACCATTGTATGTCACTCCACCGAAAGAAAAAGGAAAAATACCAAAAATCAGTGAATTAACCGAATTTAATGAAATTTTCAGTGTTGATATATTAATGATTAAAAGATATAATGCACCAGTTATTTTATTTTAAAACAGACTTTTACATACATTTTTATCAGGTCAGTTAACTTTGAACCACATATTTTTGAGAATCTGTATTACGCCTCAAATATTTAAGTTCGAATTAACCGATATATCATATATCTTCATAGACTTGTCTAAAAATAGAGGCGTTTGTGGTGTAAATGGAGGCACAGGCAGAATAACGGTTATCATCGTTGGAAGTGGACTCGGTTGCCAGAGTTGGTTTGTTTGGTTGTTTTGGTTGGTTGGGTTTTACGGCACGTCAGCCCATTTGGGTCATTTTATGCCGAATACGTTTTTTTTCTTTGTAAGGTACAGTTTCCACTATATGCACATGAGAGATTGATACAGAGAGATACAGAGATTGTGTGTGAGAGAGTGAGAGAAAGAGAGGTGTGTGGTGTGTGAGAGAGAGAGAGCGTGAGAGTAGTACATATGAATATAAAGACGGATATATATATATATATATATATATATATAAGAGAGAGAGAGAGAGAGAGAGAGAGGAGAGATGGGGAGAGGGTGATACAGATAGAGAGGGGTGGCGAGGGAGAAGGAGGGGGTAAGGGAAAGTTTGAAGAAAAAGGTCAGACAAAGGGAAAAGAGAAAGTGGGTGTGTGAGTAAAGAGAGAGAGAGAGAGAGAGAAGAGAGAGGGCAACAGGGGGGGGGCTTATGGAGGGGAAGTGATAGGTGGAATAAAAGAAAGAGAAGAGGAAAGAAACAAAGAATGGAAATGAGAACGGAGGGAAATGGAAGAAATAAAGAAAAGGGGAGAGAGAAAGAGAGAGAGAGAGAAAGAGAGAGAGGAATGCGTATGTTTGAGAGAGAGAAAGACAGAGAGATAAGACAGAGAGACAGAGAGAGAGACAGACAGATATATCACATACAGTCGATTCACTTCCATTTTCTTTTATAATCCCCTGTATATAAGACACATGATATACAAAGCTGTTTGCGCTAATACCACTTACTGCAACCCTTAAAATCTCCATAGCTGTCAATCTTAAAATTCAGTAGATAACCCTCTCCTCACAATAGGACGATGTGTGATTTTGCCATGGAAATTTCAATGTTTAATCAGCGTTTTATATGCCGGAAATGTAGTATTTAAAATGGTGATGGTTAGTATATCGAATATATTTAAAAACCGAAACGTTCGAACATAGGAAAAACTAATTATACATTGAGATTAAGAGAGGAGTGTGTGTGAGAGAGTGAGCGAGAGATAGAGACAGAGAGACAGAGAGAGAGAGAGAGACAGAGTGTGTGTGTGTGTGTGTGTGTGTGTGTGTGTGTGTGTGTGTGATCTTTGGCAACTAAATACAAATAGATCAAATAAGAGAAAGTATCTTGTATGACTGCAGTAACGAGATGACAATTCGTAATGGACAGTTCTCGGCGATCGTCTGTAACAACGGATTTAATCTCGCGAGAATACGAGTGATTATTTGATGATTTCTCCTTTCTCACATCATTTCCCTTTTCTCTTTATCTCTTTGCATATCTCTCTCTCTCTCTCTCTCTCTCTCTCTCTCTCCTCTCTCTCTCTCTCTTCTCTCTCTCTCTCTCTCCTTTTTCTTATTCTCTTCATTTCCCCGTTCTCATTTTCTTCCTTGTTTCTTTCTTTTATTCCTCCTATTACTCCCTAAGTCCCTCTGCTGCCCCTCTCTCTCTCTCTCTCTCTCTCTCTCTCTCTCTATATAATATATATATATATATAATATATTATATATATCTTACACCCACACACCTCTTCTTCCCTTTCTCTTTACCTTTTCTTCAACCTTCCCTTACCCCTTTTTTCTCCTCGCCCACACCTCTCTATCTCTATCACCCTATCCCCATCTCTCTCTCTCTTTCTCTCTCTCTCTTTCTCTCTCACTCTATATATATATATATATATATATATATATATATATATATATATCCTTTTCCTTTATCTCTTTCATTTCCCCGTTTCATTTCAATTCTTTGTTTCTTTCCTCTTCTCTTTCTTTTATTCCTCTACTATCACTCTCCTCCCTAAGTCCCTCTGCTGATCCCCCTCTCTCTCTTCTCTCTCTCTCTCTCTCTCTCTCTCTCTCTCTCTCTCTTTTCCCGTCTTTATATTCGTTTGTCTTTCTCCGGCACTTTTTCTTCATATGTACTCCACCCTGTCGGCTGAGGCGTTAGAATGCAGAGGGGAAAGACTCCCCCAATGGGGCCACTTGTTGGCCGTGGGTGGCGAACCGTGATACTTAAGACATGAGACTTGAACCAGATGGTTGAGCAGTCCATGACATGCAATACTCAACTTTGGCCCTTTCTTGGGCTAGACGGCCGGTCACGTCAAGCCCTAGTACCTATATGTTTGCCCACATCCTTTTTTATCATATGGGTACTAGATGGCGGTGACTGAGGGTCTTCATGTCCTGGGAATGTCGTTAAACTGTATCTGATTGTGAGGTTCCAGTTCTGGAGATTTGGGGAATGTATAGCACCCCTTTATCACCATTGCTCCCAGGTCCACTTTGACCCGGAGTGGTAGTACCTGTTAGGGTCCCATCTATGGATTAAATAGAAAGATGTGTTTATAAAAACACTGAGTACACATTAAGAATACCAGTTGGAGTAAATGGATAAACAGAATAAAGAAAGAAAAGACAAAAGAAAGAAAGAAAGAAAGAAAGAAAGAAAGAAATGACAAAAGCAAGAAGGAACGACAGACAGAAAGAAAGAAAGAAAGAAAAAGACAAAAGAAAGAAAGAAAGAATGAATGAATGAAATGACAAAAGAAAGAAAAAAAGAAAATTCAAAAGAAAGAAAGAAAGAAAGAAAGAAAGAATGAAATGACAAAAGAAGGAAAGAAAGAAAAGACAAAAAAGATGGAACGACAGAAAGAAAGAAAGAAAGAAAGAAAGAAAGAAAGAAAATGACAAAAGTAAGAAAGAAAGAAAGAAAAAAGAAAGAAAGAAAGAAAGAGCAGATGAGAAAAAAGAAAAGAAGAAAATAATTGAGGAAATTGATAAAATAAAAAAAGAATTAAAGAAAGAAAGATCAGAAAGAAAGAAAGAAAGAAAGAAAGAAAGAAAGAAAAGACAAAAGAAAGAAGAAACGACAGGAAGAAAGAATCTTTCTGTCGTTTTTTGTCTTTCTTTTTTCTTTCTTTCTTTCTTTCTTTGATCTTTCTTTCTTTAATTCTTTTTTATTTTATCAATTTCCTCAAGAAAAAAAAAAGAAAAAGATAAAAGAAAGAAAGAAGAAAGAAAAGACAAAAGAAAGAAGGACGACAGAAAGAAAAGAAAGAAAGAAAAAAAGACAAAAGAAAGAAAAAGAAAATAAAGGAATAATGGTTAAAAGAAATAAAGAGACAAAACAACAAGAAAGAAAAGAAAAGAAAGAAAGAAAGAAGAAAGGAAAGACAAAATAAATAAATAATAATAAATAAATAAATAAAAGACAAAAGAAAGAAGAAAGAACGAAGAAAGAAAGAAAGAAAGAAAGAAAGAAAGAAAGAAAGAAAAACAAAGAAAGAAAGAAAGAAAGAAGAAAGAAAGAAAGAAATTACAGGAATAAAATGAATAAATAAATGAAAGAAAAAACAAAGAAAGAAAGAAAGAAAGAAAAGACAAAAGAAAGAAAGAAAATAAATTGGATAAAAGAAAGAAAGAAAGAAAATACAAAAGAAAGAAAATACAAAAGAAAGAAAGAAAGAAAAGAAAGAAAAAAAGAAATTACAGGAATAAAATATATAAAAGAAAGAAAGAAAGAGGAGAAGAAAGCAGTAAATAAATCTCGTGTATTGCCGTATGCAAAGCTGTTTACACTTGTTGTCTGATGTCGACATTTGGCGTCGCGGTCGTGGACGCCATGTTTAAAATCTAATGTCGTTATGAGAATGAGTAAGGCAGCCGACATCAAATATTCATGGCTGACATAATGGTAAACAGTCACGATGATCAATATGCAATGGAGTCTAGTTGCCAGACTATCCAGCTTTGGAAAGGTGGCTTGATAACCGGAAAGAAAAGAATGAAAGAAAAGAAAAAATGGCGAAAGAAAATAGCAGACATTTTGTTTCGTCTCAATTTACTCAAAATATTTTTTCTCTACAAAGGACCAACTGACAATCAAATAAATAAAACCGAAAAAAAAGGTGTATTATTGTCTTTTTGGAGAGTGGAGGTTATTGTGGGCTGAAATCTCTCTCTCTCTATATATATATATATATATATATAATATCTTATTATAATGGAGATTGTGTGTTTTTCTGTCTGTAACCGAAACTATATTCTTACTCATGTCACAATTCTCTTAGTCATTGACATCACATTCTCCATGATTTTATTTTTATCTAAACCTCAATTATTAATATTAATATATTTATATTATTAATACTGTTAACTATGTCTACATACTGAAAACATGCAATTATATTTATATATACAACAACATAGCAGTTTACAGTGTGAACGGGAAGGCTAATTTGCATATTAATATTAAAAAATCGAATTTAATAAATATGTGCTTAGTATTATTGATTTCTAACTGTTTGGTTTTATCTTAATGAATATAAGCAAAAATCTCTTCAATGATTCTTAAATGAAATCCATTAACAAGATAAAATAACTGTCATTTTATTCTTTACTTCCTCTTTTAACTAAATACTTAAATTAGAAAAAATAACAATGAAAGAGGAGAGTGATGGAAGAGTAAGTTTCAGTTGTTCCATTTTTTTTATTATACTCCCTCTGTTTCAAATCTTTTTATCTGTGTTCTTATTTAGTTTCATTAGCCTTTCTAATTTAATACAATATTTTATTACATTAAAACTTAAATACTTGCACCCGGAGGGTGCATATATTTGCTAGTATATATAAAGATAATCTAATGAGTCAGACGAACCTACTATTAGTTTCGCATAAAGCTCTTCAGGGCTAAAATCTGACTGAATAGTAGGTTCGTCTGACTCATTAGATTATTATTTATATTTTTTACTTGAAGGCAATTACAATGCGTATATGGTATAAAATTCGATAATTATTGAAAATAATCATGACAAGCGAACACGGCAAATAACACGCGCCACGTAGAAACAGCTGAACGATGTTCTGCGTGGCGTGCGTTATTTGCCGAGTTCGCTTGTTATGATTATTTTCAATAATTATCGAATCGTATACAATATACGCATTGTAATTGCCTTCAAGCAAAAAATATATGATATATATATATCTATATATATATTGAAACAGATCGAAACACTGCAGCGTAGGCGACATAAAGATTACTTCTTTATAAACTTGTGTTTTTAAATTTTTTCATAATATTATATATATATATATATATATATATATATATATATATATATATATATATATATCAGCAGTAGCTCATATCTATTTTAATCTGTTCGAATCCTCTCTCTCTCTCTCTCTCTCTCTCTCTCTCTCTCTCTCTCTCTCTCTATCTATCTATCTATCTATCTATCTCTCTCTGTGTCTCTCTCTCCACACACACACACACACACACACACATATATATATATATATATATATATATATATATATATATATGATGTTTATCTTATTCTACACAAATCTATATATCGCCTTCTGTTCGCAATTGCCTATTCATTTAATTTTGTTCAACTCTCTCTCTCTCTCTCTCTCTCTCTCTCTCTCTCTCTCTCTCTCTCTTGCTCTCTTCCCCCTCTCTCTCTCTTCCTTTATATATATATTTTTTTTTTTTGAGAGAGAGATTAATAGATGAATAGATATGTACATAATGGCATACACACACACACACACACACACACACACACACACACACACGCACACACACATATATATATATATGTATATATATATATATATATATATATATATACATATATATATGTGTGAAGATAGTAGGGTTGGACCTCATATATGTGTGTGTGTGTGTGTGTGTGTGTGTGTGTGTGTGTGCCATTATATACATATCTATTCATCTATTAATCTCTCTCTAAAATAAAAAAGAAACCTTCAAAGACCATTTCAATATTATTCTAAAAAAAGGTCTCTTCCCCCTGCGGAACTGTAGACACATGCTGCTGACTGCGGGGGCCGGGAGACGGACATGTCACAGGACGCCATGACATTCAAGACTGACCATACCCGTGCGTCCACGAATAGCGCCACCAACGGGCGGGCATGAGCAACAGTCACGTATCCACCCAAACTGCAGATAGCGGAATTCTCAGTCCAATCACGTGGGCGATGCTGTGCACCAGAGTTCGGGCTGCCATCCCACTCCCGGAAAAACCAGCGGTCACCTTGATTCTAACTCTGTTTAAATGAAGGAGTATTCAGTTCGAAAGACGGTACTATTCACAAAGTTCCGTCCCGGTCTCCTGCATTAAAAAAACGCTAGGCGGTGATCGCTGAAAAAACGTAAATGCGATATTTTACTCTCCCTCCTGTCTTTTTTCCACAAGTAAATGTAAATATTTTGGTAATCTTCAACTTGTTCCTCGTAAATTCCTACTATAAAATAAACTGAACCCTCATTTTATGTCCGTGTGTTTGCAATAGATGGTTTAAATATGTTTGCAATAAATGTTTTTTAAATAAGAAAATATATATGTTTGCAATAATTTTTTTAAATGAAGAAAATATATTCAGTATTGTAAAATAACGGGTGCAAGAAAAATAAAACATTTATTGCAAAAACACGGACATAAAATGAGGGTTCAGTTTAATATATGGTAGGAATTTACGAGGAACAAGTTAAGGATTACCAATATTTTAACCCTCCCCTCTTTAAAATTCTGTGTTTTTTTTGGGGGGGGATATTTACATTTATTTGTTGATAAAAATACTTAGATATTCTTTTTTATTTTAACTAAAAAAAAAAACAGCCAGGGACTTCATTCGTAGCTGGGGTTTTTACTTAAAATTAAAAAAAAAAGAATTTCTAAATATTTTATTTTTTTATTTTGTAATTAATTGTTGGGAATGAATATATTAAAATAAAATAAAAATAACCGAAAAAAATGTTCTGATTTTTATTTGTAATTGATTGTCGGGAAAAAAAAATGAAAATACCGAAAAAAAAAAGATATTTTTTTAGCGGATTGAAGGCGTTTTTACCGACAAATTATTTTTTTAGTGGTTTGAAGGCATTAAAAGTAAGCCATATTTTTATCGAAAAGTAAATGTAAATATTGAGCACACACACCCCCACCCTGCCCTAAAAAGATGGGGAGGGTTAAAATATTTACATTTACTTGTCCAAAAAAAGACTGGAGGGAGTAAGATACCGCATTTACGTTTTTTCAGCTATCAACGCCTAGGGGTTTTTAAGGCAAGAGGCCGGGACGGAACTCTGCAAACAGTACCCGAAAGACTACCATAAACATCTATATATATGTCTGTCTGTTCATATATATTGATTTCATTTTGTTGGCATCTATCTGTCCATTGTCTTCAATTTTTTCTTATTCTGGTCATATCTATTAAGCGAGCTAGTTAGACCATTCTGTTCATCTCTCTCTCTCTCTCTCTCTCTATATATATATATATATATATATATATATATATATACGTCCACATTATCACGCAGATTAACACTACACTTATCCGATTCCAGTTCCATTAATCAACACCTTAAAACACCTTCATGCCCCCCTCTACCTACCGCAAAATTTTAACAGAAAATACACGCACACTACATAAAGAAAATAAAAGAAAATCTTCAAATAATCGAAGCTTTATATATCAAACAAAAAAAACTACCTTAAACAAAATAAACTTTGAATTAAGTCAACATGTTCTCAAATGCTTAAAATTTCCCGCCTATCCTCCTTCAACTATTCCCCTCCCCTTCTCCCAACTTGTGCTCCCCTCCCACAAAAATACTATTGCATCGTTCGTTTGAACTACTATCAATTCCTACAACCCCCTCCTATCAATTGTTACTAACTCCCACTTCCAATTCCTATGCTACTGCTCGTTCTTAAAAACGAGACACGGAACATACCATCAGTTTCCTACCTGATGATGGCAAATTGTATTGCCGAAAGCACTCGTAATGAAACCTTTGGTGGACTGCTACACCAATTCCACCCTGACACCAAAAAGATGGCCAGAAAATTAGAAAGGATCGAACAAAAACTCGTTCGACAAGAATTGTCTGTACAGTTTAACACAACATGTTTAAAAGAAAAAATATAGCCAAAATACACTTATATATATATATATATATATATATATATATATATAATATATACATATATATATATATATATATGTGTGTGTGTGTGTGTGTGTGTGTGTGTGTGTGTGTGTGTGTGTGTGTGATCTATCTGTTCAAATCTATCTATTTAGAGACGTCCAATGACCATTTCAATATTGTTCTAAAAAAATGTAGCATTCCTCGGCTGAACTGTAGATACATGCCTCGGGCCGTGCAAAGCTCATATCCATATTGTCTATCTATCCATCTATCTATCTATCTATCTATCTATCTTATTCTGTTAAATCTATTTTTATCTGTCAGTCGAAGAACCAAAATGAAACGTAATATAAAAGCGTAATATAAAACTATGAATAAGAATTATAAACTAAGAACGAAAAAAAAAAAAAGACTTCGAAGAAGACAATTTGATACCGTCCATATCTTCTCAATGGCTCCCAATGATATGAAACACAAATTCAAATCATTTTATTTCCAACCTTCAACTGTTTTATTTAAAGATGTTACAAGGTCAAAATAACCTGACTGTTTCAATAAAATGCATGAATAATTTGAAAATTAAAACATTTTTCCAATTCTGGACATGTCACATTACAACTGTTTTTCTTGGCGTTCCTCATAATTTCAAACATCCAAAGAACGCTAGTTTTTCATTCAACATTTCTTAAATAGATTGACCGACAAAGCAAAAAAACTCTCCCGCCATGTCGGTGAGGCGTTCTAATGTACCGACTGCACCTCTGCAGAGGGGTAAGACTCCCCCAATGGGGCCACCTGTTGGCAGTGGTGGGGATCTGTGATGCTTAAGACATGAGACTTTAACCAGGTGGTTGAGCAGTTCATGACATGCAATACTCCACTTTGGCCCTATCTTGGGCTAGACGGGCGGTCAGAGAGGCCCCCTCCGATCAATCGGCTGGTCACGTCAAGCCCTAGCAACTATATGATTGTCTCAACCCTATTGCCCTAATGGCAAGCCCCAACCCCTTTTTATCATATGGGTGCTGGAAGGCGGTGGCTGAGGGTCTACATGTCCTGGGAATGATGTTAAACTCTATCTGATGGTGAGGTTCCATTTTTTTAGGTTTGGGGAATGTGGAGCACCCTTCATCACCATTGCTCCCTGGTCCATTCTGACCCGGAGTGATAGTACCTGTTAGGGTCCCATCTATGGGTTAAATAGAAAAACATGAGTTCATAAACAAAATTGTATTATGCATTAAGAATGAATTTATTTCACAACTTTGTCGGCATTAAATGACCCACCGAGGTTGATATGCCGTAAAACAAACCAAATCAAACCAAACCAAAAGACTTTCACAGTCTTCTTATTCTCTGTGATCAATTTATTATTCCTCAATTTAACAAAAGCCCTGATGAAGATCTATTGAAACAGATCGAAACACTGCAGCGTTGGCGAAATAAACATCACTCGTTTTATGAACTTGAGCTTTTTCAATTTTTCACTATATTACATACAGTCGGATTCACTTCCATTTTCTTTTGATAATCCCCTGTATATAAACAGCATGGTATACAAAGCTGTTTGCGCTAATACCACTTACTGTAACCCTTGAAATCTCCATAGCTGTCAATTTTAAAATTCAGTAGATAACCCTCTCTTCACAATAGGACGATGTGTGATTTTGCCATGGAAATTTCAATGTTTAATCAGCGTTTTATATGCCGGAAATGCAGTATTTAAAACGGTGTGGGTTAGTATATCGAATATATTTAAAAACCGAAACGTTCGAACATAGGAAGAACTAATTATACATGAAAAAATATATAAATAAAGGAAAGAAAGTCTTATCCATTCAACATTTTCTTTATTTAGTTTTCAACTTTATATATATATAAATAAGTAATCCACAGACACGTGTTTCGAGGTTTCACCTTTCATCAGTGTGGCTATACCGTAACAGCTACCCCTGGCCGGGTTCGAGACCGGAATGAACTTTCGTTCGCCAAGCCTTTAACACGTACGGCCAGAGGCAGCTGTCAAATATAGGAGAATATTTAATCGCTACATTTCTAAGCGGAAATGAATTTACTAGAGTCCTCAAACATTTGTAAACAAAGCGAGGGTTAGCTAGACGCAAGAACGGTGAATCTGCAATTAAATCCCTATTCAGAGAACTCAACCAAAGTGGGAGTATATATAACAAATAAGTAATCCACAGACATGTGTTTCGAGGTTTCACCTTTCATCAGTGTGGCTATACCGTAACAGCTATCCCTGGCCGGAATGAACTTTCGTTCGCCAAGCCTTTAACCCGTACGGCCAGAGGCAGCTGTCAAATATAAAAAAACGTGCGTCCTATATACCGTCAAATATGGTAATTCTAATTTCTTTGTAACTGTAATCTTTGACAATTTTTATTAGTTTTATCACTCTTCTATGTATATCCACCAGTCTTGATCAGCCATGTCGGTTAGTGCTTTAGAATGCATTGACAGTCGCTCTGCATAGAGATTACCCCCCCCATATAGGTGGAGACCTGTAATGCTTAAGGATGGAATTCTGGTGGCTGAGCAGTCCATGGCATGTAAACTCTACTTTGGTCCATACTTAGGCTAGGTGGCGGTCGAGAGGCCCCTTCCGATCAGTCGGCTGATCACCCAACCCTATGACCTATAGGATTGCCCTAATTCTATTGCTCTTATAGCAAACCCCAACCCTTTTTATCATATATGTGACAGAATGCAGTGGCTGAGGGTCTTAGTGTTCTAGGTATGACGTTAAACTATATCTAATGGTGAAGTTCCAGTGGTGGAGCTCTGAGGAATATGGAGTACCCCTTCATCACTATAACTCCCAGGTACACTCTGACCTGGAGCGGTAGTACCCGTTAGTGTCACATCTATGGGTTAAATAGAACAACATTAGTTCACAAAAATTAAATTAAAATTTGAGTTTTTAAAAAATGGTGAAACCCATCAAGAATAAATAAAACAAAAGGTCTTCGGCATAAAATAACCCAACTAGGGTTGACATGCCGTAAAATCCAACTATCCAACCAACCAACCAACCAGTCTTGATATTATACTCGAATTTTCTATCTCAAGACATTAGAGGCCATAATTTTCTAGACATTTTCTAACATACCTCGGCATGAAATAACCCAACAATAGTTATCATGCCGTTAAAACCAACATTATTTCTCTGTAGAATGGAATTCAAATGCAGAAATGATTTGAAGAGATTTGGTTGGTTTCGCAGCGAGTATTTCCGTATTTTCTTTTTTCGGAAGGAAACTTTTAAAAAAGATACACACACACACACACACACACACACACACACATATATATATATATATATATATATATTATATATATAATATATATATATATATAATGCTTAAAAGTAAATTTAAACATACACACATACATACATATATATCATACCTATGTATATATATATATATATATATATATATATATATATATATATACATAGATATATATTATACCTATATATTACTTGGAGTACCCCTTCAAGTGCACACACACACAAACACGCATACCCATTTATATATATATATATATTAGGTATATATAAGTAAACTTTAAAAAGTTAACTTAGATATATATATACATACATACATATATATTATATCTATCTATCTATATATATATGTATGTATGTGTGTATCTTTTTTAAGTTTACTGGCGAAATTACATATGTATATATAGGTATAATACATATGTATGTGTGTGTATCGAACACACACACACACACACACACACACACACACATATATATATACATATATATATATATATATATATATATATATATATATATATAGTAAACTTTAAAAAGTTAACTTAAAAAGATACACGCATATATATTATACCCATATATATATATATATATATATATATATATATATATATTACACATATATATGTAAATATATATATATATACACACGTACATACATATATATTATACCTATATATATATTTACATATATATATATATATATTTAGATATATACATATATATTTACATATATATATATGTAAATACACACACATATATATATATATGTGTGTGTGTGTATTTACATATATATATATGTATATATTTCTGTATCTTATATATATATATATATATGTGTGTGTGTGTGTGTGTGTGTGTGTGTGCGTATCTTTTTTAAGTTTACTGGCGAAAAAAAGAAGATACAGAAATACTCGCTGCGATATATAATATAACTTAGGAAACAAAGCCAAATAAGTAATGTGTTAGTATATATATATATATATATATATATATATATATATATATATATATAATATATATTAAGCACGACTTTGTTTTCCTTGCCCGAGGTATTTTATATTTGCTTTAGTCAGGATTATGTTATCTTCTATTTTCGTCTCTTCTTGCCACCGAAAGATGTCGCTAGTGTGCCATGTAGGTTTTCTCTAAAAAATCCCAGACTTCTTAAATTAAAATATTGGTGCCAATTAAGAATGAAAATTAAACTAAACGCAAAATGAAGGGTGCCTCACCTGGTGTAATAAGTACCGGACCATCGTTAGTGATTTAGATTCTCACTAAGTGTCGCTTACTATCAAAGATAGACAATTAAAAAAAAGGATTTCTATAACTACTACTGCTACTACTACTACCACTACTACTAACTACTTACTACTACTAATAATAATAATAATAATAATAATAATAATAATAATAATAATAGAGGACCTTCCAAAACAATGAAAAGAGATTTTATGAACAAATTGATGAGAGCAAAAACAAACATTAGTGAACACCAAATGCAACAGAAGCAGAAAAGTTCTGGAGTGATATATGGATGAGGAAAGAACATAATAAACAGTCAAAGTGGATAAGTGATATTAAGAATGAACTGATGGAAATTGAGGAAGGACCTGTTGCCAGTGTTCATGTAATTACGCTTAAATCAGTACTCAAGAAAGTAACAAATTGGAAAACACCAGGCCATGATGGCATACATGGATTCTGGTTCAAAAAATTTACGACTATCCACAAAAGAATGGCCAGCAACTGAACAGATGCCTACAAGAAACGGAAATACCCGAATGGATGACAAAAGGAATAACTACACTAATCCAGAAAGACCCACAAAAAGGAAATGTCCCAGCAATTATAGACCAATAACTTGTCTACCATGATGTGGAAAATTCTAACTGCTGTTGTAAGAGAAGAAGTATACTTTTCACTCAATTGGCGGAAACTTTCCCAGAAGAACAGAAAGGATGTCGCAAGGGAAAAAGAGGAACCACGACTTACTCTATATAGACCAATACATTCTTAAAGAAGTCAAAAATAAACGGAAAAATATTGCAATGGCCTGGATCGATTACAGAAAAGCCTATGACATGGTCCCACATACCTGGATTTTAGAATGCCTACAAATGTATAAAATTTCCAAACATTATAAACTTCATTAAAAAGCCATGGAAACTGGCGAGTTCAATTAAAAGCTGGAAACAATCCCTGGCAGAAGTAAAAATCCAAAGAGGTATCTTCCAAGGAGACTCATTATCACCACTACTCTTTATTATTGCAATGATGCCGCTAAACCATATACTGAAAAAATGTACCGGGGGATACAAATTTAGTAATTCACAAGAAAAGATCAACCACCTTATGTACATGGATGACATTAAAATTTTTGCAAAAAATGAAAAAGAATTGGAGAGCCTAGTACAAACTATTAGGATATATAGCCAGGATATAGGGATGGAATTTGGAATCGAAAAATGTGCTATGCTTGTAATAAAAAGGGGTGAAAGAAAACTATTAAATGGAATACAACTACCAAATCAGGAAACTATAAAATCTCTTGATGAAAATGAAAGCTACAAATACTTAGGAATTTTGGAAGCGGACAATATCATGCAAGCAGAAATGAAAGGAAAAGTTAAAAAGGAATATCTCAGGAGAACTAGAAAACTTCTAGAAACGAAACTTAACAGCAGAAATCTGATCAAAGGAATTAATACCTGGGCTGTCCCCATTATAAGATACTCAGGACCATTCTTAAAATGGACAAAAGAAGAACTCAGACAGATAGACCAAAGGACGAGAAAATTAATGACCATGCACAAGGCTCTCCACCCTAGAGATGATAGAGATAGATTGTATGTGTCAAGAAAGGAAGGGGGAAGAGGTCTTGCCAACATAGAGGAATGCGTAGAAACCACAATCCAACAACTTGAAGATTACACAAGGAAGAGCAAAGACAAATTACTTATGGCGACCAACAATAGTAGAAACGGCAGATGGACAAACAGAAGAACGACAAAGACTAGAAAACAAAATGGGAAGAAAAACAATTATATGGACGCTTCAAACGACAAATAGATGAGGTTGCACATCAAAAGACTTGGACATGGTTAAGAAAGGGAAACCTCAAAAGAGAAACAGAATCACTTATAATTGCTGCACAAAATAATGCCATAAGGACAAACTACATCAAAGCGAAAATTGATAAGACCCAACAAAATAGTAAATGTAGACTTTGCGGTAATAGAGATGAGACTGTTAACCATATACTCTGCGAATGTAGCAAACTAGCACAACGAGAATACAAAACTAGACACGACTGGGTTGGGAAGGTGATCCACTGGGAATTATGCAAGAAATTAAATTTTGACCACACAACAAAATGGTATATGCATAAACCAGAATCTGTTCTTGAGAACGAAACGCACAAAATTCTCTGGGACTTTGAAATTAAAACGGATCACCTTATCCCAGCAAGAAGACCAGACCTAGTGTTGATTAACAAAAAAGAAAGAACTTGTCAACTGGTGGATTTTGCAGTGCCAGCGGATCACAGGGTGAAGTTAAAGGAAAATGAAAAATTGACAAATATCTGGACCTTGCCAGAGAACTGAAAAAGTTATGGAATATGAAAGTGAAAGTTATACCAATTGTAGTTGGTGCACTTGGAACAGTCCCAAAAGCATTAGAAAAGGGTTTGGAAAGTTTGGATATCAGAGGAAGGATTGAAACCATTCAGAACACTGCACTGCTGCAATCTGCCAGAATACTCAGAAGAGTCCTGGAGACCTGAGGAGACTTGCTGTCACTCAGACTCCAGTGAAAGACCATCAGCTAACACTGATGTGAAAACTCAAAAGGAGTAAATAATAGTAATAAAAATAATAATAATAATATGCAAAATAATAATAATAATAATTATTATATTATGCAAAAAAATAAATTTTGACCATACAACAAAATGGTATATGCATAAACCAGAGTCTGTTCTTGAGAACAAAACATATAAAATTCTCTGGGACTTTGAAATAAAAACGGATCACCTTATCCCAGAAGACCAGACTAGTGTTGATAACAAAAAAGAAAGAACTTGTCAACTGGTGGATTTTGCAGTGCCGCAGACCACAGGCTGAAGTTAAAGAAAATGAAAAAATGGACAAATATCTGGACTTGCAGAGAACTGAAAAAGTTATGGAACATGAAAGTCAAAGTGATACCAATTGTAGTTGGTGCACTTGGAACGGTCCCAAAAGGATTAGAAAGGGGTTTGGAAAGTTTGGAAATCAGAGGAAGGATTGAAACGATTCAGAACACTGCACTGCTACAATCTGCCAGAATACTCAGAAGAGTCCTGGAGACCTGAGGAGACTTGCTGTCACTCAGACTCCAGTGAAAGACAATCAGCTAATGCTGATGTGAAAACTCAAAAGGAGTAAAATAATAATAATAATAATAATAATAATAATAATAATAATAATAATAAAAGCAAGGAAAGGCTAATTGCAGCAGCCCGGAAAAAATAATTGCAACACATTGACAAATAGAAATGCATCAAAAAGTTTTTTAAAAAAACAGAAATGGGAAGAAAAACAACTATATGGGTAACATAAATTCTCTAAATAAGAAGTGTCTTGACATTGAGCTTAAACGTCGCTTTTGGTGATCTATAAGTGAACTGTAATGTAAATTTTCAGAATTACCAGATGCCTATACTCACCATTACACCACGTAAGATGCCCTGAGTATTTGGCATATAGTTATTTACTAAGCTTAGCTCAGATGTGGCACAAGGCCAGAAGTATGGGGCACCCAGTGAGAATCGAACTCACTTACAATGGTTTGCTAATCTAGCTTGCTAACCATTACACCACGTAAAGTGCCCTGAGTATTTGGGATATAAGGTGTGCTCTAATTCCCCCACCTGGATTTATAGACTAGCCTAAGTCACGTGGTTTATATTTCGCCAATCACCAAACCATACTGCGTGGCTGATACACTACTTAAACCCCCCACACTGGTCATAATTCTAATTGCACAATACCGGACGATTACCAATACTCAGGATTTTTTCCCAAGGATCCAATTCCACTGGACAAGCACTCTGGCTTAAGGCCTACAGGATGGCAAAACATTGTAAATTCTATTCAGTTCATAATCACTTGCTTCGACCATGTGATTTGTATCGATTGAGAAATCAATTGTTAGATCGATAATCTATATACTTAACACAGTGTCCAATTGTAGACATTGAAATTATGTGATGCAAAAAATTTCATTATCAAAATAAAGTTATGTAAAGAAATAAGTATCAAAATATATTATGCAAAAAGATTAGAACATTATAATAACTAGTAAAAAATTTTAAAAACACCCTCCAGGCGATGTAAAAATAGATTTTTGAAATCTATATTTATTTTTATATTGCCTGACGGGTGGGAGTAAAAAATTCAATGTCAGCGAGTTTGTACCCTAAGTAAGTAAAATCATCAAATTCATTAAAGGGTTAAAAAATAAAACAATTTGAAATGTTAACTTTAAATATGTATTAAAATAAAATAAACTATATATAGATATATAATACCAGTCATGTATTTATTAAAACATGTTTTTAAAAAAAATAGGGATTGTCTGATGTTGCATGCTCAAATTTTTAGTGTATTTATTCTATGTTGTGGAGATTTTGGGTAATGTGACATAAGCAGTGGTGTAATTTTTGTTACAGACAAAAACCGGAAGCGAATCTCCATTAATAATTTTATGCAAAAAAAATGAAATATTGAAATAAAGTTATCTAAAACAATTAAAATGAGACACCTAAAAAGGTATTATAACATTATTCAAAAATTTAAAAAATAGTATAACGATTTAAAAAAAAAATGTTGACATAACGTTAAAAATCAATTATATATATACTAGCAGCGGCTACCCGGCGTCGCCTGGGTAGAGGGGGATTATTTTAAGTTAGTCCTGCAGATCCATTATTACTGAATCGTGAGCTGAATCCTCGTAGGAAAAAAATAAACCCTGCATTGATCCAGCTACTCTGAAAAGAAATATTAATGTCTACTATCTAAAATATTAAATGAAAAAAAAAATGCCATGCTGTTATCATTAAAAATTTTATTTTTTAATTATCTTCACGAATATAACTCAAACCTCTATTATTTTTGCTCAAAAACCAAACCCTGGTAATATTTAATGTCTCTATATATTTACTTTGTCATTAATTGTTTTATTTTCGAAGTTTCCCCCGGACATACATATGTATTATACAATATAACATGTATATCTATCTATACATATGTAAAGGGCAGTTGTGTGTATACACCTTGGTTAGATAACCTGTCTAGGAGAAGGAAAACTCTAAATTCAAACCTATTTAACTCCGCTTAAGAATTGACCTTGTGTCACATCCTGCTCGTGCAGAGGGATTGGTATATATATATATATATATATATATATATATATATATATATAAAGAAAATTTGAAAAAAACAAGTGTTCCAAAATGGGATGAATTTAATTATCGATGCTTAAAACATTTCGGTTACATTGAACCTTCATCAGGATGTCTCTTGGGGTGAGGAAAATGATGGATGTTTTTATATGTGACAGGAGATGTTGGAGGAGGGTGTTCTGAAAATATGTGCTCCTCCAACATATGTCTGAAACTAATCATAACTTTAATTTTCAATGATGCCACAATATTAGCCCCATATTCACAACAAAAGACTACGACAGATTTTTGAAGCCAGTGCAATTTCGCATTTGCCCCTTAATAAGACAATGGTTTTTTCAATATATCTCCGTTTTTAGCTAAAATAGTGTTAAATAATTACAAAATACCAGGCTTCATTTAAATTATTTATTTAGTTATCATTCCACTTTGTTCCTTAATTAACGCACGTATTATTTATTATATATCTCCGTTCTAGTTAAATAGTGTTAATAATTATAAATACCAGGCTTCATTTAATTATTTATTTAGTTATCATTCCCACTTTTGTTTCCTTATGTTCTCTTAAAATAATCAGTCCATTAATATTTTTTTCCGTCTTTTGCATTTCTTCGAGTTGCGCACGCGTCATGACACCTTCACGTGAGTAGATGCGACTGCTTTTCAAAATAAAACGCTGATCAAATACAGTTAATAATAAAAAGATTTTTCATCTCTGTCAATATAAAAATCAACATTTTTTTTCACCCCAAGAGACATCCTGATGAAGGTTCAATGTACACGAATGTTTAAACATCGATAATTAAATTCATTCCCATTTTGGAAACACTTGTTTTTTTTTTTTTTCAAATTTTTCTTTATATTGTCGGATTTAATTTCCATATTTACTCGATATATATATATATATTATATATATTATATATAATTAATATATATATTATATATATATATGATAAAAAGGATTAGGGTTTGTATAAGAGCAATATGGTCGGGACAATATATAGTTTAGAGCTTGATCTGCCAGCGATTTATTGGAAGGGCAGAACATGAATTGTCCGAACGCTCGTCAAGAAACCAAAGGGTAGTGTTGCATATCATAGACTGCTCAGCCACCAGGAGTTCATCTTTAAGCAACACGTGTCGCTACCTAGTGTCAAAAGGTAGCCCCATCGGAGGGGGATCTTCCCCACTGCAGAGGTGCAGTCGTTGTATTCTCCAGCTCCACAGGACACGGCTGTACATAATTTGTACACTGTCTATATAATTTCATATATTCCTATCTAATACTGTCAATTAGCGAATATTAATATGGTTTTACGTAACTATTTTTAATACAAATAATTTTCACGTAGCTATGTGATTCACTGAGGCGCGTGGTCTAATGGTTAGAGTCATAGGAACTGGACTCGTCAACTCGAGTTCAGTTCCTGGACGAAGCTGTTGGTATTTCACATGGCGCTAATACCCTTTGGAAAGGTATGAATCCAATTCAGCTATGGACAGACTGGACTCTTTAACCATGGCTAGGTAACTAGTCTAGGAGAAGAAAAACTCTAAATTCAAACCTGTTAAACTCCGCTTAAGAAATTGACCTTGTGTCAAATCCTGCTCATGCGGAGGGGTTGGTAATATATGATTCACTGATTGGTTTTCACTGCACTTAAACCTGTCTGGGGTTATTTTATGCCAAGAGATGAATTGTGTAGGATGGTCAGAATGATGTTTTTTTCCAAGGAGTTTTCTTGATAATGACAGTAAAATCTGTATTGTTTGTTTGCTAAGGATTTTGGGAATCGCTTTGAGGGATATTTTAAAGGGTTAAGTTCAAGTTTTCTTGGTATATATTTCATGTATTCCTATCTGACTCTAAATTGCAAGCATTTATATGGTTGTCAAACTATTTAGTACAAATAATTAGCAGACAATTCTATGGTTTTACGTATTCTATTCATACACTGAATTTAAAAACATTTATATGGTTTCAAGTAACTATTTGACGTCTAACAACAACAACAACAATAATAAATAATAATAAATTATAAATTAAATATATTTCTTCAATTAACTATTCTTATCTAATGCAAATAATTTACAATCTATTTTTTATGAAATAATTTAAACACAGTAATATGGTTTCAATATTACTCTAAAATTTGCAAACATTTATACGGTGGTGTAATGTTAAAGTCATGGAAATGGACTCGTCACCCCAAGTTAAATCCTGGACGTGGTAATACATTCACTTAGCGCTAAATACCCTTGGAAAGGTATGAATCTACTCTCACTCCAGCTATGGATAAATAGTAGGGAGAATGGGCTCTTTAACCTTGGTTATGCAACCGGTCTAAGAATTCAAAACTGTTGAACTCCGCTTAAGAAATTGACCATGTGTACATTGCTCGCGCGGAGGGGTTTTAAATATATTTATGAAATCTCTAATGATAAATGCGAATGTCGGTGTGTGAGTTTTTCAACTTTACTCCTAGAGACGTAGCCCAACATGGATATACTATTTTTGAATTAGCAACTCTGAGCAATTCTAAAAATGCGGGCCGAATTGGGTCCGCACTATTCCAAATTTTGTATTCACATGTTTTAATTAGCGATTGTTTCGACGATTTTTTTTACCTGGATGTTTTGGGCGACAAAATTTTTTGTACGAGAACCAACTTTATAACTTGGAAATAAGTTAAGACTTAGCGCTAATATCTTGGGAAAGGTATGATCCTGCTCTCCCTCCAGCATGGATAAATAAGTAGGGCAGACTGGGTTTTAAAACTTGGTTAGGAACCGTAGGAGAAGGAAAACTTGAATTCAAACCTGTTTGAACTCCCTTAAGAAATTGGATTTGTGTCACATCCCTGCTCGTGTAGAGGGATTGGTCACCAATTATATCTGACTGGTAATTGCTGCTTACCTGCATTTGGTTTTGATTCGGTTCAGTTTGTTTTAATGGTTATAATAATAATAAAAATAAATAAAACAGAATAGTCCATTCATGCATTTGGGTGATTCCATTCCTTGATTTCTGATTGGTTGCTTGGTTTTGTATGATGTTTGAGGTTTTCATAAATATCCTTGCCATTTTGGAGTAGTTTTGGCAAACAATGTATTGGGTTTATTACTGTTGCTGCCTTGTTTCCAATTTCGCCGGTATTGGAATTATGATTATTCTGACTGCCAATATTGAATGCCGTAGGCAGAAACAATTATAGGCTTTTGTTTTAATTTTGTTGTTGTGTTGGAGTAAGAGTCATAAGTGTACATTTTTGGTTGTGAGTTTGCGGTATATTTTGTAAGTTTAATTTGTTTTGAGTTTAATTTAGTAAAGTATAATGAATAGTAAGGTGCATTAGATTCTTCTTCAAAAGTGATTTTATGGATGGTTCTACACCAAATTTAGTTTGTGTAAGAAATTAAGAAAAATGGCTTTGGTAATTATCGGGACTTAAAAAAAAGTTTTGGAAATGCTAGTCTTCATGTAAGGTTACAAACTAACCAATCTGGCATCAAAACCAAATCCAGGGACTGAACATCACAATCAAATTACAATAAATATAATAACAAAAATAAATGTTGTTGCAGTTGGCAGTAGTTATAAAGAAATATTTTTTAATGTTGTGTGTTTTCTTCTGTCTTGTACGAAATATATTTCTAACGATTCAACAATTAACATAGTTATTTATATCAAATTCTCAGCCCTGGTGATTATTTACTGTGTATATCATATTTACTTTGTCATTATATTGTTTTATTTCGAAGTTTCCTCCGGACATTAAGCAGTGGTGTACCTTTCTGTTAACGGACAAAAACCGGAAGCGAATCTCCATTAATAATTTTATTGGCAAAAAAAATGAAATATTGGAAAATAAAGTTATCTAAACAATTACTACAGCACTAACTGCCATTTACAATGTATAGGATATAGATATACATGTTATATTGTATAATACATATTACGCGTATATAATTCTTAACTATTACGCTCTATTTTAAAAAATTAGATTGAGAACGCAGACGGTTCCATTAAAAAAAATATTGACGCTATATGTTAAGAAGACTTCAGTTATATATATATTTCCATTATCAATGCAACTATCGGATCGACACTATTTCTTTTAGCTGAGTTTAACAGGTGTTGAATTCAGAGTTTTCCTCTACTCAATAGCACTGTTTACCTAGCCATGGTTATACGCAGCTCACTCTGTCCTGCTATTTACTCAATGCTGAAGGGAGAATAGTTCATGACCTTTCATAAGGATATTCAGCGCCATGTGATAATGCAAACACTTCGGCCAGGAATGAACTCTGGGTCGACGGCGCATCATTTCTCAACGAACTCTAACATTAAATGCCTACGGTTGCTTAAAAATCAATTATAATAGGTATCAAAATAATTATTTTTCAAATCCAAATAATTTATATATTTTTTAAATTTCGGTTGTTTTGATATTTTAGCACGTAAAACCCTTGTTGGGTTAATTTGATGCGAAGACGTTTAGTTCTGTCATTTTTGTTTTAGATATTTCAGTTGTTATTTTTTAAAATCAGTTTAAAAAAATGTTGAACTATATTTGAATCTATTCAAACCATAGATGGGATATTAAGAGGTGACTACCACCCGGGTCCAAAGTGGACCTGGGAAAGTGGCTATGAAGGGTACTCACACCAGCTCGCAGAGCTATCAGTTTGGAATTTCACGCATAAATTCAAATTAAACATCATATCCAGAATACGCAAGTCTTCGCCATTCCGGTTCAAACACATGATATGATAAAAAAGAAAGGCGGTGGTGTACATGGTTTAAAGTCATGGGAAATAGGAATTCGTTCGCCCTGATGTGGTAATGTGATTTCACTTTGCGCTAATACCTTGGGAAAGGTATGAAATCGCTACTCTCCCTCCAGCTATGTGAATACTAGTAGCAGCAGCACGGGCTCTTAACTTGGTTTAGATAACTGTCTAGGAGAAGAAAACTCTAGGAATTCAAACCTGTTGAATCTCCGCTTATAGAAATGTGACCTTGTATCACATCCTGCTCGGCGAGGGGTTAGTAATATATATATATAGTATAAGTATTATATTATAATATCATAATAGTGATAAAAAGGATTAGGGTTTTGTTAAGAGCAATTATTGGACGGGAACAAATGTCATAAGATAGGTTCTAGGGCTTGATCTGCCCAGCGCCGATTGATCGGAGGGGCCTCCGTTCAGAAACAAGAGGGTAGGTGTGCATATCATAGAACTGTTCAGCGCCACCGAGAGTACATATGTTAAGTTAACAGGGTTGCTACCGAGTGTCAACAGGTAGCCCTTCGGAGGGGGATCTTCCGCCACTGCAGAGAGTGCGCTCGGCGTATGACTACAGCTCCGATGGGACAGCTGGCTGTACATTAATTGTAACAACAGGTCTAATATAATTTTTGATAATATCCCTATCTAATACGGTCAATTATGTGTAATATTATATGGTTACGTAACATTTTATACAAATCAGTTTTCCACGCAAGGGCGTTACCCTCAGTCGGTAGAGTGTCCGCTTTGGACGCGCTCGAGGTTCCTGGTTCGATTCCGATCGCCTCGACACTCGCGTATAGAGTACGGCACAGTGGTATGTGTGCGGTAAAGTTTAGGAGCTGATGGTAGGGGTGGCGTTGTCCATCTCGAACGCGCAAACAAATCTCCCTTGGTCTAGTGCAGGATGTAAAGGGGATATATCGTCCCTCGCTGTAAGTGGTTGCATATCCGACTTTTTATGGTCACCGCTGGACGCTATCTATAGTTGAGATAACTAGTATTGGTTTTCCAGCGTGACACTTATTAAACCCGTTTGGGTTATATATGCCAGCAGGTGTGATTGTGGAGGATGGTAGGGTTATAAATCTAAACAGATGGACAGAAAGAGAAAGTAGTAATAAAAGTAACAGTGAAATATGTTTAATACATATAACAATATGTTGTTTTAATGTATTCTTCACTGACAGGGAATACATGTGGGGTGGTTTTGGCTAGAAATCACTGTGTGTTGTTCATGTGTGGTGAGTCTGCTCCAGAGAAGATATGCGGTTGAAATCGTAGGTGAGAGAAACTTTGCCGAATAACAAAGTGTTCCGTACTATAAGATAGACAATTAAAAAAGGATTTCTATAAGTCCTAACTACTACTACTACTAACTGACTAATATAATAATAAAATAATGATTATTATAATAATAATATAATTGCAAATAATAATAATAATAATAATTATATTATGCAAAAATGGTTATGCATAAACCAGAATCTGTTCTTGAGAACGAAACGCATAAAATTCTCTGGGACTTTGAAATAAAAAAGGATCACCTTATCCCAGCAAGAAGACCAGACCTAGTGTTGATTAACAAAAAAGAAAGAACTTGTCAACTGGTGGATTTTGCAGTTCCAGCAGATCACAGGGTGAAGTTAAATGAAAATGAAAAAATGGACAAATATCTGGATCTTGCCAGATAACTGAAAAAGTTATGGAACATGAAAGTGAAAGTGATACAATTTGTAGTTGGTGCACTTGGAACAGTCCCAAAAGGATTAGAAAAGGGTTTGGAATGTTTGGAAATCAGAGGAAGGATTGATACCATTCAGAACACTGCACTGCTGCAATCTGCCAGAATACTCAGAAGAGTCCTGGAGACCTGAGGAGACTTGCTGTCACTCAGACTCCAGTGAAAGACCATCAGCTAATGCTGATGTGAAAACTCAAAAGGAGTAAAATAATAATAATAATAATAATAATAATAATAATAATAATAATAAAAGCAAGGAAAGGCTAATTGCAGAAGCCCGGAAAAAATAATTGCAACACATTGACAAATAGAAATACATCAAAAAGTTGTTTTTTTTAAACAGAAATGGGAAGAAAAACAACTATATGGGTAACATAAATTCTCTAAATAAGAAGTGACTTGACATCGAGCTTAAACGTTGCTTTTGGTGGTCTATAAGTGAGTAATAATATTGTTAACCGTATTCTCAGAATTACCAGATGCCTATTTGTTGGAGACTTTGGTATATAGTTATTTACTAAGCTTAGCTTAGATATGGCACAAGGCCAGAAGTATGGGGCGCCCAATAAGAATTGAACTCACTAACAATGGTTTGCAAATCTAGATTGCTAACCATTACACCACGTAAGGTGCCCTGAGTTTTTGGGATATAGTTATTTACTTAGCTTAGCTTAGATATGGCACAAGGCCAGAAGTATGGGGCGCCCGGTGAGAATCGAACTCACTAACAATGGTCTGCTAATCTAGCTTGCTAACCATTACACCACGTTAGGTGCCCTGAGTATTTGGCGTATAAGGTATGCTCTAATTCCCCCACCTGGATTTATAGACTAGCTTAAGTCACGTGGTTTATTACTTCGCCAATCACCCAACCATATTACGTGGCTTATACACTACTTAAACCCCCCACACTGGTCATAATTCTAATTGCACTCATTGAGGAGGGACTTACAATACCGGACGATTACCAATACTCAGGATTTTTTTCCCAAGGATCCAATTCCACTGGACAAGCACTCTGGCTTAAGGCCTACAGGATGGCAAAACATCGTAAATTCTATTCAGTTCGTAATCATTTGCTTCGACCACGTGATTTGTATCGATTGAGAAATCAATTGTTAGATCGATAATCTATATACTTAACACAGTGTCCAATTGTAGACATTGAAATTATGTGATGCAAAAAATTTCATTATCAAAATAAAGTTATGTAAAGAAATAAGTATCAAAATATATTATGCAAAAAGATTAGAACATTATAATAACTAGTACAAAATAAAAAACACCCTCCATGCGATGTAAA
Organism: Doryteuthis pealeii; assembly: GCA_023376005.1. Classification (NCBI taxonomy): domain Eukaryota; kingdom Metazoa; phylum Mollusca; class Cephalopoda; order Myopsida; family Loliginidae; genus Doryteuthis; species Doryteuthis pealeii. The sequence continues at coordinate 618,507 of CM042167.1, forward strand.
AATAGATTTTTGAAACATATTGCCTGAGAGGTGGGCGTAAAACATTCAATGTCAGCGAGTTTGTACCCTAAGTAAGTAAAATCATCAAATTCATTAAAGGGTTAAAAAATAAAACAATTTGAAATGTAAACTTTAAATATGTATTAAAATAAAACAAACTATATATAGATATATAATACCAGTCATGTATTTATTAAAACTTGTTTTAAAAAACAATGAGGACTGTCTAATGTTGCATGTTCAAATTTTGAGTGTATTTATTCTATGTTGTTGAGAATTTTGGGCAATGGGACATAAGCAGTGGTGTAATTTCTGTTACAGACAAAAACCGGAAGCGAATCTCCATTAATAATTTTATGCAAAAAAAAATGAAATATTGAAATAAAGTTATCTAAAACAATTAAAATGAGACACCTAAAAGGTATTATAACATTATACAAAAATTTAAAGAATAGTATGACGTTTTTAAAAAAATGTTGACATAACGTTAAAAATCAATTATATATATTCTAGCAGCGGCTACCCGGCATCGCCTGGGTGGAGGAGGATTATTTTAAGTTAGTCCCGCAGCTCCATTGTTATTTATTGAATCCTCGTAGGAAAAAAATAGACCTTGCATTGATCCAGCTACTCTGAAAAGAAATGTTAATGTCTACTATCTAAAATATCAAATGAAAAAAAAATCCATGCTGCTATCATTAAAATTTTATTTTTTAATTATCTTCACGAATATAAATCAAATCTCTTTTTGCTCAAAAACCAAGCCCTGGTGATATTTAATGTGTATATCATATTTACTTTGTCATTAATTGTTTTATTTTCGAAGTTTCCTCCGGACATAAGCAGTGGTGTAATTTCTGTTACAGACAAAAACCGGAAGCGAATCTCCATTAATAATTTTATGCAAAAAAAATGAAATATTGAAATAAAGTTATCTAAAACAATTACTACACACAACTGCCCTTTACATATGTATAGATAGATATACATGTTATATTGTATAATACATATTACCTATAATAATTCTTAACTATTACCATCTATTTTTAATAAAATTAGATTAAACCAGACGCCGATTAAAAAAAATATTGACCTAATGTTAAAAATCAGTTATATATATATTTACCATCTATCCCAGGATGCGACACAAGGTCAATTTTTTAGCTGAGTTTAACAGGTTTGAATTCAGAGTTTTCCTACTCATAGACTGGTTACCTAGCCATGGTTAACGAGCTCACTCTGTCCTGCTATTTACTCATAGCTGGAGGGAGAATTAGGTTCATACCTTTCATAAGGATATTAGCGCCATGTGAAATGCAAACAGCTTCGGCCAGGAATTGAACTCGGGTCGACGAGCACATTTCTCACGACTCTAACCATTATGCCACGTGCCTTAAAAATCAATTATATGGTATCAAATAATTATTTTCAATCCAAATAATTTCATATTTTTTTAAATTTTCGGTTGTTTGAATTTTATAGCACGTAAAACCCTTGTTGGGTTATTTTATGCCGAAGACGTTTAGTTCTGTTCATTTTTGTTAGATATTCATTGTTTTTTTTAAACTCAGTTTTTAAAAAAATGTTGAACTCATATTTTAATCTATTCAAACCATAGATGGGATATTAAGAGGTACTACCACTCCGGGTCAAAGTGGACCTGGGAATAGTGGCTATGAAGGGGTACTCCACACACCCCAGAGCTACAGTTTAGGAATTTCACCACTAAATCAAATTAAACATCATATCCAGAATACCAAGTCTATCGGCCATTGCCTTCAAACACATATATGATAAAAAGAAAGCGCGTGGTGTAATGGTTAAAGTCATGGGAAATGGATTCGTCGCCCTGGATGTGGTAATTGCATTTCACTTTGCGCTAATACCCTTGGGAAAGGTATGAATCCTACTCTCCCTCCAGCTATGGATAAATAGTAGAGCAGACTGGGCTCTTTAACCTTGGTTAGATAACCTGTCTAGGAGAAGGAAAACTCTGAATTCAAACCTGTTGAACTCCGCTTAAGAAATTGACCTTGTATCACATCCTGCTCGTGCGGAGGGGTTAGTAAATATATATATATATATATATATATATATATATATATGATAAAAAGGATTAGGGTTTTGGTATAGGAGCAATATGGACGGGACAATCATATAGGTTCTAGGGCTTGATCTGCCCAGCCGATTGATCGGAGGGGGCCTCCGTCAAGAACCAAAGGGTAGTGTTGCATATCATAGACTGTTCAGCCACCAGGAGTACATATTTAAGTAACACGGGTTGCTACCGAGTGTCAACAGGTAGCCCCTTGGAGGGGGATCTTCCCCACTGCAGAGGTGCAGTCGGCGTATGCTACAGCTCCATGGGACACGGCTGTACATAATTTGTACACAGTCTATATAATTTTATATATCCCTATCTAATACTGTCAATTAGTTAATATTAATATGGTTTTACGTAACTATTTTAATACAAATAGTTTTCACGCAGCGGCTTACCTCAGTCGGTAGAGTGTCCGCTTGGGAACCTCGAGGTTCCTGGTTCGATTCCGACCCTCGGACACTCAGCGTATGAGTAGCACATGGTATGTGCGGTAAAGTTAGGAGCTGATGGTAGGTGTGGCGTTCCATCTCAGACGGCAAAACAATCTCCTTGGTCTAGTGCTAGTGTAAAGGGGATATACTCCCTCGCTGTATGGCTGATACCGACTTTAGGTCACCCTGACGACTACTATATGATTTACTGATTGGTTTTCACTGCACTTAAACCCGTTTGGGGTTATATATGCCAAGAGGTGAATTGTGCAGGATGGTCAGTGTTATATAACGAGATGTAGGAATAATACAATAATAATAAAAACAGTGAAATATGTTTAACATATAACAATATTTGTTTTATGTATTCTCACTGACAGGGAATACAGTGGGGTGGTTTTGGCTAGAAATCAACTGTGTGTTGTCATGTGTGAGTCTGCTCAGAGAGTATATGCGGTTGAATCGTTAGGGGGAGATAACTTTCCATAACAGTCAGAATTATGGGGTTTCAAGGAGTTTTCTTGAGATTGACTGTAAAATATCTGTAGTTGTTTGTTTGCTAAATGATTTTGGGAATCGCTTTGAGGGATATTTTTAAAGGGTTAAGTTCAAGTTTTCTTGTGATATAATTTCATGTATTCCTATCTAACACTCTAAATTTGCAAGCATTTATATGGTTGTCAAACAACTATTTTTAGTACAAATAATTAGCAGACAATTCTATGGTTTTACGTATTCCTATCTCATAGTCTGAATTTAAAAACATTTATATGGTTTCAAGTAACTATTTGACGTCTAACAACAACAACAACAACAACAACAATAATAATAATAATAATAATAATAATAATAATATAATAATAATATTTCTTCAATTAACTATTCTTATCTAATGCAAATAATTTACAATCTATTTTTTATGCAAATAATTTAAACACAGTAATATGGTTTCAATATTACTCTAAATTTGCAAACATTTATAAGATTTCACGTAACAAATAAGCGCGTGGTGTAATGGTTAAAGTCATGGGAAATGGACTCGTCGCCCCGAGTTCAAATCCTGGACGTGATAATTGCATTTCACTTAGCGCTAATACCCTTGGGAAAGGTATGAATCCTACTCTCCCCCCAGCTATGGATAAATAGTAGGGCAGACTGGGCTCTTTAACCTTGGTTAGGCAACCGTTCTAGGAGAAGAAAACACTGAATTCAAAACTGTTGAACTCCGCTTAAGAAATTGATCTTGTGTCACATCCTGCTCGCGCGGAGGGGTTGGTAAATATATTTATGAAATCTCTAATGATAAATGCGAATGTCGGTGTGTGATGTTCTTTCAACTTTACTCCTAGAGACCGTAGCCCAACATAGGATACTATTTTGGAATTAGCCCAACTCATGAGCAAATTCTAAAAAATGCGGGTCGAATCCGGGTCCCACAATTCCAAAATGTTGTATTTCCAAATTTTAATTACAGCGATTTTTTTCGACGATTGTTTTTTTACCTGATTGTTTTGGGCGACAAATTCTTTTGCACGAGAACCAACTTTATAACATGGAAATAAGTTAGGACTCAGCGCCAATACTCTTGGGAAAGGTATGAATCCTGCTCTCCCTCCAGCCATGGATAAATAGTAGGGCAGACTGGTCTCTTTAACCTTGGTTAGGCAACCGGTCTAGGAGAAGGAAAACTCTGAATTCAAACCTGTTGAACTCCCCTTAAGAAATTGATTTTGTGTCACATCCTGCTCGTGCGGAGGGGTAGGTCCCCCAATTATATATTGAACTGGCTAATTGCTGCTTAACTGCATTTGGTTTGATTCGGTTCGGTTTGTTTTAATGGCATAAAATAATAATAAAAATAATAAAAACAGAATAGTCCACTCATGCATTTGGGTGATTCCATTCCTTGAGTCCTGATTGGTTGCTTGGTTTGTATGATGTTCTGAGGCTTCATAAATATCCTGCCATTTTGCAGTAGTCTTTGCAGCAAACCAAAATCGTATTGGGTTATGACTGCTTGCTGCCTTGTCTTACCAATTCGACGGTAATTGGAACTAGTATGATTGGAAATAAAGACTGCATATTCGCAATGCCCGTAGGCAGAAACCAATTATAAGGCTTGTTTTAATTTTGTTGTTGTGTTGGGAGTAAAAGTCTAAGTAGTCATTTTTGTTGGTGAGTTTGCGGTATATTTTGTAAGTTAATTTGTTTTGAGTTTTAATTAGTAAGGTATCTATGAATAGTAAGGTGCCATTAGATTCTTCTTCAAAAGTGAATTTTATGGATGGTTCTACCAAATTTAGTTTGTGTAAGAAAATAAGAAAAATGGCTTGGTAATAAATCGGACTTAAAACAAAAGTTTGAATGCTAGTCTTCACTAAAGGTTACATCAGACTTTGGCATCAAAACAAAATCAAGGCGACACTGAACACTACATCAAAACTTACAATACCAATATAAATAACAGAAAACATATAAATGTTGTTGCAGTCTGCAGTAGTTATAAAGCGAGAATATCTTATTATAATGGAGATTGTGTGTTTTTCTGTCTGTAACCGAAACTATATTACTAATCGAGTCACAATTAACATAGTTATTTATATCACATTCTCCATGATTTTATTTATATTTAAACCTCAATTATTAATAAAATTGTTTCACCTTTTTATTAGTGTTGTCCATATCTACATACTAATAACATGCAATTGTATTTATGTATAAAAAAATAGCAGTTTGCAGTGTGAACGAGAAGGCTAATTTGCATATTGATATTAAAAATGTGATTTTATTAAATATGTGCTTAGTATAATTGATTTCTAACTGTTTGGTTTTATTTTAATGAATATAAGCAAAAATCTCTTCAATGAATCTTAAATGAAATCCATTAACAAGAAAAAAATAAGTGTAATTTTATTCTTTATTTCCTATTTTAACTAAATAGTTAAATAAGTAAAATTCAGCAATGAAAGACGGGAGTGATGGAAGAGTAAGTTTCATTTCTATTTTTCTATTATACCCCACTCTGTTTCAAATCTTTTTATCTGCCTTCTTATTAGCCTTTCTAATTTAATATAATATTTCATTACATTAAAACTTAAATACTTGCACCCGGAGGGTGCATATATTTGCTAGTTCAGCTATAATGAATACTGCAGAATATCAGGATAAATACCTGTGGGTTATTTAATTTATTTATTTTATCGTGGGTTATTTTAATGATAAAAGCCTGTGGGTTATTTAATGCCAAAAACTGTTAGAGTATGAGATAAAACGTGGTACTCAAGTTTTCTTTACTGTAATTTTTGTAGATGCATTTTTTAAAATATCTGATTTATAATTTTTGGCAGGGCAATATATTTGGCATCTTCGGCACCATAGTTGATTCCTCTGCTTGATTATAAAAGAGTATGTAAGTCTTGTATGGCCAATGCATCATCATCATCATCATCATCATCATCATGTCACGCAAGCAGCACAGATATCCATGACAATCTCTCGCCAACCTTCCCTATCATTTATTACCCCTGGGAGGTCTTCTGCGCAGCAACTAGCATCCTCGCATAGTTGGTCAATGTATGTCTTTGCGGGGCGGCCCACATTAGCATATCCATGTGTTGGCTTCCACATGAGGACGTCACTTATGAGCTCATCCAGCAGTGTCCTGCGTGCATAGTCCGTCTCACTCGGATGGTTTGTGAGATGATGGGCAGGTGACCATACAGCTACTTTTTTGTGGGGGTGCTGTTTCCACGACTTGTTCAAGACTGCACACAGCTTTCTTTTGCAGCTCCCATCTAGCAGCTCCCATCTAGCTTATTCTCAAAGCGCCTCGTTAGGGTCCAAGCAGCCATTCAGCAGTACAGATATAACCACAGCCTGGAATAATCAGTCGGTAGAGCGTTCGGCTAGAAACCACAAGGTTCCTAGTTCGATCCCAGTCCTCGCCAACTCAGCGTATGAGTAGCACAGGGAACTGTGCGGTAAAATAAGGAGCTGACGGTAGGTGTGGCGCTTTGAATTGTCAGTGAAATCGGATTTCCATATGACTGGTAATTTGTTTGTGGCCGACCATGCCTTTCCTATTCGTGTATTAACATCACTTTCTGTGGATGAGATATTGCTACCTAGGTATGTGAATTGTTCTACTGGTTTAAGAGGCTTACCGTCGAGTGTGGAGATGTCTCCTTTCTTTTTGAAACTCATGAACTCAGTTTTATCGGAGTTCACATAGAGGCCGATATTCTTTGCTGCCTTCTTCTTAGGTTTTTGTCGCGGCAGCAATTCTTTGTTGTTGTTGTTTGTTTTTTAATTTTGTTTTTTTTTGTCAAGGGTTTTCTTGATTCTAACAGTAAGTTGTCTGCAGTTGTTTGTTGTTAAATGGATTGGGTATCAGTGATGCTTAAGGATAGAATCCAGGTGGTTAAGCAGTCCATGACTTGCAATACTCCACTTTGGCCCTTTCTTAGGCTAGACGGGCGGTCAGAGAGTCCCCCTCCCATCACTCGATTGGTCACGTCAAGCCCTAGCACCTATATGTTTGCTCCCATCCTTTTTTATTATATAGATACTAGAAAGCGGTGACTGAGGGTCTACATGTCCTGGGAATGATGTTAAACTCTATCTGATAGTGAGGTTCCAGTTTTGGAGGTTTGGGGAATGTAGAGCACCCCTTCATCACCATTGCTCCCTGGTCCACTCTGGCCTGGAGTGGTAGTACCTGTTAGGGTCCCATCTATGGGTCAAATAGAAAAATGTGTTTATAAAAACATTGAGTATCCATTAAGAATTAATTTATTTCAGAACTTTATCGGCATTAAATGACTCACTGAGGTTGATATGCCGTAAAACAAAACCAAACCAACCAACTTCATATGTACTACTTTTTTGCCCTCCCCTTGTTCCCCCTCTCTCTTTTTTCATTCTCTCTCTCTCTCTCTCTCTCCTCTCTCTCTCTCTCTCTCTCTCTCTCTCTCTCATACACATACATTCTATTCTTCTCTCTCACCAAATCCCTCTCTTCTCTTCTTTCAACCTTGTCCTACCTTTCTCTCCCTCTCCCCCTCTCTCTCTCTCTCTCTCTCTCTCTCTCTCTCAATCGGCTGGCCACTTCAACCCCTAGCACCCTATATGATTGCTCCAACCCTATTGCCCTTATGGCAAGCCCCAACCCTTTTTATCTTGTGGGTGCTAGAAGGCGGTGGCTGAGGGTCTACATGTCCTGGGAATGGGTTCATAGGTTAAAGTTAATTCTCTTTTAAACCAAAGATACCAGAATTTTATTATTTCCTGTGTAATTTTATACAATCAAAAATCACTCTTACCATCGACGTAACACAATCTACCAAGAATCATTTCCCTTTGGACAGAAAACATATTTCCCTGGCTTTTAAGCTGGGATTAACGTGCCGTAGATGTTCATCTCTCTGGCTGTTCCTGTTTCTACTGATGTGGTGAAAAAAAAAAGAAGAAAAAAAAAGAAAAGAAAAAGATGGACGTATTGATTTTGTAGTCCTGGTCGCCGAGATGCAGTGACGGGGGTTATTTCTGGCCTTTGATATGCGTTACACGCAGAGGCAGATTTTCCTTTTTTTTCTTCCTGTTGAGCATAAGTTTTCCAAGAAAAGATCACCGTTCACAAGTATGATCCACTGGCTGGTTGGTGGATTTTGGTTTGGTTTGGTTTGGTTTGTTTTACGGCATATCAACCTCAGTGGGTCATTTAATGCCAATAAAGTTTTGAAATAAATCAATTCTTAATGGATAATACAATTTTTTTATAAATACATTTTTCTATTTAACCCATAGATGGGACCCTAACAGGTACTACCACTCCGGGTCAGAGTGGACCAGGGAGCAATGGTGATGAAGGGGTGCTCCACATTCCCCAAACCTCCAAAACTGGAACCTCACCATCATATAGAGTTTAACGTCATTCCCAGGACATGTAGACCCGCAGCCACCGCCTTCTAGCACCCATATGATAAAAAGGGGTTGGGGCTTGCCATAAGGGCAATAGGGTTGGGAAAATCATATAGGTGCTAGGGCTTGACGTGACCAGCCGATTGATCGGAGGGGGCTTCTCCGACCACCCGTCTAGCCCAAGATAGGGCCAAAGTGGAGTATTGCAAGTCATGAACTGCTCATCCGCCTGGGCTCTATCCTTAAGCATCACGGGTCGCCACCCACGGCCAACAAGTGGCCCCATTGGGGGAGTCTTACCCCTCTGCAGAGGTGCAGTCGTTGTATTCTAACGCCCCAGCCGACAGGGCGGGGTGGATTTTACGGCATGTCAACTCTTGCTGGGTTGTTTTATTCCCTCTTGTTGGGTATTTAATTTTTTCTCAATTTTTTAATTTTTCAATACTTATTTGTACTACCACTCCGGTCAGGGTGTACCTGGGAGTAATGATGATATAGAGGTACTCCATATTACTCAGTTCCAGAATTGGAACTTCAATACTAGATGCAGTTTAAAATCATACCCAGGACATTAGAACCCTCAGCCACCGCTTTCTAGCACATATGATAAAAAGTGTGTGGGTTACCATAAGAACAATAGGGTTGGGACAATCATAAAGGTTCTAGAACGTGATCAGTCGATTGATCGGGGGGAGCTTAGCCTCAGTAAGGACCAAGGTTGAGTGTTGCATGTCATGAACTGCTCAGCCACTAGGATTCAATTGTTAAGCATCACGGGCCGCTAAACTCAAATGAAAAGATTTTAAAGAATTAATTCAATTTTGAAGCCACACATTGGTAAGTTTTGACCCCTCACAAAGTGGGGTTTATGAACCTGCACTTGCAGAAGGTTTTTCAAGGAATGAATGAACTAGAATGTCTACTGAATGGAACAGAATTGAAATTTCTAAATTTACCTGGAAAGAGCTGTTAAATTTACAATGGAATCTTCACAGATTTTCATTTTCCAATACTTACTTTTTTATCTTTTAACCCATAGATGGGGCCCTAACATGTACTACCACTCCGGTCAGGGTGGACCTGGGAGTAATGGTGATATAGAGGTACTTCATATTACTCAGTTCCAGAATTGGAACTTCAATACTAGATGCAGTTTAAAATCATACCCAGGACATTAAATCCCTCAGCCACCGCTTTCTAGCACATGATAAAAAGGGTGTGGATTACCATAAGAACAATAGGGTTGGGACAATCATACAGGTTTTAGAACGTGATCAGTCGATTGATCGGGGGGGGGGGGTGCTTAGCCTCAGTAAGGACCAAGGTGGAGTGTTGCATGTCATGAACTGCTCAGCCACTAGGATTCAATTGTTAAGCATCACGGGCCGCTAACCTCATATAGAAGGGGGGGAATATATGAGGCGAAATAGACCTTCGAATCAACAAGCTCCCGCCGAGGGGGAACCAAAAACAAGCGAGTTCTTCGTCTTCTTACAAGCCAGACCCTCTGTTGGTCAACACATTCTTCGTCTAGCAACTGGAAAATCCGTCGTCGTAGTCGAAATAATCTTTAGCAGTTCAAAATCACATTTCCTATTTAGTTTTGTTTCTGTTCGACTAAAATCCATTTCTTTACTGAAATGCGCGTTGTCGTCGACTGCTTCTGCTGCTGCTGACTATCCAGCGCTCGACTCACTTGTTATTTTATGGGCATATTAGCCAAACATCCGGGCACATCAGTCGAACCTCGCGTCCGTCCAGTGCCCAAAATGCATTTGTTTTTGCATGCGGGAGGACGCGATTTCGATCCCGGTAGGCAAGACAATGTCTTGCTCTTTTTCCTTTCTCGTTCTCCGTCACACCTCAAATGAAAAGATTTTAAAGAATTAATTCAATTTTGAAGCCACACATTGGTAAGCTTTGACCCCTCACAAAGTGGAGTTTATGAACCTGCACTTACAGAAGGGTTTTCAAGGAATGAATGAACTAGAATGTCTATTGAATGGAACAGAATTGAAATTTCCAAATTTACTCACCCACTCACAATGTGTGGAAAGAGCTGTTAAATTAACTATGGAATCTTCACAGATTGTATATGGACAGGAAGCAAGGCACCAGCACATTATAACCAAATCATAGTGCCACCAAATAATACCTATATTTTTATCGAAAGGAAAATACACTGAACAATTTAATTCTAATTTTACATAATCTTATATAGTGCAGGATGTTTTAATGCAATATTCAATGAACAATGAAAATTTAAAACATTGAATATATTTTCCATTTATTGTATGTCTAATGAAAAATATAAATTTTATCTGCATTTATTATTGAAATAATGAAATTTTGAAGTCAGTTTGTCAGCAAAATCCTGCGGAAATGAGGTATTTGTGTATATTGTTGCTGACGATCTTTAAAATGAAATGCTCAAATGAGTTTTAAAGTTAGGAATCTAATTTTTGATAACAGTTCTTAAAAACCTCAGCTTTAGCCACAAAAGTTATATTGAATTCTTTTTTAAAGTTAAAAATCAACCTGCCCTATTGTGTCTCATCTAAGCTAAACTTAGTAAATAACTATATAACTGGAGACCATACATTTTAAAACTGACTTTTGTATAAAATACAGCAACAATGGTTAATAAGTTATAAAATCTGTTGTAATATTTTGGAATATATAAGTTGTGCTGTGGACCACCACTTTAACTTATAGACTCGGTTGTGGTCACGAGGATTAAACCCAGCCAATCAACAGCTTAAACACGTGGTTAGTTAGTTATTTAATCGCCGATATTGGAAGCCGTTCATTTGCATGTTATTCGACATTCACAAACGGACCTGCAAACAAGGACTTTTCTCAATGCAAGGATTTTACCCAGCACTAAGGAACAACCAAATGATCATACGTAACGCTAAGGGACACCAAGGAACAACAAAAGGATCATACCCAACACTAAGGGACACCAAGGAACAACCAAGGGATCATGCTCAACACTAAGGGACACCAAGGAACAACCAAGGGATAATACCCAACACTAAGGGTCACCCAGGAACAACCAAAGTTTTCTTCCCTTAAGATCGCGCTCTGCTTAACACAAGGGATCTCCACAGTAAAGTGCCCTCAATTGAGACTGTAAAATAGCCACAAAAATCGTAACAAAACCAGGTAATTTTCACCTTTAGTTGGCTAAATTCCTAGCAAATAAGACAATTAGAGTAACCTCCTTTGACTTTCACTTTGAAACAAGCCAGTAGACATTTGAAAGTCTCCGTGCGAAATAAACGAATCTTAGAAACTTTTTCGAAAACAATACAACTGCATGCTTTCACACCAAAAAATCATAAAATGTGTTCTTAATAACAATTAAGTTCAGATAATGCCCACGCACAATCTTATGCTAGAAATTTAGCCAACTAATGGTGAAAATTACCCAAAACCAACCAACCAACTAACTAACTAACCTATCCTTGTTCTAAACACTGAGCTACCCGAAAGTGATATAAAAAAAAAACTGAAAATTATTTCTTAACAAAACATAACTATGATATTTTTGTATAGATATTGTTTTAATGTTTCTTCAGTAGAAAATTTAAAATTGAAATCCGTAATCAATTTCGACAAGATTGAATATGGAATATTTTGTATCTTTCTATTTTGGTAAAAAAAAAGTGATTATTTGAAATCAAGACTTCTCAATTGTTATTACTTACATTCCATTCTGTTATGCATATTCATGCAATGTTTTTTTTTGTTTTGTTTTTTTGTTTGTTTGTTTGTTTGTTTTGGTTTTTTTTTCCTTTCTTCTTATTTTTTTACTTCTCCATTAAATTTTGCACCAAGAGTATCATCCCAGCTATGCCAATGAATTATTTTTTTTTAAATGTCTGTGCCACGCGATCCTGATTTTAAAACTACCCTGAGCGATGATTGGCTGTAGAATTAGCCAACCAGATGTGCAGAGGCCGAGGACTGCGTTGGCATACTCTATTTAAAACCATTTTTCTGTTGGCGTTGAAAAAACGGGCGGAAAATTAGAGTTTGATCAACTATAATGGGGTCTGACTGGCGGAAGGGGGAAATAATTTTGGAAAACCCGAAACCCCCCAATGAAACCAGTTAATAACATAACTGCCCAGCGCTGTTTAGTCAGTCGTATCTCGAACAGTAGAAATTACTTTTTTTTCTTGACGTTGACGTTGTCTACAACAAATCAGAGGAATCCTGCTTTACGGCTCTGAAAAGAAAATAGGATATCTATGACTCTACAACAATCGTTTTTTGTCGGTTCATTTTTTCGACATATATATTTTAGGAAAAAACTATTTCAGACATATTTACATCAAAAAGTAAATAATTATAGAAATTTTCATGAAAATCTGACCATTAATTTTTTCATAGAATTTTTTTTAAAGCCGGTAGTCATAACTTCTTTTTGATTGTGTTAAATTTCAATTGATTTAACGATGCAAAAATGTAAACATTGTTTTTAGTTCATAATTTTCATTATTTCCGTAAACTGATTTTTTTTTAAAATCATCAGGAGTTTGTTTAATGTTTCTTCTTTCAAATGAACAAAAAATTTTGAAGATAATATTAACCTTCATGCAAGTTTCGAGAATAATGAAATTCCAACGGGTAGGAAATAACAACCAATACAATGTACCCCCACACACATACACGCGCACTCGCACTATTACAAACAATAATAAACAAATAAAATAAACAAATATAAACAAAACAAACAAACAAACAAAAAACACAAAAGACTTACAAAATATATAAATGAATAAATAAAAATGAAAAGTCAAACGAAGCAAACCTAGCCCCTCGTGTTACTAGCCATATAGACTGGTGCTATTTTTTGTCATATTCATTAATGCAGCCATGTTCCCATATCGTTAAACTAACCATCTGTCCTATACTAAACCCCTAGGGTTTCTGCAATACCTCCCATAACTAGGTACACACCAATCAAATCTATACATATATAAAGGGTAGTTGTGTATATGTGTATGTACGGAAGAAACTTCGAAAATAAAACAATTAACGACAAAGTAAATATATATAAATACATTCACTATCACCAGGGTTTGGTTTTTGAGCAAAAATAATGAAGATTTTATGTATATTTCGGAAGATATTTAAAAATAAAATGTGTATAGTAACAGAAGGTAATTGAAATATGAGGTTGATGGATTGAATTAAACACCTAATTTATATTGTATTTTTTAAAATTGTAAATTATTGAATTAAAATTTCATACCATATTGTTATATATTTACGTGGGGATTTTATGGGGCATCCAGTGAGGATCTAACTTATGATAAGTAATAATGGGTTTGCAAGAATAACTTTTTAAAAATCCCCCTCGACCAAGGTGACGCCGGGTAGCCACTTCTAGTTTATTCTAAAGTAAACGTACCATGATTTTATGGAGGAGGATGAGAAGAAGAAGAAGAAGAAGAAGAAGAAGAAGAAGAAGAAGAAGAAGAAGAAGAAGAAGAGTGAAGTATCTATCTTGATACATAGTAGATATATAAGTAACACATAGAAGAGATAAGATACAATAATGAAGTATAAAAGTTAGGGAGAGTCTATAACTCACAGTCACTTACTAGATTGTCTGTGTGTGGGTTTTCACCCCCACACAAGAAGGGTGTAGATAAACGGTCTAACTCACTGTGCGTTCGTTCAGTCCCATAGAAGAAAGAGGATTCAAACTTGGTGCTTGCCTGCTTAAATAGAGCACCTGGTGAGGAAAAACAGAAACACGAGGGTAGATAACTCTTCCTGCCAAACAAGGGCAGACAATCCCACACTGGGATTTAAAAAGTTAAATAAATAAAAGGATGCGACACAAGGTCATTTTTTTAACCAGAGTCGTTCCTAGTCTTGATCTTCCGTTGTGCTCGTTTGCTGCATTCACTCCACACATCCTACACTTTCTATTCTGCTGTGTCTTATCTATTTTCTCTTTGAAATAGTTTATTCGGATCACATGACCATTAGGCACCCCTTTTGCGATCTCAATTCATAAAGACATGTTTTTCATTTATGCCGTCAAAATCCGGTTGTTTGTAAACAGATGATTTTTAGATTTAAAAAAAATTATAAAACTAACCCCTAACCCTAACCCCCTAACCCTAATCCCTAACAACTGGATTTTGACGGTGTAAATGAAAAACATGTCCTTATGAATCGAGATCGCAAAAGGGGTGCCTAAAGGTCATATGATCCGTTTATTCTTATGGCATTGTTCTGAATTGCAATTAAGAGAGATTCCCTTACTCTCTCTTGAGGTTTTTCTTTCTTAGTCATCTCCAGGTATTTCCGTGTGCGATCTTTCCAATGTGTCGCTTGAATTATCCATACAGTTGTTTTTCTTCACATTTCTGTTTTGGAGGGGATTTGATGTTTTTCAGATTGTCCATATGAAGCACTTGCTGTTACTGGGTGTTATAATTAGACTTTCTTTGTTCTCTTTGACATATTCTTCGAATCCTTGAATTGTCGCATCTGTGCTATTCTCAATGTTGGCGAGACCCCCTTCTTCATTTCTTGACACATATATTTATTATTATTATTATTATTATTATTATTATTATTATTATTATTATTATTTACTCCTTTTGAGTTTTCACATCAGCATTAGCTGATGGTCTTTCACTGGTGTCTGAGTGACAGAAAGTCTCCTCAGATCTCCAGGACTCTTCTGAGTAATCTGGCAGATTGCAGCAGTGCAGTGTTCTGAATGGTTTCAATACTTCCTCTGATTTCCAAACTTTCCAAACCCTTTCCCAATCCTTTTGGGACCGTTCCAAGTGCACCAACTACAATTGGTATTTGACTTTCATATTCCATAACTTTTTCAGTTCTCTGGCAAGGTCTAGATATTTGTCCAATTTTTTTCATTTTCCTTTAGCTTCACCCTCTGATTTGCAGGAACTGCAAAATCCACCAGTTGACAAGTTCTTTCTTTTTCTGTTTATCAACACTAGGTCTGGTCTTCTTGCTGGGATAAGGTGATCCATTTTTATTTCAAAGTCCCAGAGAATTTTATGCGTTTCGTTCTCAAGAACATATTCTGGTTTATGTATATACTATTTTGTTGTATGGTCAAAGTTTAATTTTTTTGCATAATTCCCAACCCAGTAGTGTCTAGTTTTGTACTCCCGTTGTGCTAGTTTGCTACATTCGCAGAGTACATGGTTTACAGTCTCATCTCTATTACCGCGTAGTCTACATTTACTATTTTGTTTTGTTTTGTTGTTATTATTATTATTATTATTATTATTATTATTATTATTATTTTCACTCCTTTCGGATTTTTCACATCAGCGTTAGCTGATGGTATTCCACCGGAGTCTGAGTGACAACAAGTCCCCTCAGCTATCCAGGACTCTTCTGAGTATTCTAGCCGATTGCAGCAGTTCAGTAGTCTGGATGATCTCAATTCTTCCTCTGATATCCAGATCCTCCAGTCTTTTTTCCAAATTTATTGGGACCGTTCCTAGTGCACCAACTAC
>CM042167.1:639489-666989 GCA_023376005.1 Doryteuthis pealeii
GTTTACGTTTACGGGTTTATAAATAAATGCGTTTCCTAGAATAAAACGTGATTCGTAGAATAAAATGTAGACTATTATTTAAATCTAAGATATATTTGTTTATCATTACCACAGAAACATACATTACTGTTAATCTGTTGATTTATGGGTAAAGTTGTGACTGAATTTTAAAAAAAAGGAAGAAATAAGTAAAATAGATAAGAGTTTCATAGTTCGCTTGAAGTATTGTGTGAATATTTGGTCTGTAGATTGGTTTTTAAAGCTTATCACAATACAATGGACGAAAAAGCAACGAGTATGTTGTTCATTTACCTGTATTTTTTTCTTTTTGAGATGTTTCCTAAATATGTTGGAAAAACTGAAGATGGGATTTTATTCACGAAATATGAAGGAAACATAATGAAAATAAAAATGCATATATATAATATATATATATATATAAAGAAAATGCATATTTATATACATAAAATGCATATATATATATATATATATATATAGAGAGAGAGAGAGAGAGAGAGAGAGAGAGGGGGGAGAGGGAGAGAGGGGGAGAGGGAGGAGTTTTATAGTTTGCTTGAAGCATTGTGTGTATATTTGATTTGTAGATTGATTTTGAAAGCTTATCGCAATACAAAAGAAGAAAAGGTAACGAGTATGTATAACCTGTATTTTTTTTTCTTTTTGAGATGTTTCCTAAATATTTTGGGAAAACTGAAGATGGGATTCTATTCCCGAAATATGAAGGAAACATAATGAAAAATAAAAAATACATAATATATATATATATATATATTATATATAATATATATATATATATATGCATATTTATATACATAAAATGCATATATATATATATATATATATAAAGTGTGACCGACAAAAAGGATAAATGCATATATATATATATATATATATATATATATAAAGTGTGACCGGACAAAAAAGATATACATATCGTGTTGACCGACAAAAATACGGCGGGAAGGCCTACATTGGACAATAATGTAACAACTTTCGTTCTCTTTTTTGCAAATTCAAGGTTTTTTGTTTTGAACTCATTTGACTCTTACCTCCGATCACAAACACCACGGAGTAAACGGGCTCTGAAGAAGATTTTTGCAAAATCGAAATATTGATCAATATCAGCTATGATTATGTTATAAATTGTTTTCTCTAACAGCATTGTGTGGTGTTTTCATTCCATCTTTTTATACTCATATATATATATATATATATATATATATATATAGAGAGAAGAGAGAGAGAGAGAGAGAGAGAGAGAGAGAGAGAGGGGGGGAGAGAGTTTTATAGTTCGCTTGAAGCATTGCGTGTATATTTGGTTTATAGATTGATTTTGAAAGCTTATCACAATACAAAGGAAGAAAAGGTACCGAGTATGTTGTTCATTTACCTGTATTTTTTTTTATGTTTCCTTGATATTTCGGGATTAAAATCCCATCTTCAGAAGACCTCAGAGTCAGTGTGAAGGTAGTAACTTGTGTGTTTCTGTATTTGTTTTTAGTATTTGAATGCATCAACATTCTAACGTGCAGCGTCATATCGTGTTCAAAAATGGATGCTTGGTTTAAATATTTAAAATAGATTAATTTTTTTTTAAATGTACCAATTAATTTTACAAGTCCAGGCTCACAATTTGATAAATCCTCAATAATTTTGATGAAAATGAAAGTTACAAATACTTAGAAATTTTAGAAGCGGACAATATCAAGCAAACAGAAATGAAAGGAAAAGTTAAAAAAGAACATCTCAGGAGAACTAGACAACTTCTAGAAACCAAACTTAACAGCAGAAATCTAATCAAAGGAATCAATACCTGGGCCGTTCCCATTATAAGATACTCAGAACCATTCTTAAAATGGACAAAAGAAGAACTCAGACAGATTGACCAAAGGACGAGAAAGTTAATGATCATGCACAAGGCTCTCCACCATAGAGACGATAGAGATAGATTATATGTGTTGTTACGTTCACCTATCGTTTTAACGTTATACAACGCTTTTTCATTAGAGATACCAAAGAAAAATGAGAGGGTACATGTAAGTCTTGGCAATGAACAACAAAACATAATATTATTTTTAAGACATTTTATTCAGAAAGTCGAGAATTGAAATGAGGATAAAATAGAAATCCCCAGGCTGGGATATATGTAGAGGTCATTCTAAATCAATATGAGTGGATCAATAAGTGAGAAATCTGATAGATTTATTATCTGAATGTTGATCAGCAATTTTTTAGTAAATAATGTTGTGACGAAATTGAAAGGCAGCCCTATGAACAAGCGGATTCCCAGCCCCCACAAACAAAGCGCGTCAGGATATGTTTGGCCTGTGGCGAGGGGGAAGAGTGTGGCGAGTAGCTACGGATATTCGAACTCGCTACCTCCTCGTAGCTGAAATACTGTTGGCAGAAACCCGGATGAGGTATGTCGGAATTTGGATAAGCGCAGCCGAACGAGCAGAAATAAGACGGACTGTCGCTGACACAGGGAGTGAGGAAGAAAGCAAGTGTTTGGACGGCAAGTGAAATCTGACGACTGCTATTCGGGGTGTCAGGAAGTGAGAGTAACGTGCTCAGTTGGTATGTTACATAATCTATGCAATTGATTATTGTCAACCCCCTGTATTTCTGAAGGGATGGCCCCTTTTCATATCACGGGCGGGACTTTCCATGGAATATTACAGAAAGCCCGCAAAATACGTGAAGTCACGTGGGACCTGGCTGGCTCTCAGTTTCAGCTTGGACGTCAGGCCGATACGGCCTTAGCTGGAGCTCACTGCACACACGCGTTATGTTTAGTTAGAGAAAAATGTTTAGTTAAGTAAATAAAGGTTTAAATAAATAATATGGTTTTGTGGTTGATGAATGTCTTAGCAGCAAGACTGACCTAGAAGAAGAAATGAATCAAGTACGACCAACCAGCAAGAACAGAGAAATCGAAGTCTCTTCTAACGTCTTCTAACGTCTCTTCTAACGTCTCTTACGATAGAAGAGACGCTAGCAGAAGAACGTAAGATACCAAAGATGAGCAGAAGAAGAATAGAAGTAAAGAAAGAGTATACAACAGGTAGAGACTGTGCTGACGGCGAAAGGAATTACATTTCCTTTGCCAGAGAGACTTGCAAAAGATTAATACTATCTGAAATTTTTAGACCATCCAAAAGAAATGTTCAATCTATATCAGGGCTTTTCAATGTGGTCCATGTAAACCCCTGGGGGTGAATCAGATTTTGGCAGGGTGAATAAAAGCATAGAGATCCACAAGAGGTGAATTTATTTGTTAATCTGCTTTACAGATTTTATGAATTTGTCAATTTCTTTCATTACAGCAGTTGAATATTTGAAAACAACATCTGGATCACATCCTTGTTGCCAGTTGTTGTGTTGTGGAATCAAGGGAAGTTGACATACATGTAGAATAAGAGGCTTTATTTTGCCGGTAAGATATATGGTACATGGTTCAATATGATTAGTTGTATGTTGCTCTTCCAGCTCCAAGAGTTGGCCACTAAATAGTCCTCAGTCTAGTCCATCTTGCGGGGGTAGTTTGTCTACTCCACAACACACACATACACACACACACACACACACACACACACACACACACATATATATATATATATATATATATATATATATACTATAGTGTGGGATGGTCACTGTTTCAGCTTTTGCTGGAATGGCGTACCAAAGGCAGTATTATTGGTAGATGATGATTGCCTCGCATGAAACCAATATGGTTGTGAATGTTCCTTTGTCACCTAATAAATAGATATGTAAAACCTTTATATATTTATTTTATTATATCATATTATATTATATTTTATATATATATATATATATATATATATATATATATATATATTATATATTATTTCTAAACTCTACTGGTGTGAAAAACCCCCAGTTTTCAAAATAAAATAAAACAATTTCAAATTGATATCTGGAGAAAAAAATTGAAAACAAATATGTGGTCCTATACCAGTCAGGGTACTTGATAAGATGATTTAGTTCTCTGACTCCCACATGTGTCCCCGGCTAAGTTTGCTTTGTTGATGCCTTCTCCACCCACGATGTGTTTCTTTGACCCACAGAACTAAGATCGATGCAGCTTGGTCGGAGCGTCTTTGTGACGGGTTGAAAAATTGGTGGAAATGAGCTGCCGTGGTTGCTGGCAAATCTAAGAATGAGATAACACACCGTTAACAATAACAACGGTTTTATTATCATACAAAATGGACGAATATGTTTCGCACACTAGGTCGGAGAGAAAAGACATGGCGAGGAGCTAAACGTTCTGTTCTATGCTAATTAGCATTGAGTGGACTGAGTTCTTTATCGGAATTATTCTTAGTTCTTCTAGTGGCAATTTTCTTATTTCTATTGTGACAAGCTTCCTTCTGCTGATATGACTGAATTTTTACGATTCATAGCATCGATTTTATAGAATAAATTGTAGCTATTTTTGTCATCGTGTACTAACCGCTATCCCAAAAACAAGACCACTCCATTGATCTGACAACTCCAACAAACATATCAATTTAAGTCTCTGCTCCATCCTGTCGGCTGTGGCGACCCGTGATGCTTAAGGACGGAGTCTTAGTGGATGAGCAGTGCACGCCAAGCTCTAGCAAATATATAATTGCCCCAATCCTATTGCCCTTATGGTAAGCCCCAACCCTTTTTATCATATGGGTGCTAGAAGGCGGTGGATGAGGTTCTACGTGTCCTGGGAATGACGTTAAACTCTATTTGATGGCGAGGTTCCAGTTTTGGAGGTTTGGGTAATGCTCCCTGGTCCACTCTGACCCGGAGTGGTAATACCTGTTAGGGTCCCATCTATGGGTTAAATAGAAAAATGTGTTTATAAAAAAAATAGAGTATCAATTAAGAACTAATTTATTTCAAAACTTTATCGGCATTAAATGACCCACTGAGGTTGATATGCCGTAAAACAAAACAAACCAAACCATTAAGTCACTACTGTGACCTTTTCTCCTATCTATAAACACAATTAGCAAAATAAGAACTTTTTTTGCTTTTTGTGTTTTGATTTTTGCATTTCAACAAAACCATTTCTTTTAACTAACAAAAATAACTCCTACACTTTTTCTAACATATATTATACATACTAGTACAAAATTTAAAAAAACACCCCGCGGGCGATGTAAAGATAGATTTTTGAAACATATTGCCTGAGGGGTGGGAGTAAAAAATTCAATGTCAGCGAGTTTGTACCCTAAGTAAGTAAAATTCATAAAATGATTAAAAAATAAAACAATTTAAATGTAAACTTTAAATATGTATTAAAATAAAACAAACTATATATAGATATATAATACCAGTCATGTATTTATTAAAACTTGTTTTAAAAAACAATAAGGACTGTCTAACATCACGATGTGTAACGCTAAAACCTCTTGAAATGAGCCCATAGAACGTTACATACCTGTCCTAAACAAAATGGCATTACTTTTTGATGCACCTAAGTGCAGAAATAGGGATGTGATTCACAGAAGACCAGCTTAATTTTTATGTATGATACATGTTCCTGTGATGGTAATTATACCCATAGAACGTTACATCTATTGAAGTCAGTTAGTCTACTGATGGTTTGAATAGCAGCAACTAGCTATGCACAACTGAAGCAGTGTCCAAGACAGTTGGTATTTATAGAAATCAAGAATAGTCCATTCATGCATTTGGGTGATTCCATTTCCTGGGTTCTGCTTGGCTGCTTGGTTTCTATGATATTGTGGAGTTTTATAAATACCCTGTCATTCTACAGTAGAATTGCGACGAGACGGGATTGTATTAAGTTACAACCGCTTGTTGCCGTGTCTTACCAATTCGAAGATCGTGAGAGGTCGAGAAAAGGAAGGAAGAAGGGGGATTGTTAACAACTCTTCTTAATCAAACCCAATTTGGGAGGGCTCGAGACCAACATTAAGGAAGTCTAGAAAGGAACACGTCATTGTGTCCCGATTACGCATTGGTCATACAAGACTAACGCACTCCTATATACTCAAACAAGACAACAACCACAATGTGAAACATGTCAAACACCTTTGACAGTTAAACACTTATTCATGGAATGCAGTTTTTGCTCACATCAGAAACCATTATTTTAAAGACAAACACATATGAAAGATCGTTTGAAAACGTCAACATGGAGGATATTCTCTCTTTTTTGAGGGAAATAAAATTATACCATAGAATATAGACATGAACAAATCAATACCATAACAACATAATCCCCAATAATGCTAACACATTGTTAAAACCAATTACTAAAAAGTATAAATATAAATACACGATATGTATAACTTCCTAACCGTTAGACATGACATAACCCCAGATGGGTTGATATACCGTTAAAATCAATAAACAAACAAACAATTTAGAAAGATTTGTTTGGTTGTAAGTTGTACTTTGCATGTTGAGCACACTGGGGCATCCTTCCCTTTTAACAGTACGAATGGGTAATGTGGGTGTGCCCAATACACAATCTGGCGAGTATTACTTCTCTTCTAATACATATGTGGCTTGTCGGCCACTCTCCAATAACGTGGAGTTTGTTTGGGTGTGATTTTCCCATGATTTCTGCCTTTTGTCTAATATAAATTGTTTAATGGTTGTAATTTGTAAGTTTACTTTGCTTGTGGACACACTGGGGCATCCTCCCCTCTTAACAGGTACGGATGGGTAATGTGGGTGTGCCCAATACGCAATCTGGCGAGTATTACTTCCTCTCTTGTATTTCGTGGAGTTTGTGTTTGGGTGTGATTGTCCCATGATTTCTGGCCACTTGTCTAATATAAATTTATTTATGGTTGGTGAAGTGTCGAGAGGGACTGGTGTAAATGTAATAATCATAAAAGAGAACTTTTCACCTGGTAGTTCTGCAGTCCCCAGCAGATTCCAGGAAGAAAGGAAAAAGATAGACAAATACCCGGACCTTGCCTAAAGAACTGAAAAAATACTGTGGGATTATAAGATGAAAGTGATACCAATTGTAGATACTACACTTGGAACATTTCCCAAGTGTTTAGAAGTCATGCTTAAGGAATTGGAAATGAGAGGAATGATTGATGCATATTTTCTATATAAGGTTGGATGTTAGAATAACAGTAAATAGCCGTTTAATTAAATTCGCTTAAAGGCCATCTTGAGTGGCTATTAAGCTCGATATCATATCATATTAAATTTACAGAATTTGAATTATGCTAGTAAAATTCAATTTAATTAAAATTAAGAATTATCCTGAAGATGTTTCCAAAAAATTAATTGGTAGAAATTACTTGTTTGTTTGTTTGTTTAAGAACTGAAAAAAAACTGTGGAATGGATAATGTGGGTGTGCCCAATACGCAATCTGGCGTTATTACAAGTGTTTTGATAACAAAAAATGAGATGCTTGATGGCGTTTCTTTGTGACTTGGTATTCAAAAAGTGAAAACATTGTATCGTTATTCAAACAGAATACAAGTGTTTAACAATTTACGTAATGCGGTGCAATAGTATTTGTATAAGGTGTGAGTGTGTGAGTGAACAATGAGATAGATAGATAGATAGATAGCAGATAGTCGGGAACGTACAAATAGAGATAGANCGGTAATTGGAACGTAGCTTGATGATTCTTCAACATCCAGAAAATGGCCTCACTATCAGATGTAGTTCAGTGTCATCACTTTTTATTGGTGTGGCATTTTGTTATATACCAGGATGTTGGGTATACAAGTGTTCTTCTGTGTCAGAGAGAGAGAGAGAGAGAGAGAGAGAGAGAGAGAAGAGAGAGAGAGAGGGTGTAGACCGGGTATCAATAGATGAGTATGCATAATTGCATTACTTACTTCTTTCTTCTCTCGGCTATTCGTGTGATCCTCCAGTCGCCATGTTGAATTCTATCTCTTCTCCTTGATTCATTTTCTTTCTTCTTCTTCTTCTTCTTCTTCTTGGACGATCTTCTAACAAGGGTATAGCATCAACCAACAACGCCATACCGTTCTTTTAAAAACCTTTTATTTACTTGACTAAGTTTCTTTCCTATCTAGCACAGAGCGCGCGCAGGTGATGAGTCCAGCTAAGCAAGAACACCCTTCTTGCCTGACGTCCTAGTGGCAGCTGAAGATCTCACTAGATTTCATGTGACTTCACGTGATTTGCGGGTTTTCCGCTGTCTGGAGTCAAAAGGTCCCCAACGTTCTGTAAATTCCCTTTTCGCTACACAGTGTTGTCTACGATCTATGCTACCATAGATTATGCAACAATTTTACTCCTGTAGAGAAGGAACAATATATACTAACAGAATTTTACTATATTTATTGGTTCACAGACTGGAGTATCTAAGGTTATGTCTGTCCTTCTTTGACTACTTGACTGCTACTGTCTATGGCAATATCTGGTATTCAGACCTGCTAGATTCTGGTGACAAAATAAGGAAAGTTTATTTTTCGAAATTATGACACACGTCAGTTTTTTCTGTTTTTAGTTTGGTGAAACACTTGACTTATAAATAATAAGAATTTATCACTAATATGAAAGTGTTTATATAGTAAGGTCACGTGAGTATTAGGGGGAGAGTCCGTCGTCGAAGTACTTCAGGTGAATTCTGCACAGTGACTTTTATGTATGTATGTTTATGTACACTTCTATGTAATTTATGTATCATAAATGCTTGTACCATATTAAATGTTTTGTCCCTCAACATTTGTCGGAGTTTGTGTTTCAACGAGTTATGACTTTGTCATAACCTTTGAATCTTACAGCACCATTTAAAAAGCTTGGATCTTTCTTCATTCATATACGTGATGAATATATAGAATGGATGACTGGGACCCACCTGAATCATGGAAGAGAATAACTTGTATCATGATGATCTGCATGATTATTATATATTATATATAAAATATTCTGACATATGGGATCTCTAGTCCAACAGAGTAACTTATGTCTGTTTTGTTCTGTCATTTGCTTAGAAAGATGACCGAATTAATGCTATACAAATTTCCGTGATGCACAGAAAACTTAATAGGAATGAACATAATAATCGAAGTCGTGTGTTTTATCTGATATTATCAGACTGAGACAAACAGATAAATAGACAGATTTGAACAGAATGAGGAAACACACACATATATATATATATTTATATATATATATAGAGAGAGGAGAGAGAGAGAGAGAGAGAGAGAGAGGGGGGCTGAGAGAGGGGGGAGAGAAAGAGAGGGAGAAAGTGAAAAGGACTATGAGTTAGATAGATTGAAAGATACATGAACAGATAGAAAAGTGAGATTTTGCAGATGTGTATATGTGAATAGAATATAGTTTATATACAATCAATTTAAGGAAAGAAAGATGAAAAATAAATAAAGAGAAGTCAATATATGCATATAAGAATAGAAAACTTAAAAGCTAAAGAAATATATATATCTCTCTCTTTAGGCTTGAACAGAATAAAATAGATAGATAGATAGGCGTGAACAGAATACGATAGATAGATAGATAGATAGATAGGCGTGAACAGAATAAAATAGATGGATAGATAGATAGATAGGTGTGAACAGAATACGATAGATAGATAGATAGATAGATAGATAGATAGATAGGCGTGAACAGAATAAGATAGATGGATAGATAAATAGAATGAGATAGATAGATAGATAGATAGATAGATAGATAGATGGAGAGAGAAAGAGAGAGAGACACAGGGAGAGAGAAATAGATAGATAGATAGATAGATAGATAGATAGATAGGTGTGAACAGAATAAGATAGATGGGTAGATAAATAGCTTCATAGATGTATATGCGTGAACAGAATAAGATAGATGGATAGATAGATAGATAGATAGATATATGGAGAGAGAGAGAGAGAGAGAGAGAGAAATAGATAGATGATAGATAGATATGTGTGAACAGAATACGATAGATAGATAGATAGATATATAGATAGATAGATAGATAGGCGTGAACAGAATAAGATAGATGGATAGATAAATAGCTAGATAGATAGATAGACGTGAACAGAAATAAAATAGATAGATAGATAGATAGATAGATAGATAGATAGGTGTGAACAGAATACGATAGATAGATAGATAGATAGATAGATAGATAGGTGTGAACAGAATACGATAGATAGATAGATAGAAAGATAGATAGATAGATAGATAGGCGTGAACAGAATATGATAGATGGCTAGATAAATAGCTAGATAGATAGATAGACGTGAACAGAATAAGATAGATGGATAGATAGATAGATACAGAGAGAGAGAGACAGAGAAAGACAGAGAGTGACAGAGAAAATAGATAGATAGATAGATAGATACAGAGAGAGAGAAGAGACAGAGAAAGACAGAGAGTGACAGAGAGAAATAGATAGATAGATAGATAGATAGATACAGAGAGAGAGAGACAGAGAAAGACAGAGAGTGACAGAGAGAAATAGATAGATAGATAGATAGATAGATAGAGAGAGAGAGAGACAGAGAAAGACAGAGAGTGACAGAGAGAAATAGATAGATAGATAGATAGATAGATACAGAGAGAGAGAGACAGAGAAAGACAGAGAGTGACAGAGAGAAATAGATAGATAGATAGATAGATACAGAGAGAGAGAGACAGAGAAAGACAGAGAGTGACAGAGAGAAATAGATAGATAGATAGATAGATACAGAGAGAGAGAGACAGAGAAAGACAGAGAGTGACAGAGAGAAATAGATAGATAGATAGATAGATAGATACAGAGAGAGAGAGACAGAGAAAGACAGAGAGTGACAGATAGATAGATAGATAGATAGGCGAGTATTACAAGTGTTTTGATAACAAAAAATGAGATGCTTGATGGCGGTTCTTTTTGACATGGCCTATTCAAAAGTGAAAACATTGTATCGTTATTCAAACAGAATTCAAGTGTTTAACAATTTACGTAATCGGTGCAATAGTATTTGTATAGTTTTGCATAATTTTATTCAATTTACGTTTCCCTTTCGACGGGGTTAACAATCGGGTTCAATATCTGTCTGAGAACGCTGCTGTCTTCATACATCCGGGCTTCGTTCAGATTAAATTATAGGACTTCCTGTCGAGATCGTGGTCCGATCAGAACTTCCGGTCGGCTGTCCACATTGATCGAAATTGAAGTGGAAGTTAATAGATAGATAGATAGAAAGATAGATAGATTTCACACACACACACACACACACACACACACACACATATATATATATATATATATATATATATATATATATATATATATATAAAGGGGGAGAGAGCGAGACAGATAGATAGATAGATAGATAGATATATAGATAGATAATGATCCATCTGATAGATAGTAGATAGATACCAACAGATTGAGAAATGCATGTATATATGTGAACATAATGATATATATATATATATATATATATATATATATTATATATATATAAAGTTGTCGGGGCGGCCTAATGTCGGTACCAGCCAATCAGCGAGGGAGTCTATCCCCTTTTCACTAGCGCTAGACCAAGGAGATTATTTTTAGCATCTGAGGTAGAGCGCCACACCTACCATCAGCTCCTTACTTTACTGCACAGATTCCTGTGCTACTCATACGCTGAGTTGGCGAAGCCCGGTATCGAACTAAGAACCTTGCGGTTTCTAGCCGAACGCTCTACCGACTGAGCGAACCCGACCCCTATATATATATATATATATAGGCGTGAACAGAATAAAACAGATAGATACGATAGATAGATAGATAGATATGCGTATATATATATATGTGTGTGTGTGTGTGTGCGTGTGTGTGTGAACAGAATGAGATAGATAGATAGATAGATAGATAGATAGATAGATAGGCGTGAAAGGAATAAGATAGATAGATAGATAGATAGATAAATATATATATATATATAGATATAGATGGATAGATATAGATAGATAGATAGATAGATAGATAGATAGATAGGCATGAACAGAATACGATAGATAGATAGATAGATAGATAACAGATAGACGTGAACAGAATAAGATAGATAGATAGATAGATAGATAACAGATAGAAGTGAACAGAATAAGATAGATAGATAGATAGATAGATAACAGATAGAAGTGAAACAGAATAAGATAGATAGATAGATAGATAGATAGATAGATAGAATAATGTTAACAAGCATAATCAGATACATAGAGAGACAGACAGGCAGAGAGAGATAGAGACAGAGACAGAGAGAGTGAAAGTAAGAGTGATAGTGTGAATGTGGGGTGGGGAGTGGCAGATGTAAACAATTTCAAATATGAGTCGCCTTTGTTAGATTGACTAATTTATAAATCAATAAACAGACATTCCGAAATATATTAGCTCTTCCAAACCTGAATCCGAACTATTAAACCAATTTACAACCAATATACCCTTTTAATATAGACCTCCACCGGACCCCCCCCTTACTCAACACGCCTTGTCTTCTTCTTCTTCCCTTTCTTTTCTCTTGATCCCAACCCCCCTTGCCTTGAGGGGACGCAAATTCGCATGACCCGAGGCGGAGAAACTCCAATTTCTGCTCGCCTCAAAATTGCCATTCCTGGCTAATAAACATCGAAAAACAAGTGTTCGTCGAATTCCAGCACGCATGCGCGAGTTCTGGTATTTGTGCTGATTTTGGTGAGGAACCGTCGCGAAGATCTTTCGGAGGAGATTGCGAAAGTGATCTGAAATTTTTGCTTCAATGGTTAACTCGGTCCACTAAAAAACCTTGAGGGCAATTATCTGAACTGGGGACCCTTTTTTGTTATCTGTCTTAAAATCCGAGACAAGCACTGGTTACTATTCAACATGAAGAGTCGCTTGGTTTGGTTTGGTTTGGTTTGTTTTGTTTTACGGCATATCAACCTCAGTGGGTCATTTAATGCCGATAAAGTTTTGAAATAAATCAATTCTTAATGGATAATACAATTTTTTTATAAATACATTTTTCTATTTAACCCATAGATGGGACCCTAATAGGTACTACCACTCCGGGTCAGAGTGGACCAGGGAGCAATGGTGATGAAGGGGTGCTCCACATTCCCCAAACCTCCAAAACTGGAACCTCACCATCAGATAGAGTTTAACGTCATTCCCAGGACATGTAGACCCTCAGCTACCGCCTTCTAGCACCCATATGATAAAAAGGGGTTGGGGCTTGCCATAAGGGCAATAGGGTTGGTAAAGATCTTACGGAGGAGATTGCGAAAGTGATCTGAAATTCTTTGCTTCAATGGTTAACTCGGCCCACTAAAAAACCACTTGAGGGCAATTATCTGAACTGAGGACCCTTTTTTATTTATCTGACTTAAAATCCGAGACAAGAACTGGTTACTATTCAACATGAAGAGTCGCGTCGCATAATATAACGATTAAGAATTATTTGCCTCAATGGTTACCCGGTCTACTAACTAATATTTTTACTATTATAAAAAAAAAGAAAGAAAAAAAAACTCAATGAAAACAATGCTAAACCATTATTGTAAAATTAGCCAGGACAATCATATTTATCTGAAATCGAAAACTGTTGAGATCTATAATTGATTACAACTTTTGTAGTGTATAAATGTAATGTCGCATGTTATTAGATCGTATATGTTTACAGTGATGTAAAATTTAACAGCATGGAAAAAACGGCTGTTTTTTGTGATTTTTGTACCTTTTATTTGTTAATAGAAAAATATGGTTCATTTATATTGAAGTTGCTATTAGTATTAATATTCTGCAGTATGATATTAGTTGAACAGTATTATTGATAGTGTCCCATTGATCTTTTCTCTTTACTGGAGCTGTTTGATAGATTTTTGATAACAATGTAAGATCTTATTATAATGGAGATTGTGGGTTTGTATGTCTGTAACCGAAACTATATTACCATTCAAGTCACAATTCCGTTTGTTATTTACATCACATTCTCCATGATTTTATTTTTATTTAAACCTCAATTATTAATAAAATTGTTTTACATCATTAAGACTGTTGACCATATCTACATGCTAATAACATGCAATTGTATTTATATATACAAGAAAATAACGGTTTACAGTTTGAACGAGAAGGCTAATTTGCATATTGATCTTAAACATTTGATTTTAATAAATATATGCTTAGTATTATTGATTTATAATTGTTAGGTTTTATATTAATGAATATGAGCAAAAATCTCGGGGATAAATCTTAAAATAAATCTATTAACAAGAAGAAATAACTGTAATATTAATCTTTACTTCCTATTTTAACTAAATAGTTAAATTAGGAAAATTTACCAATGAAAGACGGGAGTAAGGGAAATGATGGAAGAGTTAGTTTCAAAGTTGTTCTATTTTTCAATCATACCCCCTCTGTTCCAAATATTTTTATCTGAATTCTTATTCAGTTTCATTAGCCTTTCTAATTTAACATGATATTTTATTATATTAAAACTTAAATATTTGCACACGGAGGGTGCATATATTTGCTAGTATTTTTAATGCTTTATTTTTGAAGCCGCAATTAATTGACAAGAGGCCAACAATTTTTAAATTATTGTACTTAGGATCAATTTTTTTTTACATTAGCTAAACTAGTATAAAATTAAAAAAACACCCTCCGGGCGATGTAAAAATAGATTTTTGAAACATATTGCCTGAGGGATGGGAGTAAAAAATTCAATGTCAGCGAGTTTGTACCCTAAGTAAGTAAAATGATCAAATTCATTAAAGGATTGAAAAATAAAACAATTTGAAATGTAAACTTTAAATATGTATTAAAATAAAACAAACTATATATAGATATATAATACCAGTCATGTATTTATTAAAACTTGTTTTAAAGAACAATGAGGACTGTCTAATGTTGCATGTTCAAATTTTCAATGTATTTATTGAATAAATACACTAAAATTTACATAGAATACATTTTATTCTATGTTATGACGATTTTGGGTAATGTGACGTAAGCATTGACGCAATTTTTGTTACAGACAAAAACCGGAAGCGAATCTCCATTATTAATAGATACTAGCAGCGGCTACCCGGCGTCGCCTGAGTAGAGGGTGATTTTTAAGTTAGTCCCGCAGATCCATTATTACTGAATCGTGAGTTGAATCCTCGTGAGATGCCCCATTTAAATCCCCATGTAAAAAAATAGACCTCGCATTGATCCAGCTACTCTGAAAAGAAATGTTAATGTCTACTATCTAAAATATTAAATGAAAAAAAATCCATGCTGTTATCATTTAAATTTTATTTTTTAATTATCTTCACAAATATAAATCAAATCTTTATTATTTTTACTCAAAAACCAAGCTCTGGTGATATTTAATGTGTATATATATTTACTTTGTCGTTAATTGTTTTACTTTCGAAGTTTCTTCCAGACATATATACATACAAACTGCCTATGTATAGATTACAATTGTTGAGAAAAAAAGAAAAGAAAACATTATGAAAGGGGCTTACCTGCGATTCTGGGGCTGGGAAATTATCATGCTTATCGGATATCTTTTCAGTGTGTTTGTTAGTCATGCTTATGTAAATTTACTTTTCATTTTAATTGGTTGACACCTTTATATTAACCCTTCTCTTTGTTGGTGTTGGGGGGTTATAGTTAATTTTTCAACTAATCTTGCTGATATGAGGCAGACACAACTACCTTTACCAGACTTACAGAATTCTTAGATCGCAACGAATCATAGCAGATCCATCGTCTAGCTGGTCGCATCCTGGGCAGATCCATATGCGATCATCGTTCATCTCCTCCATGGCATCTTCCTCCACACCAGTGTACGAACAGGATGTACTTTCACCCGGTTCCTCCTTGCAATAATGTACTCGTAACTGTAGTGTTCTTACAACACAAATCTTAATTTCTACCTTCTGAATCAGGGAAGTTGCTTTTTTCCCCCACTATCGCAGGTAGAAGCACTTTCCGTGTGTCGGCCATTCACCAAGTAGCGATTTGCCGTATTATTTTGGCTTTTTTTTCGTACAATAAAATGGGGGGGGGAGGAGGAGAAAGATGATTTATGTATGATTTTTTACCTAGACTCATATTGGGTACTTTTTTTTTGCCTTTTAAAAAATCTGATCTAGCCTTTTTCATTATGGGTTCCCATATTGCGTTCATTTCTATGCTCTGTCTACTTAACAGCCCACTAAACCCTATCATATGAGCTGATTCTTTGACGCGTCTTCTCTTCCCGAGTCCGAAAAGAAGATTCCCGAGTCCGACAGCAATACCTGAAGAAGACCGGAGGGTATATCGGCCGAAAAGTTGTTCAGATACCAATGAAAATGAGGACAATAGTCCGAATAACGCAGATAATACTAATCATCAAGCCTCATTTCAAACATTCAGAGAAAAAGTTCCAGTACTGTCCTTCTACAAGTATAGCTTTGGCATTAAATAACCCACAAAGAGCAATCATCTGAACTAGGGACCTTTTATTTATGTCTTAAAATCCGAGACAAGCACTGGTTACTATTCGACAATAAGAGCCAGGTTGCATAGTATAACGATTAACAAGCGAGTCGAGAGGACCATTACCAGTGAATTTGATTCTCACTGAGCATTATACTAATTGGAGGCGCGTGGCGTAATGGTTAGAGTCACTTAACTTTATCTATGGAGCTCTGGGGAATGTGGAGTACCCCTTCATCACCATTGCTCCCTGGTCCTCTCTGACCCGGAATGGTAGTACCTGTTATGAAGTAAGTAAAATGATCAAATTCCTTAAAGGATTAAAAAATAAAACAATTTGAAATGTAAACTTTAAATATGTATTAGAATAAAACAAACTTTATATAGATATGTAATGACCCACCACTTATAGATTTAGCATTATAGTCTATGTGTGCTATGGGTTAGATAGAAAAACAAAATGTGATTATCCATTAAGAATTAATTTATTTTAAAACTTTGTCGGCATTAAATGACCCACTGTGGTTGATATGCCGTAAAACCCAAACCAAACCAAATGTATCAGGTAGTGTAGTCAGTAAATTCTTGATTCTTTTCTTATTTCCAAAGAGACGCACCTTCAAGTTGGAGAAAGACCAAACAATAATGACTTTCTCTGTGGCATAATCTAAATCCATTGTGTCAATTTTTTTCAGTGTCCTTACGGACATATCAGATCCAATATTATGTTTGTATATCTGCGGCCTTTTTTGGCAATAGGTACCTTTTCTTACACTTCACCGGTTTGGTAAAAAGGGCAGATCAATGTCTTAGCTCTCAACTGCCACAAACAACTGAAACAACAGATAAATCTAATTAGTCGATCCTTTATATCATTCACCGATCGATAGTCCGTGGATAAATCAAATTGGCAGAAGGCCATATTCGCGAAGAGTCCATTGAGCAATTAACTAGACCGTTACTACTGAATAGAGTTTGATCCTTACTAGGTTACTTGCTTCATTATTGTGTGCAATGGTATATCAACCATTATGGGTTATTTAATGCCAAATCTTGCTTTTGTTATATATATATATATATATATAAATAATAAAATTCGAAGGCAATACAATGCGTAAAAAATAAAGACAAAAAGATGTTTTATATGTCTAATCGATTTCAAAGCAAAGCTTTATCATCAGTGTATTTTCAGAAAATACACTCTGATGATAAAGCTTTGCTTTGAAATCGATTAGACATATAAAACATCTTTTTGTCTTTATTTTTTACGCATTGTATTGCCTTCGAATTTTATTATTTTATAACATACTTAACAATGCTTCAAGCAAATTACCAATTACTTTTATATATATATATATTATATATATATATATTATATAATATATATATATATAATCCAAAAGTCCAGAGAAGAAATCTTCCTTACGACACAAGAATTTTTTTTAAACCATGTCACCGTTTGAGAGCTCAATGTGTGCTCTTAATCGCATAGCAAATATATAAGTAAAGAAATAACAAAAGACTTATAGATTTAGCATTATAGTCTATTTCAGGGAGCTTAGACAAATAGTCTAAATCTTCCGACTCATCGGATGCGAATGATGAAATTTTTTATCACTTTAAAGGCATTTGAAAACAGATTTTTATTTATATATTTTTTACATTTTTTAGAATTTTATATTCCTGTGATATGAATTCAAAATGAAATCCTTGATGTTGTAAAAAAAATAAAAAATTTCATCATTCACACCTGATGAGTCGGGAGATTTAGACTATTTGTCTAAGCTCCCTGAAATAGACTATAATGCTAAATCTATAAGTCTTTTGTTATTTCTTTACTTATATATTTCTTATTTTTTACTTATATATATATATATATATATATATATATATATATATATATATATATTATTAGCAAAAGTACCCGGTCAATGACCGGACTAGATTTTTTTTCGAACATCAGGGAGAAAGGGAGAAAACAGGAGTAAGAGAGAATAAAAGGAAAATATTTTATCAAATTTTAAAAAATGGCCGAGAATTCGTATATTACAATGTTCGTTTTTTTGGAAATGCTTTTGTTGTTTACATTTAAAATATTATTTTTTTAAATGTAATCCTAAACTTGTTTTCTAATTCTAAACATAAGAGAGAGAGAGAGAGAGAGAGAGAGAGAGAGAGAGAGAGAGAGAGAGAGAGAGAGAGAGAGAGAGAGGAGAGACAGACTGGGTGAAAGAGAGAGTACCTAGCCTGTTGAGTTAAAGTGAAATGTATTAGTCTAATTCATTTCTTTTTTTACCCAATTTTTCCTTACTTTCTTTTTCCTTACTGTGAAGAGTTCTAGAAATTGGTTGATTTTTGTTTTGTTATTAAATTATATCACTTAATTAGTAAAAAAAAAAAAACAATTTTTGCGTGTTTCTTAGTTAGAACACATTAATGTGTCTGCGAGATTTCAAATCAGAATGACATCTCTTTTCGGAGTTATAAGTCGATACGTACATACCAGAAACTTCTTTTATATATATATATATATATATATATATATATATATATATATATATATATATATATATATATATATATATATATAAAGATTGGCTTAACATCATTCTTTATGTGTGTATTAATACGATTCTTATATTTCTATATATAGCTATATATATAATTATATATTTTTATAACACACACACAAAACACACACACACACACACATACACAACACACACACACATATATATATATATATATATATATATATATATAATATATATATATATATATATTTCAAAGAAAAGAGAAAAACTTAACAAACCGTCATTCCGTAATAAATTTATTTCGACCAGAATCTCCAGAGGCTTAAAAAAAAAATTTTTAATTCTAAAATCCTTAAGAGGCCAGCCTCTTCAGACGGATTTCACAAAATAAAGGAATTCACCTAAAGACAGTTTCGCCAGAAAATTCAGGTCAGACAGCAAGAATAAAGTTAAAATTCTAAATCTAAGAAATAGATACAAAGTATTTTTTAACTAAAAAAATAAAAATAAAAATAAAAATTTTGTCTAGACGTTTTTATAAAAAAAAATTTTAATTATTATAAAAAATATTATAATAAAAGAGGGTTTTTTTATCTTTAAGTTAATCTACGTTAGAATTTGATATATCTATTAATAATGTAGATTGTCTGTATTTCTGTCTATAACAAAAACTACGTCATAGCTCTACGTCACAGCTTACTTACAGCAATATTCTTATGCTATATACACCCAAAATTTTAAAAATTGTTTTTTTACTCTCGTCCCTTCCTTTTACAGTAACAAGAAGTTAACTAAAAAGTTTCCAAATAAATAAATACCTACGATTTTGTGGAAAATTGATGTGGAAAATATTCAAAATAATTGTTTGATTATTACATGCACGCAACATTTTATTTGAAAGGGACGGGACTCAGTTTTCATTTCAAATTGTTTTATTTTAATTTTTTTTGTTTTACTCCTATAATAAATATGAGAATTTTGCTTACTTACGATACAAACCCATAGAATTTTTAACTCACACCCTCTGAGGCAATGTCTTTTCAAAATCAATTTTTACGACGCCCTGAGGGTGTTTTCTGTTGCCAGTAAATCTAACATTTACTATTTAATATAAAAATATAAAGAGATCTCTTTATATCTTTGCCATTAAACCAAAAATCCAACCAATTTGGTTATTCCTGTGTATACCGTTATAATATATATATATATATATATATTATATATATATATATATATATATATATATATATATATATATATATATAGAGAGAGAGAGAGAGAGAGAGAGAGATTGATTGATTGATTGATTGATTGATATGCCATTAACCCAAACAAACCACCAAATTCATATTAATTGCCGTTTTCCTTATTAACATAGTAATGGCCTTGTGCCAAACTATCCTAAATTTAACTTCACTAAAAGACTTGGCTAATCAAGACCATCAAATCACGTCTCTTTTGCTTGGTTTAGTTATTTTAATTGGTTTGCTGTATGTTAATTGTATAATTCAGTGGATTGAACACTGAAGATCCTTATGGTAAAACTCAAGTAGGTTATTCCGTGTATACCGTTATAAATATATATATATATTATGGACTCTCTCGTCGATTTTCGACGCATGAGGGTTCACACACACAATGAACAACCAACGCAGTGATTTGTTTATAGTGGTGAAGGCTTGTGTTGGACCATCCACACTTTTTGGCACAATCGATAGGAAAGAATTGGTGCATCAATGGTTGCCACAAACCCAATCAACGACTGACCTCAGGAATTTTGAATTCAGAGTTATCCCTCTCCTAGACTGGTTACCTATCCAAGGCTGAAGGGCCCAGTCTGCCCTACTATTTAACCCATAGCTGGAGGGAGAATATATGGATTCATACCTTTCAGAGATAGAGAGATAGAGAGAGAGATAGAGATAGAGAGAGATTGATACTGTTATAATATATATATATATATATATATATATATATATATATATATATATATATTGATTGATTGATTGATTGATTGATTGATATGCCATTAACCCAAACAAACCACCAAATTGATATTTAAAACCGCTTTCCTTTTTAACATAGTAATGGCCTTGTGCCAAACTATCCTAAATTCAACCTCACTAAAAGACTTGGCTAATCAGGACCATCAAATCACGTCTCTTTTGCTTGGTTTAGTTATTTTAATTGGTGATTTGGTGTATGTTAATTGTATAATAATAACAACAACAATAAAAAAAAGAACAACCACACTGAATGAAGAAGTGATCGTCACCTTAAGTAATGTGAGACGTATTTGTTGATTCTGAAGACGATAGCCCGAACTGATTAACTGCGACAATGACAACGACATCTCAGCACATTGCAATCAAAGCTGTGTCAGCCATCTCTGTCCCGTTTGACATAGGCTGTCAGACACGTCTGTTAACAACAAAGAGAAAAACGACCCCCGGTCACGCCTTTGCGCCCGCGTAGTCGACGTGTGAACGAGAAATCACAAATCTCATTACAAAACAAAACAAAAAAAGAAAAAGAAATAAAATAGAATAAAATGTAAAGAAATCTTCTCGTTACGTGATCTTTTTTATGAGTCGTTTACTGGGTGTTTGGAGATCCCTTTTGTTTTGTTTTGTTTTGTTTGGTTTTTGTTGTGCTTTTTATTTTCTTCTTTCTCTTTTTTTTTAAAACACTTCAACTTTTTGATAACTTAGCTAGGAGACTGAAATAAAAGAAGACCTACAAATATATATATATCTTATTATAATGGAGATTGTGTGTTTTTCTGTCTGTTACCGAAACTATATTACTACTTCATTCACAATTCCCTTTGTTATTTACGTCACATTCTCCATGATTTTATTTTTATTTAAATCTCAATTATTAATAAAATTGTTTTACATTATTAATACTGTTAACCATATCCACATACTAATAACATGCAATTATATTTATATATACAACAAAATAGCGGTTTACAGTGTGAACAGGAGGCTAATTTGCATATTGATATTAAAAATGTGATTTTAATAAATATGTGCTTAGTATTATTGATTTTTAACTGTTTGGTTTTATTTTAATGAATATAAGCAAAAATCTCTTCAATGAATCTTAAATTAAATCCATTAACAAGAAAAAATAACTGTCATTTTATTCTTTACTTCCTCTTTTAACTAAATACTTAAATTAGGAAAAATAACAATGAAAGACGAGAGTGATGGAAGTATAAATTTCAGGTGTTCTATTTTTCGATTATACCCCCCTCTCTGTTTCAAATCTTTTTATCTGCATTCTTATTTAGTTTCATTAGCCTTTCTAATTTAATATAATATTTTATTACATTAAAACTTAAATACTTGCACCCGGAGGGTGCATATATTTGCTAGTATATATATATATATATATATATATATATATATATATATATATATATATATAAGAAGAAAAACTCTAAACTTGCTTCATTACGATAATTTATTTCAATTATTGTAATGAAGCAAGTTTAGAGTTTTTCTTCATTTACTAAATATCTTGCTCTGTCCTTTTACTCACTGGTATTAGGTACATTGAGCTCTCCTTATGGTCTACCTGCATCAGCTAAATTAGTTAAACCACACATGGAAAGACCCTAACTACGGAAAAAAACTATATATATATGAGAAGAAAATATTTTAAAAATATAACAAACATAGGATGTTATAATCAGGAAACAATTATATATACTAGCAAGAATATGCACCCTCCGGGCGCAAGTATTTATGTTTTACTGTAATAAAATATATTAAATTAGGAAGACTAATGAAACTAAATAAAAATGAAGATAAAATGATTTGAAACAGAGGTGGGTATAATCGAAAAATAGAACAACTTTAAAACTAATTCTTCCATCATTTTCCATTACTCCCGTCTTTCATTGGTAAATTTTCCTAATTTAACTATTTAGTTAAAATAGGAAGTAAAGAATAAAATTACAGTTATTTCTTCTTGTTAATGGATTTTTTTAAAGATTTATCCCCAAGATTTTAGCTCATATTCAATAAGATAAAACCAAACAATTAGAAATCAATAATACTAAGCATATATTTATTAAAATCAATTTTTTAAGATCAATATGCAAATTAGCCTTCCCATTCACACTGTAATCCGCTATTTTGTTGTATATATAAATACAATTGCATGTTATTAGTATGTAGATATGGTCAACAGTCTTAATGATGTAAAACAATTTTATTAATAATTGAGGTTTAAATTTAAATAAAAATAAAATTATGGAGAATGTGATGTAAATAACAAAGGGAATTGTGACTTGTATAGTAACATAGTTTCGGTTACAGACAGAAGAACACACAATCTCCATTATAATAAGATATATATATATATATATATATATATAATATATATATATATATGGAAATACGGTGAGGAAATTAATCCGACAATATGAGAAGAAAATATTTTAAAAAGATAACAAACACAGGATGTTATGATCAGGGGAAACAATTTTTAGTGTCAATACTTAAGCATTTTGGTATATTGTACCATCTTCAGGACACTGTTAATAACATCATATTCACACATTCACTATACACTTAACATCTTTCATTTTGTCCCTCACATAAACATTACTTAACAGTGTCCTGAAGATGGTACAATATACCAAAATGCTTAAGTATTGACACATAAAATTGTTTCCCCTGATCATAACATCCTGTGTTTGTTATCTTTTTAAAATATTTTCTTCTCATATTGTCGGATTAATTTCCTCACCGTATTTCCATATAAATATATATATATATATATATATATATATATATATATATATATATATATATATAAAGATAAAGTTAAAGTCTTTATCTTTATTATTTGCTCTCTCTCTCTCTATATATATATATATATATATATATGGACTCTCTCGTCGATTTTCGACGCATGAGTGTTCATTCGGTGAACTACCAACACAGTGATTTGTTTATAGTGGTGAAGGCTTGTGTTGGACCATTCCGCACTTTTTGTCACAGTCGATAGGAAAGAATTGGTGCATCAAGGAATGCCACAAACCCAATCAACGACTGTCCTCAGGAATTTTGAATTCCTTCTCCTAGACTGGTTACCTACCCAAGGTTAAAGAGCCCAGTCTACACTACTATTTTACCCATAGCTGGGGGGAGAATATATGGATTCATACCTTTTCCAAGGGTATTAGCGCTATGCGAAATGCAAACAGCCTTGCCTAGGATTTGAACTCGCGTCGACAAGTCCATTTCCCATGACTCTAACCATTATGCCACGCGTCTCCATTGCCACCCCCACCCCCGCAACAAAATACAAAAACACGGTGTTTATATATCTTATACACTTTTTCACCGACCTTTCATATACCTTGGTAGGACTTTTTACACTGGCCACCGTATGAGCTTTGGTTTGAATTTATAGACTAGCCGAGGTCACGTGGTTTATTCCTCTGGCCAATCAGTAGCCAAAATGCGTTCCTGATTCACTACTTAAACACTGATACTTGCCACAGTTCACTTGTGTTAGTTCGACCT
This sequence comes from Doryteuthis pealeii, assembly GCA_023376005.1. Classification (NCBI taxonomy): domain Eukaryota; kingdom Metazoa; phylum Mollusca; class Cephalopoda; order Myopsida; family Loliginidae; genus Doryteuthis; species Doryteuthis pealeii. The sequence continues at coordinate 663,994 of CM042167.1, forward strand.
TGTAGGAGGTCAGGAAAATAAATACGTAAGTAGCAATATCTTCTCTACAGAAAGCAGATTATCGATCATATAAGGAAATAACAACAAAATACATAAACACAAAACATCGATGTTTAATTATTTTATCAACTTGTGCTCGACCTTATTGGAATGTTTTGGTATATAAAGTGGGCTCCAATTCCCAATCTGAATTTATAGACTAGCCGAGGTCACATGGTTTATTCCTTAGGCCAATCAATAGCCATTATGCGTTACTGATTCACTACTTAAACACTGATACTTGCCACAGTCCACTTACAATCATTGAGGAGAAACTTACGATACTAAGAAGAACCAAAGGACACTATATCGAGGATCTCCACTGGACAAGCACTCTTGCTTAAAGCCTACAGGATGGCCCATAAGATTGTAATAGACCTTTTAACATCAGTCATATGAATTTAGATATAATCGTTCCCCCCTCCCACTTCGCGCAACAAAATACAAAACAAGGCGTTATCTATCTGATCAACTTTTTTCACCGACCTTTCAGATACCTTGGTAGGACTTTTTACACTGGCCACCGTACGAGCTTCGGTTTGCGGGTGGTTTTTCAAAAAAACATTGTGTTAGTTCGGCTTTGTAGGAGGTCAGACAAATAAATACGTACAATATCTCCTCTACAAAAAAGATTATCGATCATATGGAAATAACAACAAAGTACATTCCAATTAAACATCAATGTTTAATTATTTTATCAACTTGTGCCTGACCTTTTAGATACCACTGTCATCTAAATTTAGATATAATCATTGCTCCCACTTAGCTGAAAAAATGTATTAAGTTTGAAATACTTGAAACCGTATAATATTATTATACAAATCGTGGACGTCTGTTTGCATTTCACATATCGGAAAAGTAAGAATAATACCTGAAGCCATAGAGGTTCAAATTGTGACATATTGATGGATTTTAAGGGCATGTCAAACCTTTAAAGGTTATTTTATGTCTAGAAGTTAGGAATCGTATTCATTGTACGTACAATGAAATGGTTCTACCATAACAGAGTGGACCTGGGAGTAATGGAAGATACTCTATAATCCCCAGGTATAGGAAAAGTAGGAATCCTTCTATTCTCCGTCTGCTCTACTAAATAGTAGGGTAGACTTAGCTCTTTGAGCTTGGTTAGACAAGGAAAACCGCTTAAGAAATTGACCAGCCGATTCAAACTGCTTAAGAAATTGACCAGCCGATTAATCCGACCGAAAGTCTAGGGGCGAAGTGAAGTGTTGCATGTCAAAGGACCATTTAGTACCTGTGTCACGGATCGCTCTGCTACGACGATCGTGTCCTTAGACATAAGGGGTCGCTACCCACGGCCAACAGATGGCCCCATTGATGTTGCCTGCGTATTCTATTGCTACAGTCGACTGTTCGGGTACCAGTTTGGATTCTATCTATAGTAGGTATGTTTGAAAAGTATTAATATTAGATCATAATACCTGAAACCATATATGTGCAAATTGAGACATATTGATGGATTTTAAGGGCATGTCGACCCCTCTAAGGTTATTCTATGTCTAGAGGTAAGGGAATCGTATTCATTGTATGTACATATTTACTTCGTGCGTAATTTTTTTCCTACTAGTTTTCCTTTTCCTTATTTTTTGAACACGGTCCAATCGAATGTGAATATTATTTTAAACAGATCTATTTGATATTCGTAAGGTATCAGAAAAGTATGAATCCTGCTATGGGTAAATAGTAGGACAGACTTAGCACTTTGAGCTTGGTTCGACAAGATTCATACAGATTCACACCTGAAATGGTTCCACCATAACGGGTCAGAGTGGACCTGGGAGTAATGGAAGTGATACTCTATAATCCCCAGGTCTCCAGAACTTGAGCGTCACCATCATATACAGTATAGTGGAAACCCCTTTTTGGAATTAGTTCTCTACAGAGAATACAGTCACATTATTTATAGCCCCGCCGGCAGGTCCAGTGAAAATTATGTGTATATATTTTTAGTATCAAATAACCCATAAGGGGTTGTTATGCTGTTAAACGAATAAACCAAACCAAACCAATCACTCTGGGAATTACTGCGGAGACGTTGGTGCCATTATAAATAACGAGGAGATGGAAGGGTTGCTGCATAGGCAACTGCCAGTCTTTCATGCAATCTTGTGCTGGTCTGCTTTCAAATTCCGACGCAGATCTTTGGTCTCGTGAGACTACAAGATGCCATCAGTCAGAGATGAGACCCGGAATTAATCATGGGAGGGGAAAAGAATCTTTGATAAGAGAATATTAATTGTATACAAGTGTCACTGGTGATTGTTATCGTGATTTAACGTCGGATCTCGTGAGATTTTGTTTGACTTTGAAATAAATATAACAAGCTATAGATTTACACTTTACTTGTAGCAAAACTTATGTTCAGTAAATCTTTATTCACTTGGGCGTCTAAAAAAAACATACCGACTCAAAAATGATATGAAATAGAATAAAAACAACTAGAAAAATTCTACTGAGACCACTTCCGGTTCCGGTGGAACAAGTAAGCTTCAAGCAATACCGAGTTGGGGTGAGGAAACTAGATCTTGTGGGATCTAAAAAAAAAAAAGAAGATTTTCAGCGATTATAATGGAACGAGAAGTGTTAAACCAAGCCCTGGTGATATTCAATGTGTATATATATTTACTTTGTCGTTAATTGTTTTATTTTCGAAGTTTCCTTTGGACATACACATATACACAACTGCCTTTTATATTTTACTAGAAGCAGCTATCCAGCGTCGCCTGGTTAGTGAGGGGGGTAACAAAGAAGTTAGTCTCGCAGATCAATTATTACTGAATCAAGAGTTGGATCCTCGCAGGATGCCCCATTAAAACCCCAATGTAAAAAGACATTGCGTTGATTCAGCCGCCCTGAAAAGAAAAATTACTGTCTACTATTTAAAATCTTAAATGCAAAAGAAATTCTATGCTGTTATCATTTACATTTTATTTTTT
>CM042167.1:671989-685897 GCA_023376005.1 Doryteuthis pealeii
ACACACACACATATATATATATATATATATTTGAGATATATCTATCGATTTGAATGGACTGTGAGGTTCCTTTCTCATTTATTTTAATCTGTTACCGACAGGACATCAAACTGATTAACGTCTTTAATTATCTCCCGCACCGGAGAGTCCCCCACCCACCCACAAAAAGTGTCGGCTGTAAAATGTTCGTCAATGGCAAATGCTTCGTTATTGATATCAAATTCGCGCCAGTGCACTAGAACGGCGCTCACGCGCGCACGCGCGCCAGAAGCCGAAGTAGCAAGTCGATATTTAATTGCACTAGAAATGCCGATTCACTTCTGATGTGCCACCATTGCGAATTATTATGTACTTTGCCATACAAAACTTTTGAAGTCTTTGATTATTTCACTGTCTGTCTGTCTGTCTGTCTGTCGCTCTCATCTTTCTGTCTTTTCCTCTGCCCCTGCCCCCCCTCTCTCTCTCTCTCCCCCTCTCTCTATCTTTCTCACACACACACACACACACATATGCACATATACACACACACACACAACACAGTGGGGTTTTGGGGGGTTTGTGTATGTCTGCTCTTTAAAATTACTCTTGTTTTCCTGGTTGGTAGTTACCATCTAGTTTGTGTGATGTTTTGGCCGACATTGTGGGCGTAGAAATAAATGATCTTCTTCTTCTTCTTCTTCTTCTTCTTCTTCTTCTTCTTCTTCTTTATTCTCTTCAATTCTTCTTCTTCTTCATCATCTTCCTTCTTCTTCTTCTCTTCTTCTTCTTCTTCTTCTTCTTTATTCTCTTCCACTTCTTCTTCTTCTTCTTCTTCTCTCTTCTCTTTTTCTTCTTCTTTATTCGCTTCCATTCTTCTTCTTCTTTTTCTTCTTTATTCTCTTCCATTCTTCTTCTTCTTCTTCTTCTTCTTCTATTCTCTTCCATTCTTCTTCTTCTCTTCTTCTTCTTCTTCTTCTTCTTCTTCTTCTTCTTCTTCTTTTCAATCTGCTTCTTCTTTTTCTTTCAATCTGCTTCTTCTTTTTCTTTCAATCTTCTTCTTTTTATTCTTCTTCTTCTTCTTTTCTTCTTTCTTCTTCTTCTTCTTCTTCTTCTTCTTCTTCATTCTCTTCCATTCATCTTCTTCTTCTTCTTCTTCTTCTTTCTTTCAATCTGCTTCTTCTTTTCTTTCAATCTTCTTCTTCTTCTTTATTCTCTTCCATTCTCCTTCTTCTTCTTCTTCTCTTCTTCTACTTCTTCTTCTTCTTCTTCTTCTTCTTCTTCTTCTTCTTATTCTCTTCCATTCTCCTTCTTCTTCTTCTTTCTACTTCTTCTTCTTCTTCTTCTTCTTCTTCTTTTTCTTCTTTATTCTCTTCCATTTTTCTTCTTCTATTCTTCTTTTTTCTGCATTTTCTTCATTTTTACATTATTTCTTATTTTTTTTATTTTTCAACTTTTTGCCTTCTTTTTCTTCTTTCTCTTTTAACTTTTCTTCTTTTATCTTTTTTCTTCTTTTTTCCTTCTTTTTCCTTCTCTTTTAACATCTAAATGTTCTTCTTCTTTCAACTTTTTTCTTCTTCATTATTCTTTTCTTTATTTATTTCTCCTTTTGCTTCTTTTTCCTTATTTTTTTCTGGATTTTTTCCTTCTTTCTTCTCTTTTTTCATCTTTTTCCTTTTTTCTCCTTCCTTTTCTTCTGTTTTTCTTCACTTTTAACATATACATTTTCTTCTTCTCTTTTAACATATAATCTTCTTCATCGTCATCTTCTTCTTCTTCTTCTTCTTCTTCTTCTTCTTCTTCTTCTTCTCCTTCTTCTTCTTCTTCTTCTTCTTCTTCATCTTTTTATTCATTCTTCTTCTTTTTTCTATTCTTCTTTTTCTTTTCTTTATTTCTCTCTTCTTTTTTCTTCTCTTCCTTCTTAATTTTTCTTAATTTTCCTTCTTTTTTCAAACTTTTTCCTTTTTTCGCCTTCCTTTCTTCTGTTTTCTTCACTTTTAACATATAAATCTTCTTCTTCTTCTTCTTCTTCTTCTTCTTCTTCTTCTTCTTCTTCTTCTCTTCTTATTCTCTTCCATTCTTCTTCTTCTTCTTCTTCTTCTTCTTCTTTCAATGAATTGTTTTGATCGTTTTACTTTCTGCTAACTTACCATCTTTCAGAAACGATTAACATTGAGATGTTTATTCTGCTCCGTCTCTCTGTTACCCCAGTACGTTTCTATCGATTGATCCGCCCCTGTTTATACCGAACTGACGCCCCCAATTCCATTGAAGAACGGTTAAATAGGGAATCAGCTAATCTCAGCAGATCAAGCAGTAAGTTCGATCCCAACTAACTGTCGCATCGTTATGACACTGCCTAAACCTAGATGTAAATTAGGCTAGATATATGTGTCGATTTGTCGCTTCGTATTCACAGATATTTAAATCAATTACATACTATATATCTATTCGTTTATGCCTCCATATTTTCATCATTCTTAACGAATTATCTGAATAAATGTTACTGTCTTCATCTAGTTACATGTATCTATCTATTTAAGTGTGGTTTGAAAATCGCATAGACGACAGTTATGTCTTCCCTAATTTAAGTTAGATATACATGCTCTGTCAATGATATTGGAAACCTTTTATATATATAATATATATATATATTATTATATATATATGGTTTGTTGGTTGGTTTTGAAGGCTGTCACAATGCGAGTGTAAAGAAAAAAGAAGTAACTATGATGTTTTTGTAACCTGTCATTTATTTCTTAATATTTCGGGAAGAAATTCCCATCCTCAGAGAATACTGGAACTGAAGTTGTCCTAGCGGCTGCTAGATTCGTTCTGTCTTGGTTCTTCCAAATTCTGTGTGTGTATGTGTATGGTTGGGGTGCTTGCTTATGTGTGTGTTTGTGTGTATAAGTGATGTGTGTGCGCGTGCTTGTGGTGTAAATGTAAGCGTATGTTGTGTGCGTGGTGCTTATGTCTGTGTGTCTCTGATCATTTCTTTTTATTTTATTATTATTATTCCAGATTTGATTCGCCTCTTAGCAAGGTTTTATTTTATTTTATTTTATTTTTTTGTTTGTTGCTTATTAACAGGATCATCTGATCTCTTTTTTTATGCTATGTGTCTGAGACTAACATTCCAGATATTGCTTGATTGTTATGGTGCGGTGTGTGGATTTTACTGTCTATCAGGTGGCCTGTAGCCTGTTGTGTGTGTGTGCGGCTATTTGTCCTAACACCATGAGTGTGTGTGTGTGTGTGTGTGTGTTATATGTGGGGTGTATGCCTATTTCCTGTACATTAATGTAGTGTGTGTTATTTATAGTATATATATATATATATATATATATATATATATATGAAGAGAAAATGGAAGTGAATTTGACAGTATGTAATATAGTGAAAAATTGAAAAAACACAAGTTCATTAGTAGAAACAAGAGTAACTAAAATGATCCAAATATTTTTAATAAGAAATTTAATTCAATAAAAAAAATAGCAGTATAATATAAAATATTGTATAAAAGCATAAAAATAGAATGTAATGAATGATGTGTTTGAATTTTACTTTTTTTATAATTAATATTTTCCTTTTGCCTAATAGATTTGTAATATATTTGTAGTGAACTTATTAACATAAGCATATCTGAAGCTCGCTTGTGTCTCAAATTTTAGCTCTCAACACAAAGCGAAAAATCGACCAAGTGACAGCTCGTAATACGGAGAACTCGTAAATTGGTTCACTCGTCAGTCCTGATATCATTATATAATATATATATATATAATATATATATATATATATAAATACCTTGTTCACATCCAGCTCTTGCGGAGGAGTTGGTATATATATATATATATATATATACTATATATATACCAACTCCTCCGCACGAGCTGGATGTGACACAAGTCAATTTCTTTAAGTCTGTCATAGCTGGAGGGAGAGTAGATTCATACCTTTCCCAAGGTATTAGCGCTAAGTGAAATGCAATTTACCACGTCCAGAATTTGAACTCGGGGCGACGAGTCCATTTCCCATGACTTTAACCATTACACCACACGCTTCCATTTAAAGAATTTGCTCTGATTTAAGATGTACAGGGTGCTTCAGAAAAATCAATATCATTTCGTTTCAATGTTTAATGGCATATCAGTCTTCTTGGGTTATTTAATACCAACGTCATCCTAGTAGAAGAAGAGTAACAGTACTAACTAACCCATAAGACACTTGAAAGTCAAGATACCTCTGTTTACTTATAAGTATAGCAAACTATATATATATATATATATAATATATATATGGTATTTGTGGAAAAGGTGACTTACCGGTGAAACAGGTCACAATGGTTAGTTGATGCAAGATTCACAATGATCAGGCAGCGATATAACAAATATAAAGTGCTCAATACGTTGGTAGAGCAAATCAACTACAATTAATCAATATTAATCCAGTGGATTTAACCCTAAAGATCCTTATGGTGAAACTCGAGTAGGTTATTACCGTGTACCTTTATCATAATATATATAATATATATATATATATATATTATATATATATATAGGCAGCCTTTTTTAGTATCTGTATATATAAATGAATGGTTTGCCATAATAGAGTAAATATATATTTATCAACCCCTCCGCACGAGCAGGATGTGACACAATGTCAATTTAAGCGGTGTTTAACAGGTTTAAATTCAGAGTTGTCCTTCACTTAGACTGGTTGCCTAATAAAAGTTAGGGTCCAGTCTGTCCTTACTCATAGCTGAAGGGAGAGTACATGGATGGACACCTTTCCCAAGGTTGTCCATCTATGGGAAATGCTAACAGCCTCGCCCAGGATTTGAACTCGCGTCGACGAGTCCATTTCCTACGACCCAAACTATTACACCACGCACCTCAATAAAAAGTAGGTAGAGTCGTCGGAGTGGCCCATCAGCGAGGGAGTCTATTCCCTTTTCACTTGCGCTAGTCGAAAGAGATTGTTTTTGCGTCTGGGGCGGGGCGCCACACCTACCACCAGCTCCTTACTTTACCGCACAGATTCCTTTGATGTGTGTTATTGTTATTATTGATTGTATCTGAAAGGAATTAATGTTCTTTTTTTTTGTTTTATGATGCTTTGGTTTCTTATGCTGAATAGGTCGGGTTTCACATTCCACAAAAGTCGATATATCCAGGAGACAAAAATTGATTTTAGACTGAATAGAAGACACTATTTGTTACTGTTACTACGAGTCAGATTTATTCTAACTTGGCGCCCCACAAAATTGACCTTGAGCCAAACTAAGATATGACATCTTCCTGCCAATGTTCGTATGTTAAAAAAAAACCAACAGAGTATGAGTTTTTCAAACCAGCTCTAAATGGTGGCTTTTTTCTTTAAGTCGGAATGACAGCAAGTCACATAATATCTCCAGGACTCTCCGAAGTATCCTAGCTTATTTCGGCAGGTATTTCTTGTCGGACTCGGGAACCTTCTCGGACTCGGGAACATTATTTTGGGACTCGGGAACCTTCTTCTTGTAATCGGGAGCCATCACGGAACTTTGAACCTAACCCTTTATTCAGTCCACGTGGATATCCTGTTCTCATTCCACTAACCATAGCTGGGGTAGAGGCGTTAAGCTGTGTTAATTATTATTCTATGCTACTGCTGCCCTTGGCCAGGATTGAAGCTGCAGTCCAGATATAACTGTCACTTAGAACTGGCTTAACCTAACTCCTTTATCCACGGCGATGTGTCCCTACGTGTACGGGGTAGGCACAAGTCCCTGTTAATGTTGGACCACCCACAAGCCGAGACTCATGGGTGGCCGGTGCAAAAAATGCGTTGATCCCGTCGGCATTCCCCTACAAGGGGGCAACTTAGGCAATGGCAAAAAAACCCAGCCCTGGCCCTTTAAATTGAGGGGGCAGGTGTTGCCTAGAGGATGCCCCCTGGGATCATCGATGTTAACTTGTATGTTCCAGGGTCGAAACCACTGGACCTCCTGGTCGAAACCGCAGTTAGAGGTATCTTCCGCTCATCCCACTTATATCTAGATACTAATAACATATGCAATTGTATTTATATATGAAACCAAATAACGGTTTACAATGTGATTTAGATATTGATATTAAAAAATAATTTTAATAAATATGTTCTTTGTATTATTGGTTTCTAAAAAAGCAAAAGTTTCGGGGATAAATCTTAAAAGAAATCCATTAACAAGAAAAATAACTTTAATTTTATTCATTACTTCCTATTCTAACTACATAGTTAGATTAGGAAAATTTAGCAATGAAAGACGGGAGTGATGGAAGAGTAAGTTTCAGTTGTTCTATTTTTCGATTATACTCCCCTCTGTTTTAAATCTCTTTATCTGCATTCTTATTTAGTTTCATTAGCCTTTGTAATATAATATTTTATGACATTAAAACTTAAATACTTACATATTTGCTAGTATATATATATATATATATATATATATATATAATATATATATATATATATATATATATATATAATTTAATATACCAAGCGTGTTGGTAGATCCTTGCGGAGAGAAAAAAAACCAGCAGAAAGCTTGATTGTAAAAATATACTACCAAACATCAACCAGGAAGAAAAAAAAATTTGAAAAAAAGAAAAGACCAAGATATTCGTACCAACAAAAAATAATCTATTGGTGCAGTATTTGGCCAAGAGAAAAAACAATCTATATGTATATATATGTATATAAGATATATATATATTCATATATAGGAGAAGCTAATATGTAAAAAGTGCTCGATACCTAAGTAGAGCCAAGTCTAATGAGTCAGACGAACCTACTATTAGTTTCGCATAAAGCTCTTCAGGGCTAAAATCCGACTAAAATCCATAAATATATATATATATATAATATATTATATATACTATATAATATATATATATATATATAACCGTGTTTGACGGTATATAGGACGCACTTTTTCCGCAAAATTTTGGCTCAAAAAATGTCCATGCGTCTTATACATCGTATACATTGAGACCTCCAGTAGGTCTAGGCTAATCTTCTCTATGATGCTCACTAACCCCGCTTACACTCAGTACTTTTACCTACCCTAAACTCCATGCATCCTTATTTATTGCTGGTATTGTTATAATTGTGATGGAAGAGTAAGTTTCAGTTGTTCTATTTTTCGATTATACCCGCCTCTGTTTTAAATCTTTTATCTGCATTCTTATTTAGTTTCATTAGCCTTTCTAATATAATATTCTATGACATTAAAACTTAAACACTTGCACCCGGCGGGGGTGGATATATTTGCTAGTTATCATAATATTTACTCAAAATAATATTTGAACCATAAACTACATGAGATTTAGAAAATTTAAATCAAAGAAAAAAAATTCCCGCCAACTGATCTTTACAGTTAACCGAATACAATAACAAAACAAAATGTCCGCCATTCTTATGCCTCATTAAATACGAGAGAGAGAGAGTCGAATAAGAGTCCATATTCTTTTATTGTCATTTTTACAACCGAAAAATACGGGTAGCCACTCCCGGGTTAAGGACAGCAATAATGAAAATGGCTGAACGTTAAAGAGCTTTTACCGCACGGCTGCACAGACAAGTCGATGATATTCCTGTATAGTGTGTCCAAATTGAGTTATCTCCGAATAAATAAGCGAACAGGATGGAATTCCGACTAAATAGCTGAATAGAAGTGTGGGGTCGGATGATGAGGGTACCCTGAATTCATTTACGTATCTTTAGTTTTCAGATGTGAAAGGTTTTTACGGCTACTTTGAAATGATATACGATTTAGCAACGATTGACTAATTCTGGGTGTCCGGGATCTAGGGATGCCGGTGAGACTACATTTCTGGGGTTCTGGAGAATGTGAAGCCACCCTTTTGTATCACAATTTCTTCACATACTTCTCTCTCTCCCTCTCTCTCTCTCTCTCTTCTATATATATATATATAATACTATACTATTATATAATCATATCTCTCTCTCTTCTCTCTCTCTCTCTCAATATTTTCCCCCTCTCTTCTCCCTCTCCCTCTCTCTATCTCTCTCTCGTCTAATTTCTTTCTCTCTCTAATTTCTCTCCCTCCAATTTCTTTCCCACCCCTCTCTCTCTCTCTGTCTTTAATTATTCTTTCTTTCTTACTTAATTTCTTTCTCTCTCGTCTCTCTCTCTCTCATCTCACTCTCTTTCTCCTCCTCTCAGTCTATCACAAACAACCCCCACACACACGCAAAATGCTTTCTCTCCAAGTTTCTTTCTTTGTCACTCTCTCACTCTCGACATCTACTCTCTCTCTCTTTCTCTCTTCTCCTCTACTCTCTCTACTCTTGATTTTCTTGCTTTAAGTTCTCTCTACGTCTCTCTCCTCGTCTCTATATATATATAGGAGTAATAATATAGATTTAAAGTGTAATATCGATCATATACACCCTCATCACACCAAATGCTGCTCATCTCTTTCTCTCTTTCTTTCTTGTCCTCTCTCTCTCTCTCTCTCTCTCTCTTCTCTCTCTCTCTCTCTCTTCAGTCTCTCTCTCTCTCTCCTCACACACACACACACACATCACTATGATACTCACTCTCTCTCCCTCTCATACTGTATTTCGTCGTGCCTCATCCCCCTCTCTTCCTTCTCTCTCTCCTTACATTCTCTCGTATCCTCTCTCCTCTCTCTGCTCTTACTGTATTTTATCTGTCTATATATTATGACGTCCGACTCTTCTCCAGATCATTATATTATATAGATTTTTTTAGCTTTCAGATAATAGTGAACGGCAAATATTTTTGCTCATAGACGCGTCCGACTAATAAGGAGCCCAAACATAATTTGCCAGGATTACCGATACCAGCACTCGAGCCGACTAACGCGTAACATTGAGAAAGCATTTTAGAATTCACCCGATCTGCAAAAGAGAGACCCTTACTACGTCAGAACGGTCATCAATCAGTACTGAACTATAATAAAGTCCGTTATTAGTCACTTAGTGGTGGCCTAAAGTAATACTGTGGGTATCACTCAAATCAGCGTTCCAACACAGCATGAGGAGTCATATCGCCAGCAAAAACTACTTTTCAATGTCACCGCTAGGCAGAACAATAAAGAACATCGATAAGTGAGACAATCCCCCACCTATATGGTTAAAGATGATACAAATGATATTGTTGAAGTGTGCAGAGCTTTGCATGAAATATTGTTACCAACACTGTGATGAGGAATTTATCATTTAATAGTAACCAAAACTACGAAACGGATGGCTTTTACACTGTGAAATAACTTCCTGTGACATAAATTGTTACTACCAATAACAAATGTTAGGTGTAGTAGATTAGTGAAGATGTAAGGACAATTGAATGCTGTATAAAATTACGCTGAGCTTGTTTTTTGAGTATGGGGTATGTGACGAGTATCATGGAGAAGATTGATTGTGCACGATGTATAAATTGATAAACTCGTTGATTAAACCCCTTTTTTCAAGGTTTGATACCGTGAGAATTAGTTACAGAGAATTTAAATGAGAGAAACAAAAAGCCAATCTTCTCTGTTTATTGAAAAAAATTAATACGTACAACTGAGGCAAGCACGAAAGATGGCAAGTCGTTATCAGTGCGCTACCGTGTCTCACACTCTGCGGACAGTTTTGAGTGCTAGGCCATGAAAAGACCTTTTCTAATTATCCTTTATAAACTCTATTTAAGTATGATAAGCAGTAATCTCTGACCACCCGTGCGTTTGGGCTGATTTATCCAAAAACTAATAAGGACACAGGCTTGCTGATAGACAAAGAGAGAAATTATACCCTAATTGAGATAGAATATAATCCCAGACACGTAATATTCCCCAATATATGAAAGTTCCAGACAGCTAGAAGAAAAAAGAACTCCCCGAATGGGCTGATTCATTAATTGAATAAATGGGAGTTATCTCATATATATAGCGACGCGTTCATAGAATGTGGTATTTGTCTTTCGGGAACAGTTAGATTAAACTACGAAGGTGAGAGCCTGCTTTTATTTAATTCAGGCGATGTATAATTTCTTTTGCTCACTAGAACGGGTATCGTCATAAACCACTCGTTATAATTATTTCCAATAACTTTGCAAGCTATTTAACACCATTAGTTGCAGGTGAGGGAATTATAAAAAATATATTATATTTATCAACTTTTTAAGTCACTAGTGACCCAGTACGAGAACACTTAATGCAGCACCCCAGCGAGTTGAAAATCTCGACCCCAAGCGCTCGCGTGGCTACCAATTTCCTGAAACGACGGAATAACCGTTTACGCCACGACTGCTTGCATTTTCCTTGTTGTATGATCTAGGCCTTAGCGCAAGAGATATTGTACAACGTAGTACTAATCAGAAACACAGTAAACCTATTTCGCATACGAACTGATTACTGTACTTAAGCACTTCAATAAAGCAGAATTAAATGGTTTTGTTCACCAGAAATTAAATGTCCTTGTGTAGGCTTCGTCTCTGAATTATATACATTATAGATCTGTATGAAACAACCTGAAACAGATAACATTCTTATGATAAAACGTTCATAATACATATAACGGTACGATCTCAGGGGGAAGTCACTGAACAAAGTATTCTACGAATAGCACACCAAACAATAAATAAAAACAGTGTAATGATATAAAAAATTAAAGATAAATAAAATATAAAATAAAATAAAAGGACAAAAGCCAAAAAAGAACAAAAATGAAAATGAAACATTGTATACTGGCTACAATGAAAATGTGACTATTAAACAAATAAACATTGAATATTGTAAAATATCCACAGACGACAATTCGTTGATCAAAAACGATAATTTATTTTTTCTCTCTTTTTCATGTGTTCATGTATCTGAATTGTTTCATAAGTATGGTTGATTGAGTTGGAATTTACGGATATATCAACTCTGCCTGAGGGTATATTACCTGCTTGTCCAAGATGACGCCACAATCATTTACCAAAAACAAAAGCGTTATAGACAGTGATAATCCTCTTAGTCAAGGTAATCTTCGGTAGAGGAATCTAACGTGTCAGATAAGGCTAAACTCTTGCAAATTCATGAATGGATAATATATAGGCTGACCCAGAAATAAAAATCAGCAACCACCACAAATTTATTGTAATAAATAATACTGTATTAATAATATTAACTAGCTAGGTTTAGGATCAATAGGGTTTAAGTAATTAGGGATTTTAGCATTAGAGTTGAAGGCTTTAGAAGGTCGAGTTAAAATGGAAAAGAATTAATTGGTCTTAGTTTCGTCTGTCATCTACCTATGTATCACACGGGGTGACCCATTATATAGGACGGTTGGACGCATATATAGAATGGGAGATATTAACTCTATAAGGAGAAGGGTGTGCTAATGGAGAAGGCATTGACATATATATGAATAAGTAAGAGAGAAATGAGAGAGAGAATAAAGAAAGGGTAAGAGAGATAAAGGGGAATGAAAATCGACAGAGAATGAATAAGGGAACATAATAGTGAAGAAAGAGAAGATATAAATCCATGCAAGGGCGATAATTCTGATAGGACAAGCTAGTGGAGACGAGAGATCAAGAGGGGGAGAGAAAGTGGAGATAGAAGAAGAGATAAGGAGAGAGTAGGAAGAGATAATCGACCAGAGGAAGAGCATAAGATCAGTATATCGAGAAAGAAAGCTGGTGAGTAGAGGAATAGTGAAGAATGGAGAAGAATAAGTCAAGAACATGAGAGAAGATAAGAATGTATAAGAAAAGAGAGAAAACGTACAGAGATAGAGAGAAATAAGGAGGAAAGAATCGAGCAAAAGGGAAAAAGCAAAGATAGAATTAAGGGAGAGATAAAGGAAGACCAAGGAAATAGAGAAATAATCTGCGCTACGAAAGGAACGACTGAGAGTAAAGTATAAAGTAAAATAGGGAATAGAGAGAATAAAAAGAAACGAAGATAAAGGGAGAAAAATATATATAAGGTAAAGAGAAGAGGGGAAAAAAGTAAGAGAAAATAAAGCAGAGTAGAAAAAGGTTATAGAGAGAGAAAAGGTGAGCAGAAATAGAATAAAAGCGAAAGGAAAATAGAAAAGGAATAGAAGACAGAAAGTCAGAAAGAAAAGAAAGAGATGAGAAACGGCAGAAGGAGAAGGAGGAGACCGAGAAAAGAATAGAGAGGAATAGGAGAGAAGAGAGAAATGAGGAAGAGAGTAGAAGAAAAGAGATAGAAGGTAAGAGAATAAAGGAAAGAGAAAGAAAGAGGAGACGAGAAAAAGGTGAAAAAGATGAGAGAAGAAAAAGAAGAGAGAAGAAAGAGATAGAAAAGGGAAACTAGAAGAGTAGAAAGGAATAGAAAGAATAAAAAAGGATGAGAAGAAAAAAATGGAAGAGAGATGAAAGATTGAGAAAAAAAAGAGATGAAAGAAAGAGAGAGGAAAAATGGAGTAGAAGAGAGATGACAGAAAAGAAAGAGAAAGGTAAATATATGAAGTAATAATGATAAAATAACTAAAAATGGGTAGAGTAGATAGAGAGAAGAAAAGGAAAATAGAGAGAAAGGGTAGAAGATGAAGAAATTAAGGAGAAGAGACGAGAGAAAGGAGAAAAGAAGCAGAAAGGGTAGGATAAGAGAGAAAATAAGTAGATAAAGAATTTGAAGAGAGATGAGCAAAGATGAAAGATAGATATAATAGAGGAAGATAAGAAAGAGAGAGAGAGAGAAAGAGAGACAAGGAGAGAAACAGTCGACTAGAGATAGATTATAGAAAAGTGGAAGATGAGGACGTAGGAAAGGCAAAAGATAAGATAAGGTGAATGGAGAAATATAGTAATGAGAAGCATGATATACCTGATGAGAAAAGAAAGAGATGAAAGGTAGTTGTCTTATAATTATTAATAATTGAGTGAGAAAATAAGAACACTCTATTTATGTATCTGGGGTGAAAGAGAGAAAGGAAGAGAGAGAAAATGGAGAGAGAAAGAGTAAGTGTAAGAGATAAGAGAGAGGATGGAAATAAAGGAGAGTAGAGAAATGTGTGTTTGAGAGAAAGAGAGAGAGAAAAACGGCGAGAGAGAAAAAGAGCAAGCAGAGAAAGGAGAAGGAGGAACGATGCCAGAGAAAGAGAGAGAAAGGGAGAGAAGAAGAGGGAGAGAAGAGAGAGAGAGAGACCTGATGAGTGTCATGGTGCTAACGGATGATTGGAAAAGAACAACATTGCCGATGTAGAGAAGACCAGAGACAATAGAGAGACGAGAAACAAGGGAGAGATATAAAGAAGCGATGAGAGAATGATGTAGAAGACGAGACGAGAAAGGGATTAAGAACAATAGGAGAGAGAGAGAGAGACGAAAATGATTAAGAGTATCCATATTTGGCTTGTCAGTCTACAACTCTGATGATAATTCCGATAAAGGAAAATCTATACTTTTATCATCTTTATCTATCAATAAGAACACTTTATATTATTCTGTAATTGCGTGTGTAAGTGTTTAATTGTTTATCACACAAATTATGAACCATGTTAAACGTAACGCAAGGTCGTTAGAGCATTAGAAGACCGAAAGAAGTTTGCAACAGAAGTCAAGATAAGCCAAGATAAAATAATTAATACTATAGTGGATCGAATACACTAAATGAAGAAACTTTCTTAAGAAGAGCGACTTAATTTATAATACATCAAATATCAACAGCTTATCACAGAGTTCAATAATTTTCAACTGTTTTTAGTTTAATTCTTCATAAATACAAATCCCGTTTTTTATGATTTTCTTTTTCGTCTATTGCGCCGCAGTAGTAGATAATAAATGTATCAATGTCAATCTAAACATAAATAAACATCTTCCACAATTCCTAATGCGATTACAGAAATAATCAATATACTATGATATTATCTATTAATTAACAAATTCTAAATCTATACTATATCATCACAAATGTCCTCTTCGTG
>CM042167.1:685997-690997 GCA_023376005.1 Doryteuthis pealeii
GGAGATGATTTGTTTAATAGTGGTGAGGCTTAGTGTTGGACATCCACACTTTTTGGCACAGTCGATAGGAAAGAATTGGTGAATCAAGAGTTGCCACAAACCCAATCACCGACCGACCGACCTCAGGAATTTTGAATCCAGAGTCATCCCTCTCCTAGACTGGTTACCTACCCAAGGCCCAGTCTGCCGTACTATTTAACCTATAGCTGGAGGGAGAATATATGGATTCATACCTTTCCCAAGGGTATTAACGCTATTTGAAATGCCAACAGCTTCGTCTAGGAATTGAACTCGAATCGACGAGTCTATTTCCCACGACTCTAACTATTATATATATTTATATATATATTATATATATTATATATATTTATTTTATTTATTTTACAGAGTTTTCACAGATCAATGTTCATTATAAACAGCGACCCAGGTTTCATGCCAAGAACTTCGTTGGCATTATTACAAAAAAATGCAAATTTTGAAAAAATTTATTTTTAGTAAATCCGAACTACAATAGCGTCCGGCGGAACTAACCGACGTTATTTGCGGTCCAAAATGTGACATTGAGTAAAAGAATTCAACAAACACCATGGGATCTTGCTCAACAGGCTGATGATTGCCCCCTTGGCATGAAACCTGGGTCGCTGTTTATAATGAACATTGATCTGTGAAACTCTGTAAAATAATAAATATTAGCTCTTACAATTTGTGATTGAGCACTGTATTTTCTCTTTGTTTCAATCACCAAAAAAAATTGTTTTTACATATACCTATATATATATATATATATATATATATATATATATATATATAGTATCCGATTGCCACTTTAACTTTCCGTCGCAGTGCTCTTCAATAAATAATCCAAAAGTGCTCATATATAAAAATATAGAGCAGTAATAATACTAACGCCCTTTTCCCTTATATATTATATATATATTATATATATATATATATATATATATATATATATATATATATTGAAAAACGTGACCTGTTGGGTCACCCATTCAGCTCTGGCTAGATAATTGAGATTAAGGAAAAGGGAGCTAGCAAGCAAATAAAGGACATTTTATGTGTGTCTACCCACAAGCCGAAGCTCATGGGTGGTAGGCATGAAAAATGCGTTGATCCCGTCGACATTCCCCCACAAGGGGGTGCCTCAGATAATGGGCAATAAACCCAACCCTGTCCCTTTAAATCGAGGGGGCAGGTGTTGTAGTATATATATATATATATACTAGACAAAGCGTGACCTATTGGGTCACCCATTCAGCTCTGCGTAGATGGTTGAGATTAAGGAAAAGGAAGTTAGCAAAGTTAATAAAAAATTTTAAAAAATAAATAAATGAATACAGCCGGACAAAACCTTAAGTTCATTTTGGAATGTTTGGCCACATTTAAGCTAAGGGTTGCCGGTTGTAAAATTTAACATAGAAATACATTTCAAATTCTCCCGTCTCTCACTCTCTCTACCCGCCAGAGAAACTAACATTATATAACGGACGGAAAGAAAGTGATAGATACATAGTATAGTAAGATATTGGTCGGTTTTTGACTTAATTGCAAATTACGACTAATTAAAACCAATTAAAACAGGGTTTTTTTCAAACATAATTCAACCCTAAAAGTAAGGAATAATTTAGTATAATTTTCGTGTCATTAAACTGAACAGTAAAAAACCTTTCGGAAGTAAAAGTTGATTAACTCTGCTTTAGTATAATAATATATATATGTGTGTGTATATGCACATATATATATATTCAAGGTGTGTCGAAAAAGTATCAAGTTTTTTGTACTTTTTGACACACCTTGTATTCTGAAGAAAAATAACATTCCATTCATTCTTCATTTCTATCTGGGTAAATAAAGCTTTGAACTTGGTACTCTTTTGACACACCTTGTATTCGGGAAAAAAATCAATGAATGGAACGTTATTTTTTTTACAGAAAACAACTTGTGTCAAAAAGTACAAAAAATCTCGGTACTTTTTGACACACCTTATATATATATATATATATATATATATATATATATATATAATATTATACCACGAGCAGTGTGAGGCACAAGGTCAATTTTTTAAGCGGAGTTGAATGGGTGTGAAGTAAGAGCGTTCCTTCTCCTAGGTTGGTTACTTAGCGATGGTTCAAGAGTCTGGTCTGTCCTAATATTTACCCATATCTGGAGGCAGAATAGTTGGATACATACCTTTCCCAAGGGTATTAGCTCTATGTGAAATGCAAGCTGCCTCGTGCAGAATTTGAACTCGGGTAAAAAAAATCACCAACCAACCAAAACGAAACGAATACGCTGCACTATTTTTGGCGATTTCTTTTTTTCTTTTCTTTTTTTTCTTTTCACTTTTTCTTCTTTCTTTTTTGTGTTATTTCCAATTGCTTTTTTTTTCCCTACCTCATTCGACTCGTCAGTCTACGACAACAAGAAGCGCACATCGGAAATGATAAAGGATAATCCCCCAGCGAGATTTGGACTTACACCAACCTTCTAAAAACAAACTTTATTCTATTCTCGGTCTTACTTCGCGCTTCAGCGTAACGGTTATTGTCACGGAAAATAGAATCGATGACTCGAGTTCAAATCCTGCACGAGCCACTTATGTTTCCGTTCGCGCCAAGGCCATCGGGAAATACATGAATCTATCATTTCTCCACCAAGCTATGGGTAAATAATAGGGCAGACTGGGTTCATTAGCCTCAGTCTAATCGAAGGAAAACTTTGAATTTTCACCAACTTTACACCAATTAGAAATTGACCTTGTCTCTGTCTCTACTTTTTTCTTTTTTTTTCTCTATCTTTCTCCAGCATCTCTCTCTCTCTCTCTCTATATATATATATATATATATATATATATATATATATATATATATATAATCCCTGCACAGCACTATATATATATACATATATCCATCTTCTTTTTCTTCTCATCTCTTCTCTCTGTGTCTGTAATCTACTTTTTCTCTCTGTCTCTCTGTCTCTCTCTCTCCAGATCTCTCTGCTCTCTCTCATTCTCTTCTCCTCTCTCTCTCTCTCTCTCTCTCTCTCTCTCTCTTACCTTGTTGGCAGGCAACTATGTAATCGCCTAGCGATTGTTATCCTATCCTGCGTTAAGGGGTTTGGTAAACACATTCTATGTGTCATATCAGGAGGTGTCTTTGTTCAATGGTTATCGTCGTAGTTCCAAAGTGAGACAAATTCAAATCCTGGACTCGCCTCTTCAGCCGGGCAAATGCTTTAGAAGCATTTGAAATTCGGAGATCAAGCTCTGCATCGAGTCTACAGAAAGCAATGTCAATATACACATAGGAAATGCATGGACAGATTGTCGATTATATTAAAACAATAACAAAAGCAAAAAAATCACAAAACGCCAATATTTTATTTATCAACTTCTGTCCTACTTTTAAAACATTACATGCCTAGGTAACAATATCTCATCTATAGAAAGCAATGTCAATATATATATATATATATTACCAACCCTCCGCATGAGCAGGATGCGACACAAGGTCAATTTCTTACGCGGAGTTTAACAGGTTTGAATTCAAGTTTTCCTTCTCCTAAACCGGTTACCTAACCAAGGTTAAGAGCCCAGCCTGCCCTATTTACCCATAGCTGGAGGGAGAGTAGTTGGATGCATACCTTTCCCAGGGTATTAGCGCTATGTTAAATGCAAACAGCATTGTCCAAGATTTGAACTCGGGTCGACGAGTCCATTTCCTACTACTCTTACCATTACATTACGCACCTCCAACTCACCAGTTATGGATAAATAGTAGGACAGACTGAGCTCTTTAACCTTGGAATGACAATCAGTTTAGGAGAAGGAAAACTCCAAAGAATTAAACTTGCAAATCGTTATCAAAATTAAACGGAAATTTTTTGGTGAGGATCCATGACAGTTTAACTACAGTGTATGAATGATTTTTTTGCGAATTGGGTTACGGTTTAGGGGTTTGGGGATTAAGGTTGTTTTTAATTACGTATTGCTTAAAAAACATCAACAATCCCCAAATTACTATATATTTTATTAACCATTGAAATTAATTATTGAAATCCAACGGTAGACACATTAGTTTCAGTTGTTTGTGTTAGTATTGCAATGTATAATTTCAATTAAACTTGGTTTTAAAAAATATTTTTCAACGTTAAATGTATAGTAATTTGCGGATTTTGTTGGGTTTTTTAAGAATACGTAATTAAAAACAACCTTAATCCCCAAACCTCTTAACCGTAACCCAGTTCATTCATGCACTGTAGTTAAACTGTCATGGATTTACCACAATAAGTTTCCGTTTTAATTTTGACGACGATTTGCAAGTATAACCCATTCATTCTTTCTATCAAAATGTTCCAGGTGAGGTATCTAGGGAATTTTTTTTTAAGTCGCAAGGAAATGTTCTTCAGCATTTATTAATGTAAAATCTGTGGATTTGGCTCATTGTTCGCGTCAATCGGTTAATCATTTAACCTTAATCGGTTAATATTAATTGGTTAGATACGGTTACCTGTCCCTGGTGGTCAATCAGTCTAAGACAGTGGTTCCCAACCATTTTAGTACCATGCAAGTTTAACCATTCAAATTTGTTAAACTTTGCTATAAATTGAATTTGTGTTCAAATCCTGCTCGTTCTGGGGGAGGGGGGCTAGTAAAAATACTCAGAATGTCATTAATTTGTATTATTTCTTTATTCGAGGCATCTTTTATAGTAAAATCATTTCTAATTCACTTTATAGTAAAAATCATTTCTAATGTAAAATCATTTCAATGCATTTTATAGTAGTAAAAATAATGCCCAATGCATTTTATAGTAAAAATCATTTCCAATGCATTTATATAGTAAAAATAATTTCCAATGCATTTTTTATAGTAAAAAAATTCAATGCATTTTTTATAGTAAAAATCATTTCCAATGCATTTATAGTAAAAATAATTTCCAATGCTTTTTTTAGTAAAAATAATTTCCAATGCATTTATATAG
>CM042167.1:698497-708497 GCA_023376005.1 Doryteuthis pealeii
GATGAGTCCGGATTAAAAACATGCTCTGATTTTTATAAATCAAAATATTGTTCAATATTAGCTATGAAAATGATATAAAATATATTCATTTTTAACAATATTGTGTGTTTTCATACTCTTTTATTCATATATATACATATTTGGGAGAATGTGTGCTTAATTGAAGTCATACCTAATTTTTGAAAATTAATTAATTGTAATTAATGATTTAGGCGGCATACCCGTTCAAATGTAAGGCTAAACAAATCGAGAAAAAGTCAATCTCTGTATGTACATTTCAGCCCATTAGGCCTCATCAGCAGAGCTATAGACAGGAAGACTGCTTTGTGTGTGATTCGAACCCTGACTGTCAAGCTAACAAGCGAGGGTTCTAACCATTGCACCAGCTGGTTTTTCCCAGCTTTTTCGTTTGCTTTGAACTAAGTTATATTCCACGACAGTATGAGAAGTAAACAAACAAACAATGTGTTTGATATAGCTTTTTTAGCCGACAATTTTTGGGAGAATATTTGCTTAATTGAAGTCATACCTAATTTTAAAAAATGAGTTAATTGATAATTAAGGAATTAGGTGGGCATACCCGTTCAAATGTATATATATATATATATATATATATATATATATATATAAGGTGTGTCAGAAAAGTATACGTCATTTTTTTTCTTTTCTTTAATGTAAAAACGAGTACAATTTGTCGCATTTTACTTGGAGAATGGTAAGGTACAGTAAAGAAATTCACATTGGCCCAGGAGCAACCCTGAAGGGCAATTATTTACCACGACACACGAATAATAGGTTTTAAAGTACATCGATCCATATACATATCCCCTGGCTTAGTTTCTCCTTGGTAGTAGATTTCTTCCCCAAGTGTCTCTATGTTCGAGCCCTGGTGAAAGCGGTGATTACCACTGCTAAATTGGAAGTAGGCAAGTGGGAAAATGAATGAATGTAACAGAATCTTTTTTATCTCTGTCTATCCGTCAGCGAAAGTCTATTAAGCCTTGTAATTATTTCGCTACTTTCTACAAACGAAAAAGGTTTGGTCCTACTCATGGTAATTCACTTAGGTACAATCAAATCCAGAATAAGATTAAGGAAGGGACGAAAAGAAAGAACTGAGCAAAATAAAGAGCTGTAGAATAGCCATTATTTCCACACTGAGCTAAATTGTTACAGATCTGAAAAAAGATCTAGAACAACTTAATAATATTTCTCTGAATGTTTGAGATGAGGCTTGATGATTAGTATTATCTGCGTTATTCGGACTACTGTCCTCATCTTCATTGTTATCTGTACAACATGGTTATCTGTACAACGTTTCGGTCGATATGCCCTCCGGCCTTCTTCAGGTATTTCTTGTCGAACTCGGGAACCTTCTCGGGCTCGGGAACATTCTTTCCAAGAAGGTTCCCGACTGCGACAAGAAGGTTCCGAGTCCGAAAAGAAGGTTCCCGAGTCTGACAAGAAATACCTGTAGAAGGCCGGAGAGCATATCGGCTGAAACATTGTACAGATAACAATGAAGATGAGAACAATAGTCCGAATAACGCAGATAATACTAACTTAATAATAGTAGCATAGTATATATATATATATATATATATATTATATATATATATATATATATATAAGTTGTGTTAAAAAAATATCGAGACTTTTTTGTACTTTTTTACATAGCTTATATTCTGACATCCATTGTTAATTTCTATCTTGGTAAGCACAACTTCAATCTTTTATGACACACCTTATAATATATATATATATATATATATATATATATATATATATATATATATATATATTGTTTGTACAGGCAAATTTATATATGTTAAAGGCTATCATGTATAGTAATATAGCGATCTACACAATGATACTGAATGGAAGACTAAAAGGAGGAAGGGAGCGGAAAAAAGATGTTTATTGAAAAGCACCGGACGAAAGGGCCTTGTTTTATCAATAAACAATCTTTTTTGCACTCCCTTCCTCCTTTTATTCTTCCATTCAGTATCATTGTGTAGATCGCTATATCACTATACATATAACTATATATATATATATATATATATATATATATATGCTTAATTGGAGTCGTACCTAATTTTCAAAATTAATTAATTAATAATGAATTAGGCGGGAATACCTATTAAATGTATGGCTAAACAAATCGAGAAAAATCAATCTCTGTATGTACATTTCGGCCTATTAGGCCTCATCAGCAGAGCTATAGATAGGAAGGCCGCCCTGTGCGTGATTTGAAACCGGACTGCCAAGCTGACAGGCCGATATCACAACCCCTACACCAAACGCACCTCCTAGATTTTACGATTTGTTTAGAGTAGGTTAATATTCCTCTTCAGTGACTTTTATTACACGACGATATGATAAGTTGTAAACACGGTTTGTTTGGAATGGCTTTTTGCCGATAATTTTTGGGAGAATAAGTGCTTAATTGGAGTCGTACCTAATTTTGAAAATTAATTAATTAATAATGAATTAGGCGGGAATACCTATTAAATGTATGGCTAAACAAATCGAGAAAAATCAATCTCTGTATGTACATTTCGGCCTATTAGGCCTCATCAGCAGAGCTATAGATAGGAAGGCCGCCCTGTACGTGATTTGAAACCGGACTGCCAAGCTGACAGGCCGATATCACAACCCCTACACCAAACGCACCTCCTAGATTTTACGATTTGTTTAGAGTAGGTTAATATTCCTCTTACAAACCGTGTTTACAACTTATCATATCGTCGTGTAATAAAAGTCACTGAAGAGGAATATTAACCTACTCTAAACAAATCGTAAAATCTAGGAGGTGCGTTTGGTGTAGGGGTTGTGATATCGGCCTGTCAGCTTGGCAGTCCGGTTTCAAATCACGTACAGGGCGGCCTTCCTATCTATAGCTCTGCTGATGAGGCCTAATAGGCCGAAATGTACATACAGAGATTGATTTTTCTCGATTTGTTTAGCCATACATTTAATAGGTATTCCTGCCTAATTCATTATTAATTAATTAATTTTCAAAATTAGGTACGACTCCAATTAAGCACTTATTCTCCCAAAAATTATCGGCAAAAAGCCATTCTAAACAAACCGTATTTACAACATATATATATATATATATATATATATATATATATATATATATATATATATTTCATATATTCTGTCGGATTCATTCTAACCCCTCTTTCCTCATATATATATATAAACACGTACAAATTCTTGAGACCTACAAATTCTTGACGCGATTTGTATAAGAAACATTAAACTTACACATTGATAAAATACCATTTGATACGAGAAATAATATACTAAACAATTTCAATAACTTCAATAGTAATAGGTCTATCACAGTTTTGAACCAAATGATCTTATCAGGAAGCGCATGTTCTACTGGTTCCAGTCGATCCAAGTTCAATTTCTGAACGAAACTGTTTGCATTTCATATGGCTCCAATACCCTTGGGAAAGGTATGAATCCAATTATCCCTCTAGCTATGGGTAAATAGCAGGGCAGAGTGAGCTCTTCAACCATGACTAGGTAATTATTGCTGAGAAAGAAAAAAGAAATAAGAACAAAGAGAGGTTAAAGTTTGAACTCAGTGATCGATGAATGACACCGGAAATAGATTTAATGATAAAAACGGAAGTCCGGGTTTTGACTGGAAACGCAGGTGACGCTGGTACAAGAAACGGAAGAAGAAGAAAATCGTCCTCTTTTTCGCTTTGGCTCTCGTGGGAGTCAGACGTGGGTCCTGTGTCCCCGAATGGGTCTGACATAGTAGTAGCGAACATGGTTTACGACAGAGTAATTTGACCGTACCTCTTCTCCTCTCTCTCTCTCTCTCTCTCTCTCTCTCTCGCTCTTCTCTCTCTCTCTCTATCTCTATCTATCTATCTTTCCTTCTCTCTGAAAAGAACCCACAAACCTAGAACTAAATACACAGCCCCTGGTGACTATAGAACTTGCGTGTATGTTGTTTCTGAACTAATTACTACTACTAACGACGACTACTACTACAACTGAGTTCACCTATGCGACACATATCGTCCTGGTGCGTATATTGTTCTGGAGTTATGGTATATAAACTAGTGGTACTCTGCTTGAAAATTAACCTTGAACGGCATGAGTTTACCCATTTTGGGACTCTGAGAAAGATTATCGATTATTGTCGTTTAAAGATACACACTGTTCCTCACTGTCAGAGAAATAATAAACTGAGTCGTAAAAGTAAATTGCAGTCATAATTACTTTGTAACATTTCAACCAATAGAACAATTACTCAAACCAAACAATAAAATTGCCTCATCAATATTTATAAGTGTTTTCAACAAATTTTGCGGCACTGATTTCGAAAATGTAGTCCGTTTTTATCTCGTCTCATTTTTGTGTGACAGAAATACTGTAAATCTGTACTAGCAGCGGCTATCCAGCGTCGCCTGGGTAGAGGAGGATTTTTTAAAAGTTAGTTCCGCAGATCCATTATTACTGAATCGTGAGTTGAATCCTCGTGGTCTGCCCCATTTAAATCCCTATGTAAAAAATAGACCTTGCATTAATCCAGCTACTCTGAAAAGAAATGTTAATGTCTACTATCTAAAATATTAAATTTAAAAAAATTCCATACTGTTATCATTTAAATTTTATTTTTTAATTATCTTCACGAATATAAATCAAATCTCTATTATTTTTGCTCAAAAACCAAGCCCTGATGATATTTAATGTGTTACTTTGTCGTTAATTGTTTTCTTTTCGAAGTTTCCTCCGGACATACATATAAACACAACTGCCCTTTATATATGTATAGATGGTTGTGGTTGGTAGCCTTCCGTCTACAAGAGACGATGGTGTAGTGTCAAAGTTCTTTTTTTTCTTTGAACTACATAGCCTGGGCGGGTTCCCATGGAGGATAAGCTGCAAATCCCCAGCAAATCCCCCCTCTCCACACTGCTGCTGTGATCCAAATAAAAGGTAAGGTACCAATGCGGTTTGGCAACGGTAATGTCACAGGAGTTGATGGGTAGAACTGGATTTTCAGCATCACACCACCTTTAGGGGCTCCGGCTCCTGATTTGTTTTCGGGGTCTACTCCCCTTTATCTGTATCGATTCAATTGAGATATAAAACTATTTCCTTTTCACGATCTTTTCAAGCTTTCTTGACAACTTCCAGTCCCCACACCTCTTAATATAATTTCTACAAGTTCCTACTTACTCTCACTACTACTAACTTGAAAAAACAAAAAACAAACTGGAACACAAACACAGCACCCCTGAAGATGGTACTTCGAAATGCCGAAAGTACTTGGGACATCAAATTTGGTGGACCAATCTACGGATTCCATCCAAATATAAAAATGTTGGCCTGAAATTATGAAAAGATCGTCATATATAAACTCGTTAAACAGGAAACATATATATATATATATATATATATATATATATATATAGAGAGAGAGAGAGAGAGGAGAGAGAGAGAGAGACAGAGACAGAGAGAGACAGAGAGACAGAGAGAAAGAGAGAGAGAGAGGGGGGAGAAAGAGAGTAGAGACATTAGAGAGAGATACAGACAGGTAAACAGATAGTTGTTTACTTACTTCGTTGTTACTTCTCTTTCTATTTCTGCCATGATGTGATCGCCTAGATTCTTATATTATCTGGCAATATGTATAAAAAATGTTTTAAAAACCTGACATTAATAAAATAACATTCAGTATCGTTCATAATATATTAGATATTGTTAATAACTAAAACACTAATCACGCAACCCTCTGAAAATAATGGACTCTTCTAATTTAAAAACAAAATAGACAAAAGAACTACAACGAACTAACACCAAATCATATACCCCCTGATGATGACTGAAGAAACAGTCGAAAGCGCTCGGGTAGATAGTATGGGAAGAATCCTATTCCAACTGGATCCCAACATTAAAAAAATCGCCAGAAGATTGGAAAAATACAAATACAAATAATGAAAAAGAAATGTTCCGTATTGTTCAATAACACCTGCCTACAATATATATATATATATATTCGGCGTATAGCTAAACCTCGCTCTGTTTACATAAACAAAGTTTGAGACCTCTAGTGAATTTCATTGCCGCTTGGAAATGTAGCGATTAAATAGTCTCCTATATTTGACAGCTGCTTGTGGACGCACGGGTAAGAGATATGGCGAACGAAAGTTCATTCGGGTCACGAACCCGGCCAGAGGTAGCTGTTAAACGGTATAACCACACTGATGAGAGGTGATACCTCGAAACACGTGTCTGTGGATTATTGTATTATATATATATATATATATATTATATATATATATATATATATAATACCCAAACCTAATTTGTGTACACAAAAACGGATACAGATATATATATATATATGTATCTGTATCCGTTTTTGTGTACACAAATCAGGTTTGGGCATTAGTGTGAAGCATTAATGTGCTATATCTTATTATAATGGAGAGTGTGGGTTTGTCTATCTGTAACCGAAACTATATTACTAAGTCACAATTCCTTTAGTTATTTACATCATATTCTCCATGATTTTATTTTTATTTAAACCTCAATTATTAATAAAAATTGTTTTACATTACTTACACTGTTGACCATATCTACATACTAATAACATGCAATTGTATTTATATATACAACAAAATAGAGGTTTACAGTATGAATGGGAAGGCTAATTTGCATATTGATCTTAAAAAATTGATTTTAATAAATATATGCTTAGTATTATTGATTTCTAATTGTTTGGTTTTCTATTATTGAATATGAGCAAAAATCTCTTCAATAAATCTTAAAAGAAATCCCTTAACAAGAAGAAATAACTGTAATATTATTCTTACTTCCTATTTTAACTAAACAGTTTAATTAGGAAAATTTACCAATGAAAGACGGGAGTAACGGAAAATGATGGAAGAGTTAGTTTCAAAGTTGATCTATTTTTCAATCATACCCCCTCTGTTCAAAATCTTTTTATCTACATTCTTATTCAGTTTCATGAGCCTTTCTAATTTAATATAATATTTTATTATAAAATTTAACTAAAATACTTGCACCCGGAGGGTGCATATATTTGCTAGTTATAATAATGTAGTTATCATAATATATTTTCTGGGAATCAATCACCACCGTTCTTATCGATCAATCGCACCTGACAGGTCTTACGCACGACATCCAGGGGTATTAGTCTGATAGTGAACGTAATAACGTATCTGAAGTTCGAACTTCAGATGTTTTTACATCTGAGGTGGCGCGCCACACCTACCATCAGCTCCTTACTTTACCGCACAGTTCACTGTGTTACTCATAAGCTGAGTTGGCGAGGGTCGGTATATGTATAATTGGAACTTCATCATTGGATGCAGGTTAATGTGATACAGGGACACCTATCAAACTGACTTGATTCGGCATTAAATTACCCGAAAAGTGTTTATATGCCGTAAAACAACCAGCCAGCCAAACAGCCACATGGTTAATTGATTGATTGATTGATTGATTTTAACGGCATGTCCCTTTCTGGCAACTCAAGCGACGGCATCTGCCCGCAAGCTGTATCATCCCTTGTCCATCTGAACATAGATCTGTCTCACGAGGCTAACGTATTGAGCCAATGTGACATTGCAATCTATATATAAGTAGTTTATTCAAATCTCAATGCTAGCTATTTCTGTTAGCCAACACAAAGCGACTTTCCTTCCATTTATAATAAGGTTTACATTATCTCTTCGAATCAAATTAATTTTTCCTGATTTTCTGCAAATTCTTCAATATTTGGTTCTTTTTGAGATAAAGAAATATCTGAAGGTATTTAAATTCTAACTCTGCCATTATTTCCAAAATAACTTTCAATGCTATATCATCCACAAATTAGTACACCCGTTACAATTAAATTATATCTATCTATATCTATATATCTATTTATATCTATCTATCTATCTATCTATCTATATATATATATATATATATATATATATATATATATATATATATAGTTGTATTTTAGGTGGTCTCCGTATGCTTCTCTCGGTATATATATATTTTTAAAAAATGTTCTTTTTAAATTGGGCGTTATTATGAAGCATTAAAAATGTTTAAATGAATGAACTCGATATTATTCACTTATTCTTTAGTTATTTTTTGTCATAAATTTTCAGGTTTTGTCAAATGTTATTACTGTTTAACGGCTTCTTTGTCTCTGTTGTTATCGACAGTGGCAGCGTCTGTGAAATATTTGTAATAACGGAGAATTCCGATATCTGCGTTTAATCCCTTCACGTGCGTTTGTAATTTTAACACCTTATCACACAACCTTACACACCTCAAATGCATCTTATTAGAACACGCATTTCCAACAACGCAATCTAGAAAACAATCAGAAACTAAATGGATTCTAAAATTACAGACGCACGTGAAGGGATTAAACGCAGATATCGGAATTCTCCGTTATTACAAATATTTCACAGACGCTGCCACTGTCGATAACAACAGAGACAAAGAAACCGTTAAACAGTAATAACATTTGACAAAGGGTATCTAACGAACCTGAAAATTTATGACAAAAATAATTAAAAAATAAGTGAATCCAATACTCCATAATATCGAGTTCATTCATTTATACATATATATATATATATATATATATATATATATATATATATATATATATATAAAGGAATTTCAAATTAGTTTGTCCGGGGGAAACTTCGAAAATAAAACAATTAACGACAAAGTAAATAGATATACGTATTAAATATCACCAGGTCTGGGTTTTAAAGCAAAAATAATGAAGATTTGATTTATATTTTCGAATACATTTAAAAATTAAACAACTATATAGAATAGCATTAAGATAATGCTCCCATTTTCTTAGCGTTACTTTTTTATAAACAAATGTTTATAAAAAAAAGTTGCTCACCGTAATAATTACGATGAAATATAAAATTCTTTCTAAGATTAGTTTAGATTTTTAGATTATTTTTTGTTTTTATAATTCGATATTTTAAATAAGAGACATTATTTTTCACAGTCGTTTCATGGCTGTGCACTTTTTTTATTTAAAAATTAAAATTTACATAGTTATATACTGTACTGATGTCCGATTTTCCCCACCTATATTTAACACAATGAAACTTGCATAAAGGTTAATATTATCTTGAAAATTCTTTGACTATTCGAAAGAAAAATCATTAAAAAAAACTCCTGATAATTTTTTTTACATTTCAGCTTACGGAAATAATGAAAATTATGATTGAAAATAGGTACTACCAATTTTCCCCGTGAAAAAAAAAAGGTAAACAAAATTAAAAACGGAAGCTTTTCTTTTCATTTTTTTTATTAATTTTCCACAGAGATTTTATGCCTGTGCACTTTTTTTAATTAATTTATTAATTTTTTATTAATTCTACGTTAAAAATTTCGTAATTTGTAAACAAACCCGAAAAGATCTTTTTGAGCAAAAATAATAGAGATTTTATTTATATTCGTGAAGATAATTGAAAAATAAAATTTAAATGATAACAGCATGGATTTTTTTTTCATTTGATATTTTAGATAGCAGAGATTAACATTTATTTTCAGAGTAGCTGAATCAATGCAAAGTCTATGTTTTTACATAGGGATTTACTACTGAGACAACGTCGTCTCCGATGGTTGGGTCATGTACGTCGGATGGATGATGGACGAATCCCGAAAGACATCCTGTATGGAGAGCTAACATCTGGTAAAAGATTGCCCCCCTACTGCGATTCAAGGATGTCTGCAAAAATGATCTCAGGTGCTTTGGCATTGTCCCTTCCAGCTGGGAAAATTTGGCTCAAGACCGCCCTCGGTGGCGGCAGAATCTCCATAGAGGTCTGTACACGTCAGAATTCACTGTTGTCATCATGAAGCTAAGAGGTCCATAAGAAAGCAACGGCAACAAAGCATCGGGACATCATCATCTACAGGGACAACCTACAAATGCAAAATCTGTGGTCGAGAGTGTTTC
>CM042167.1:713497-723497 GCA_023376005.1 Doryteuthis pealeii
AACAAAAAAATAAAACGCGGGCAAAAATCACATTGTACGAAAATGTAAAAACAAAACAAGCAGACGAGAAAGATGGAGTCAAAGACAAGGCGACATGTCAGTGAATTTTGCTAATAATTAACAAGAGCGAAAAAAAGTGCAAGATCGTATCTTCGGATTTTTGTTTTTTTGCTCGTCGTCTAATAGTGTCCTTTATCTGGTAATGGAGTCTGGCAGAGAGAGAGAAAAAAAAAGCAATGCTTCTTTTAAACCAATCGAATTTCATGTCGACGACTTCCAGCCTCGTTTTCGAACAACCAATCGGCAATAGCAAACATATCTCACAACAGTAGTTGTTATTTACTAAGCTGAACAAATTTTCGCACAAGGGGGGGGGGTCGAAGTAAATAATAATGGTCTGCTAGTCTAGAGCAGTGATTTTCAATGTGGTCCAGCTGGACTATCTGTGGTCCACAGTACATTTCTAGTGGTCCACAGAGAGTTCGAAGCCACAAAAAATGTTTTAGCCATTTCACAAAAAATTAACTAATTTAGCGCTTCTTATAATGACCCTCCCCAGTTGAAAATCTCTATTTAAGCGCACGTCGATGATCGGCGGAAAATGAATTGTCTTGAATTACTTTAACACGTGTGCCAGCCGCTCGCAGCAACATTCAAGAAAAGTAGGATTGGTCCATGGGAATTTTTTTAATAAAAAATGGCCCTAAGCCGAAAAAGGTTGAGAAGCACTGGCTTAGAGTATGACACGTGACACGTGAGGTGTTCATTAACTTAATTTGATACAAGGCCATTAATATGGTGCTCTCCGTTGGAATATAACCTTTTTTCTGAAGATGTTTCTAAATAGTTGATTTATTAGATTTGCGCACGGTTAAGAGATATTAAGAGCGGTTTAAAGACCATATTAAGACGACGTGAGGTGTCCATTGGCTTAGTTTGGTACAAGGCCATTAATATGGTGCACCCCTTTTTCTGAAGATGTTTCTGAATAATTGATTTATTGGATTTGCACACGGTTAAGATATATTAAGAGCGGTTTAAACACCATATAAGACGACACTGAAGAAATGTACCATCACACCTTCAAGCCTGGAAGATCTGGCCTCCAACGGACAGGGTTCGAGATATGGCTGCAGAGCAGCTTCGTTGTCATGAACCACCAAATGCAGATGGGAAATTCCCTTGCAATGTGTGTAACCGCATCTGAATTGAACTAACTAGCCACCAGAGGGTCAACAACTGTTAAAGACATGGAGTGACGTCATCGTTGTCTGCGACGGACTTCTAAAAGGAAAGGATTCTTATCTAATACAAACAATTTGCTCACAACTGCAGTTTCAAATAACTAATAGTACTAATCTTTAGTAAAAAAAATTAAAAGAGTCTTCTGGGCAAGTAGCTAATATCTATCGTTTCATACAGTTGCTATTTACCCAACCCGTTTAACCCTAGTAGGATGCGGGCCTCTCGCCTGAGACGTTAGAATGCACCGACTGCACCTCTGCAGAGGGGTAACACACTCCCAATGGGGCCAACTGTGGGCCCTGGGTGGTGACTCGTGATGCTTAAGGATAGAACCCAGGCGGTTGAGCAGTCCACAACTTGCAATACTCCACTTTGGCCCTTTCCAATCGGCTGGTCACGTTAAGCCCTAGCGCCTATATGATTTTCCCAACCCTATTGCCCTTATGGCAAGCCCCAACCCTTTTTATCATATGAGTGCTAGAAGGCAGTGGCTGAGGGTCTACTTGTCCTGGGAATGACGTTAAACTCTATCTGATGATGAGGTTCCAGTTCTGGAGGTTTGGGGAATGTGGAGCACCCCTTCATCACCATTGCTCCCTGGTCCACTCTGACCCGGAGTGGTAGTACCTGTTAGGGTCCAATCTATGGGTTAAATAGAAAAATGTGTTTATAAAAAAACATTGAGTATCCATTAAGAATGACTTTATTTCAAAACTTTATCGGTATTAAATGACCCACTGAGGTTGATATGCCGTAAAACAAAACAAAGCAAACCAAACCAAACCTAGTAGGATGTGACAAATGGTCTTAAAGTGTGCGGCATCTAGCAAGGATCGAACTTGCTATTCAGTAATATTGGTTCTGTAAAACTAGCTAGCTAACCACTACACTAGGATGGGACGCTATGGTATTTACCCAACCCGTTCGCCACGGCAAGTTTCATACATGGTAGCCAATTTTGCAATATTGTTATTATTGTGCTTCTCAACCTTTTTCGGTTTATGGACCATTTTTTATTCAAAGAAAAAAAATAATAAAGATTTGATTTATATTCGTGAAGATGATTAAAAAATAAAATTTAAATGATAACAGCATGGATATTTTTTTCATTTAATATTTTAGATAGACATTAATTTCTTCTTTTCAGAGTGTCTGGCTCAACGCAAGGTCTTTTTATAGGGATTTTAATGGGGCATCCTGTGAGGATCCAACTCGCAATTCAGCAATAATGGATCTGTTAGGCTATCTTTTTTTACCACACTATACCCTGGCGACGCCGAGTAGCCGCTTCTAGTAATAATATATTTACTAGCGGTAGTTAATGTTTTTTTCTGTCATTGCGTGACGTCACCATGACGTAAAGATCGTAATTTGACGCGATCTGCTTTGGTATTTAATGAAAGATTTTCTTTTACGGTTTTGAGTCCATTGTTAATCGAATGACCGTACAGCTGTCAAAATATTTATTACCATGATGACAAAGAACAAAAAGACACACACCTTCTAATTGTATATTTTTATTGGCAGAGGAAACACAGAAGTGGCTTTGAAATTTGTGACGGAGAACGAGTACCACCGTACTCATTTAGAAAAAGAGCAAGACATTGTCTAGCCTGCCTGAGTCGAACCCGCGCCCTCCGGAATGAAAAGAAATGCGATTCAGGCGCTGGATGGACGCGAGGTGTAATTCAGGTGCCCGGATGTTGGGGGACTGTGTCCATAAAAAAACAAGTGAGTGGAATCAGTTGGCTGACGCGAGACAGTAGTCAGCGATGAAGTGCTTTGTGAACGACCCAACAAAGACATTGATTTTAATCCAACAAAGAAACAAAACTAAATGGGAGTTGCGATTTTTCAGCTGCTAAAATATTTTGACGACGACGGCTTTTCAGCTGCTGGTCAAAGACGAAGACGAAGACTGTGTTGACCAAAAAAAAATTCGGCCTGCGAGAATACGGTGGACTCGCTTCTTTTTTTGGTTCCCCCTCAGCAGAAACTTGTTGACTCAAATATTTATTCCCCCCCCCCCTCTATTTTTTTCCTTCTTTGAAAATAATAGTCTATAGATACTGATCTACAGATCTGGTGACTGGCTGGTTGGTTGGATGTTTGGTTAGTTTGCTGTTTGATTTTAACGGTATGTTAACCAGTTACAATTTATGAACAGTCATAAATGGTGAACGTGGCTAATTTGAATTAGTGCTGTTAACTTAAAAGATATATATATATATAGGCAGACCTCCTCGACCTTTTCCTCAAAATTCAATTCAATAATGTTAGCAACCCATTCCAAAAAACACTTGCCAAAGACATAAAGAAAATTAAAAAGTCTAAAAAAATGTTTGTATTCTCCGACAAAACAAAAAACCTATACGAAATAGACAAAATAAAACACAAAAAATTAATACAAAACAGCATCACGGATAAATATAAATTAGCCGATAAGAACACATACAACAACATTAACGATGAAGCCAAAATCTTAGCAAAAAAGCTAAACATAGATGATAGAATAGAACAACTAGCAAAAAGAGAAGCCTTCATTACGTTAAAAGACCACAAGCCAGACTTCAACAACAAACCCACATGCAGGTTAATAAACCCAGCGAAAACGGAATTAGGGCTAGCAAGCAAAGACATACTAAGGAAAATAAACACGGCAATTAGAATCAACACCAATCTATTCCAATGGACAAACGCAACAGCTACAATAGACTGGTTCAACAAAATACCAACAAAAAAGGCTCACAAATTCACACAATTTGATATAATAGACTTCTACCCTTCCATAACAAAACAACTCTCATCCAAAGCACTGGATTTTGCAAAAAAGTACACATCAATAAATATACAAGAAACTGAAATAATAATGCATTCCAGAAGAACACTACTACAGGGAAAAACCTGGGTAAAAAAAGACAACCCCAATGGTGCATTCGACGTGTCGATGGGTTCTTATGATAGTGCTGACATGTGTGACTTAGTCGGGCTATATTTACTCGATTCACTATCATATAGCTTCCCAGAACACAAATTCGGGATATACAGAGACGATGGCTTGTGCCTGTCCCGTAAATGCGACGGACACACCCTAGATAAACTAAGGAAAAATATGATAAAACATATGAACAACATGGGCCTTAAAATCATAATAGACACACACCTCACAAACGTAAACTTCCTAGACGTTAATCTAGACCTTGATAGCGGAACATACAAACCATACCATAAGCCAAACGAAAAATTTAAATACATAAACACAGGTTCATGCCACCCACCTATAGTATTCAAAAACCTAGTCCACAACATTAGCCGCAGAATCTCAAACCTTTCAGCAAATAAAGAAATATTTGAAAAAAGCAGCCCCGTACTACAATGATGAAGCATTAAAGGAAAGCGGAATTAAGGACCAAATAAAATACATAGATAGCGAAGACTACATACCAACCACAAACAGAAACAGGAAAAGGAAAATAATCTGGTTCACACCACCATATGCACTCAACGTAAGGACAAATATAGGCAAGAAATTCTTAGAACTAGTAAAAAAACATTTCCCCCCTAAACATAGATACCACAAAATTTTTAACAAAAACACAGTCAAAATAAGCTATTCTTGTGGACAACCGATGAAAACAATTTTTACAGCCAACATCAAGCCCAGAGAAGACCCAACATGCACATGCAGAAGTAAGGAAGACTGTCCTTTACAACAAAGATGTAACAGAATCCATAATATACCAGGCAACAATTAAGACAAACAATACAAACCAATTGGAAACCAGCGAAAACTACATAGGGATGGTGCAAGGTAGCTTTAAACAACGCTACTATAACCATTTAACATCCTTCAAACACGAAAATAAGAGGAACGTGACAGCACTATCCAACAAAGTATGGCAGTATAAAAAACAAGAAAAACATTTTAAATTAGAATGGAAAATACTAGGCCAATCGAAGCCATACATAAATGGTTCAAAAATATGCTCATTATGCACAACAGAAAAATTCCGTATTTCTTCAAGGAATAAACCCCGAAGAAAATTTCCTAAAACAACAAACAGAAATTTTTCGAGCATGCCCACACAGGAAAAAATTCTTAATATGGAATTGGACTAACCAAAACATCAGACCGCCATAATTAAGAATTCATATATAAATAAACACACATAAACTAAAATAAATATAAAAACGAAAAAAGATTTAAAATCACCATAAGAACAATGACGACAAATAATGATGCCGTTGAATGACGTAACCAAAATGCAGGAGCGATTAACGGATCGCGTGGACACGTGCCGGGAGTTTAAAACTGTCCATTTTTTTCAAAAGTCAAACGCCTCTGAAGACGAATAACACCCGAAAAAGTGTTATTCAGAAACCAATGGTAGGAGCGACTTATATAATTATAATATATATATATATATATATATATATATATATATATATATATATATATATATATGTGTGTGTGTGTGTGTGTGTGTGGTGTGCGTGTGTGTGTGTGAAGTGTATTCTGGCAGCATTTTTTCTTTATACAAGTTTTGTTGAACTGTACAGACAATTCCTGTCGGACAAGTTTTTCGTTGATCCGTTCCAATTTTCGGGCCATCTTTCTGGTGTCGGGGGTGTAACGGGTATAACAGTCCACCAAAGTTTCAAAAGCGAGCGCTTTCGGCAATACAATTTGCCATCCTCAGGTGGGAAAAGATGGTATGATTCGTGTCTCGTTTTTAACGAGAACGAGTAGTAGCAAGGAATTAGAAGTGGGAGTAATAACCATTTGCGTAGTAGGAGGTAGTAGGAATGGTAGTGGTTCGAGCGAGCGTTGCAGTAGTGATTTTATGTGGGAGGGGGCACAAGTTGTGAGAAGGGCAGGGGTATAGTGGAAGGAGGATAGGCGGAAAATTATAAACATTGAGAACATGTTGACTTATTTCAAAGTTTATTTTGTTAAGGTAGTTTTTTTTTTTTGATATATAAAGCTTCGATTATTTTGAAGTTTTTGTTTGTTTTTTCTTTATGTAGGTGCGTGTATTTTCGGTTAGAATTTTGCGGTAGGTAGAGGGGGGGGGGCATGAATATGTTTTAAGGTGTTGATTAATGCAATCATCAGGTGAAGATGTTTCAAATGTTTCATTTCACCTGATGATTGAATCGCATGAAACCAATATGGTCGTGAATGTTCCTTTGTCACCTAATAAATAGATATGTAAAAACCTTTATATATTTATTTTATTATTTATATTATATTATTATTATATATATATATATTATATATATATATATATATATATATTATATATCCAATGAGACCTAAATCTGACCTAATTCTGAAAAGTAGGCCGTCTGCTGCCATTTCTATTGTCTGGCAAGGAAACGGATCTTGATTTTCAATCGTTATTGAAAATGAAAATTTTGTCTGTTGGTAAATACACTGTTTGCCGCTGGCATAGACAAGTCTTATTATTATTCGGAATGAACTGGTTGTCTTAATGAATATGAGTTATATCCTCATATATATATATATATATATATATATATATATATATATTTTTTTTTTTTTTTTTTTTTTTTTGATAATATATATAGTTTGAGTGAGACAGAGAGAGACACACACACACAGAGTGAAAAATAGAGAGAGAGAGAGAGAGTCAGACAGACAGATTGACAAAGTAATTAAAAATGTTAACACTTCTATGGGATCATCTTTATGATAATACAATTTCAGACAATCCCCATCTGTTTTTACTCCCTCCAGCGATCAGAATTGCTTGGGTCCTAAATAAAAGACCATTGAGAATTCTTACATCCGTCCAATCCTTATGTATATTCCATTTTAAGGAAACAGGAAAATTTGAATAAAAATTAATTAGACGTTCCTTGTACATCTCATTCAACAAGACTTGAATTCCTGGGCATATATATATATATATTCATTTATATTGTGATTTTCGTTTTGTATATATATAATCAAACCCAATCAATGACCGACCTCAGGAATTTTGAATTCAGAGTTATCCCTCTCATAGACTGGCTACCTAGCCTAGGCTGAAGAGCCCAGTATGACCTACTATTTAACACATAGCTGGAGGGAGAATATATGGATTCATACCTTTCCCAAGGGTATTAGCACTATGTGAATGCCAATAGCTTCGTCTAGGAATTGAACTATATATATATATATATAATCCAAAAGTCCAGAGAAGAAATCTTCCTTACGACATAGGTTTTTTTTAAAAACAACTTGTCGCAGTTCGAGAGCTCAATGTGTGCTCTTATTGTTAGAGTCACAGAGCAAATTTATATTTAAATAAATAACAAAAGACTTATAGATCTTGCATTATAGACTATTTCAGGGAGCTTAGACAAAAATGTCTAATTCTTCCCGACTCATCAGATGCGAATGATGAATTCTTTATTTTTAAGGCATTTGAAAACAGATTTTTTTTTTTTTTTTTTTTTAAATTGTCCTGTCCTGCTCAGCTGTAGAGTAATAAAAATAGGAATAAACATACAAATAATAGTAAACATATAATAAACCAAAGACATCTGACCGCTTGTCAGTAATTTGTTAGGAGTTACTGTTAATTCAATTAAATTCAGAATTCAGGGACACCCCTGTTCATTTATTTAGTAGTTTTTGTTTGACTTAATTTATTTTCCTTTCTTTCCATATCGCTTCAAACTATACCCACCCCTACATATCTATACAAACTTATAATATACATACATATGCATACACACACATACATACACACACACATACATCTATATATACACATATATACATATATTACACACATACACACATATATACATATATATATACACATATACACATATATATTATATACATACTTATATATACATATAACACACATATATACATTACACCTATACACACATACACACACCCACATATACATACCTATATACAAATACATATATACACATACATCTATGGAGTTAGCCTGTTTTCTGTAAATTATCATTTAGCTAGTACAAATTATGTGTTATTTCCTCCTTATTTGGAGGGTGGACCTGCAAAAGTTATATTGCATTATGTTAAATTTGAACACGCATATATACATACATACTCATATACATGCATACATAGATCCACACATAAATACCATATATACATGTAAACAAATATATCCTGAAAATTTAAATATTATTAGTCATTATACCACTCAGACTTTTTTGGGGCTACTTCCCATCCATGCATATACATATCCGTATCCCCAACTACACATATGCATATCCACACACACATATATACATATATACACACCTATACCCATATACACACATATATATACCCACACACATATACATACACATACATACACATGTACGTATACCCGAATATACGCATATACGTATACCCGAATACACGCACATACATACATACACATACATATACGCACATAGCCGAATATATACCCATACACATGCATACACATGCACCTGCACCAGGAGGAAACTTTGAAAATATAACAATTAATTAAAAGATAATTTACAGACAAAAATAGGTTACAAAAAGACCCCATTCCCCTCCCTCAAATTCTGAGAGCTGAAATCGACATAATTCCGCCAATTTTTCAAATTGGAAGCTCAAATGTTGGGGATTATCTAACTTTAACAGAGTACACACATGTACAAAATTTGAGTTATATATATAATACATATATATATATATATATATATATATATATATATATATTATATATATTAAAAGTGTGTCAAATTGGAAGGTTCCCGTGTTCGGCAAGAAATACCTGAAGAAGGCCGGAGGGCACATCGGCCGAAACGTTGTACAGATAACAATAAAGATGAAGACAATATATATATATATATATATATATGTGTGTGTGTGTGTGTGTGTGTGTGCCAAAATCCCTCATAGAAATAGCAATAAAAACACCTACAAATTCTTATATTTACATTACGAATAAGGAGTGAGAGAGATTGGAGTATGTGAAACGTATTTGTATGTCAAATTTCATAAGCAGCGAGCCAGTAGCTTCAACAT
Source organism: Doryteuthis pealeii (assembly GCA_023376005.1). NCBI lineage: Eukaryota > Metazoa > Mollusca > Cephalopoda > Myopsida > Loliginidae > Doryteuthis > Doryteuthis pealeii. Next base: position 722,781 of record CM042167.1, read on the forward strand.
CTTGGCTCTCAATAAATTTGGATTAGTTCAAACTTTCCATTTTTTTAGAAAATTTACAAAATGATATAATGTTTTTTTTTAATTCTCCAACCGTATTTATTCATTTTTAAAATCCAATGGGGGAAAAAGTGGGAATCATTTGACTTACAATTTGAAAGTGTTGAGAAATTTCGTTTATAGTTATTTACTAAGCTTAGCTTAGATGTGGCACAAGAACAGAAGTAAGGGGCACCTAATGAGAATCGAACTCACTAACAATGGTCTGCTAATCTAGCTTGCTAACCATTACACCACGTGAGGTTCCCAGAAATTTCGTTTATAAGGCGTGTGTTAAACGCCCACTTTTATTTATAGACTCGGCAAGAACTATGTGATCAACCTCTTGGCCAATCACTGGCAGTACTCTGCTGCTGAGACAATACTTAAGCTGAGCATACTGAGCATACTGTCCATAATTGCTTTGAACCTTCGTGGACAACGGACATAGGATTAAATCACTGGACCTTTAACTATATGCAGGATAGGACTTATTCACTTACCAAAGGATTCCATAACTCAGGACTTACTTACTTTAAGCCCTTTCCAACTGGCCAAGAATGGCATTTAAAATCCTTAACAGAAAGCATCTTGGGAATTAAGACAACGTCTCACTTTGATAATTGACTGAATATTCCTGCCCGCCTGTCTGTCTGTCTGTCTAATAATAATAGTTAGATT
>CM042167.1:728497-737811 GCA_023376005.1 Doryteuthis pealeii
CTCTCATGTGGCTTCCCAGATCTGCTGTAGGCCCACATATTTTGTTATAGAAACGATACGAATTACGTGTAGGTTTCTGCCTAAGGACCTGTTTGCTGTCATGTGATCTCATGTGACAAATAAGTCCGGCTGTGGACTAACTGACCCTAGTGAAGATGTTACAAATAAAGGTTCAGGTTGAAAAGTTCCCGGGACCGAAGTCGAATCCTGTTTCTGAAGTGCACACATGTGCAAAACGCTATGCGATAATAATAAAGATATGTTATTGCGAAAGTGCGGATAATTTTTGAATCTCCCTAGTACCACTGACGACGCAGCCTAATTCTATTCTATTCAAATATATATATATATATATATATATATATATATATATATATATATATATATATATATATATAGGTATATGTAAAAAACAATTTTTTTGTGATGAAACAAAGAAAATACAGTGCTCAATTACAAATTGTAAGAGCTAATATTTATTTATTTTACAAAGTTTTCACAGATCAATGTTCATTATAAACAGCGACCCAGGTTTCATGCCAAGGGGCAATCATCAGGTCGTTGAGCAAGATTCCATGGTGTTTGTTGAAGTTCTTTACTCAATGTCACATTTTGGACCGCAAATAACGGCGGTTAGTTCCGCGGACGCTATTATAGTTCGGATTTACTAAAAATAAATTTTTTCAAAATTTGCATAATTTCGTAATGCCAACGAAGTTACCTCTCTTTATTCGTTAAAAATAGAACATTTTTTTACTATAATAGCGTCTATTATTTGCGGTCCAAAATGTGACATTGAGTAAAGAACTTCAACAAACACCATGGGATCTTGCTCAACAGCCTGATGATTGCCCCTTGGCATGAAACCTGGGTCGCTGTTTAGAATGAACATTGATCTGTGAAAACTTTGTAAAATATATATATATATATATATATATATATATATATATATATATATATATATATATATATATGGGTACTACTATGTGAACATAGCGTAAGTAGTTAATCCAATAGGGCTCAATATATTGTGAATATAGAGCATCAATAGTTGTAAATAAAGTTGTTTCCCGACCGCGGTTTCGGTGTTATTCCAACACCTTCATCAGGGGGATTGAGTGGATATTTTTTTCTGGTTACTTTTTATAGCTAGACTGATACCTTTTTAATTCTTCCTGAGTATGCCATTGGTCGGCAGCTAGTTTGTAGTTGGGGTTGAATTCCACCTATTTTGACCTACGTGGGTAGCAGCGCGCTGTAACACTATACTTTTATTACCCTTTACCACTATCTTCAACTTACTCTATTGACCTTTGTGGGGTCAGTTAGTTCCAAGCATGGCTAAGTTTGTTTAATTTTATATATATATATATATATATATATATATATATATATATATTAGCTATATTATATATATATATATATATATATATAATGTGGGGTCAGTTAGTTCCAAGCATGGCTAAAGCTTGTTATATATATATATATATATATATATAATATATATATATATATATATATATATATATATATATATATATTAGCTCAGTCGGTAGAGCGTTCGGCTAGAAACCACAAGGTTCCTAGTTCGATACCGGTCCTCGCCAACTCAGCGTATGAGTAGCATAGGGATCTGTGCGGTAGAGTAAGGAGCTGATGGTAGGTGTGGCGCTCCACCCCAGACGCTAAAAAACAATCTCCATGGTCTAGCACTATTGAAAAGGGGATAGACTCCCTTGCTGACTGGCTGATACCGACTTTAGGCCGCCCCGTCGACTTACTTACTTACTTACTTACTTATAATATATATATATATATATATATATATATATTATATATATTTTGTGTGTGTGTGTGTGTGTGTGTAGCAATATATATATATATGTGTGTGTGTGTGTGTGTGTGTGTGTGCGTGCGTGTGTGAATTTAATCAACCCCTCCACACGAGCAGGATGTGATTCAAGGTCAAATTTTTGCGGAGTTTAACGGGTTTGAATCCTAAGTTTTCCTTCTCCTAGATCGGTTGGCATTAATGGAGATTATGTCTTACGACATTAAATGAAGAAATATAGAGAGATAAAAAAAACACACATCTGATTAGAATTATTGATAGAGACTTTAATGACAAACCGTTACTAAGGACGTCAGAGTCCAGACGCCAAGAACTTTTTATTTATTTATTTTATTCAATTAAGGGTAAAGATTCCAGTCTACCCTGCTATTTCAGGATTTTGAACTCGAGTATATGATTCCCTTTCTGTTACACCAGGAACAGCTCTAAGATTAATAAATATATGAACTCCACCACCAATATTGAACCCATTCAGTAATATACCAGACTATATATATATATATATATATATATATATATAAAGTTCAAACACCATAGCTGTAGACGGTCGAGATTGTTAAGGAATATATATATATATATATATATATATATATATATATATATCTTATTATAATGGAGATTATGTGTTTGTTTGTCTGTAACCGAAACTATATCACTGCTCACGTCACTATCCATTTTGTTATTATACATCACATTCTCCATGAATCATTTTTATTTAAGCCTCAATTATTAATAAAATTGTTTTTCATTATTAATACTGCTGGCCATATCTACGTACTAATAACATGCAATTGTATTTATATGTACAACAAATAGCGGTTTACCGTGTGAACGGAAAGGCTAATTTGCATATTGATATTTAAAATTTGATTTTAATAAATATGTGCTTAGTATTATTGACTTTCTAATTTAATATGATATTTTATGACATTAATACTTGCACCCGGAGGGTGCATATATTTGCTAGTATATATATATATATATATATATATATATATATTATACGCTCCTAATTTCAGTTGAGCACTCTATTTAGGAGGAATTTAATTGCAAATTCACCGTATTCGGCGTTAAGCTAAATCTCACTTTGTTTACAAAGTTTGTGAACTCTTAGTGAATTCATTTCCGCTCAGAAATGTAGCGATTAAATAGCCTACTATACTTGGCAGCTGATTGTGGCCGTATGGGTAAGAAGGTTTGGCGAGCGTAAGTTCGTTCGGGTCTCGAACCCGGCCTGAGGCAGCTGCTAAAAATGGTATAACTGCACTGATGAGAGGTGATACCTCGAAACACGTGTCTGTAGTTTAACTCTCTCTCTCTCTCCTCTCTCTCTATATATATATATATATATATATATATATATATTCCTTAACATCTCGACCGTCCTACAGCTATGGTGTTTTGAACTGACAAAATATATACATCTGTTGTATATATTTGTATGATCACCAAGAGAGATCAAATCCGTAAACAACGGAAGTCATTGCTTTATGCTGGTGGTTAAAATCGAAAAGAATCGAAAATTTAAAGATCTACCGGGTTTGGGAAACATAGTATATATATATATATATATATGTGTGTGTGTGTGTATTGCATATTACCTATTTTCTCTCTCTATCGTCTACCCCCCCCCTCTCTCTCACTCTCTCTCTCCTCTCTCTCTCTCTCTCTCTCTCTCTCTCTTCTCTGGTAATAATATCAAATATGATTAAAAGTAAGCGACCACACAGATTTTTATATCGACAAATGAATGTAAATATTTGCCCCCACTTTAAGATATATTCTTTCGGTGTTTTCATTTTATTCTAATTCAAAATACGACCGAGTTTCGAACATAAAAACAATCAATACATTATGGGTGTTTGCTTACTTTTAACGCCTTCAAACCACTAAAAAAATTATTTGTTCGCTAGATAGAATATCTATCTATATATCTATCTATCTATCAGTAAGTATGCAAAGCGTGCTAGTAGGAATGGCATCGGAGTCTATGTTCATCAGTATGCTCATCGATCAATTTTTGAACGAACTAATTTGTCACGTGTATATTTTTTGGCCTTTGCGTTAATAAACTTCATGCGAAATTAGTCTCTTTCGAAAGTCAGTTGATTGCTTTTCAGTCAATGTCTTAAACAAAAAACAAACAAACCCTAAAATCTATAATAGAAGAACCCGAACATTCAGAAATTATGATGAAGATGGTAATTCCAGGTTCATGACAATTTCCTCTTTGAGAAGGCCCAATGGAGAATTAATGAGGACGAAGAATCTAATCACGAAGATGACTGCTTGTTAATTTTTTATACAACTTCAACGGAAGTTGGATAAAAAAAATTGGTGGTGGAAGTCTCCCTGGATGTTCGTCACTTTTAACTAAGTTTCTCTTTCTCTTTCTCTGAATGTTTGAGATGAGGCTTGATGATTAGTATTATCTGCGTTATTCCGACTATTGTCCTCATCTTTATTGTTATCTGTACAACGTTTCGGCCGATATGCCCTCCGGCCTTCTTCAGGTATTTCTTGCCGAACTCGGGAACCTTCCAATTGGACACATGGTCTAGTGGATAAAGGAGTTAGGTTGTGACAGTTATCTCTGGACTGCAGGTTCAATCCTGGCCAACGTCGGCAGTAACTTAGAATAATAATTAACACAGCTTAACGCCTCTACTCCAGCTATGGTTAGCGGGAATGAGAACAGGATACCCCCGTGGATGAAAAAAAGGGTTGGGTTCAAAATTCCGTGATGGCTCCCGATTACGACAAGAAGGTTCCCTATTACGACAAGAAGTTTCAGGAGTCCGAAAAGAAGGTCCCTAAGTCCGACAAGAAATATCTGAAGAAGGCCGGAGGGCATATCAGCCGAAATGTTGTACAGATAACAATGAAGATGAGGACAATAGTCTGAATAACACAGATAATACTAATCATCAAGCCTTCCTCAGGTATTTCTTGTCGGACTCGGGAAACTTCTCGGACACGATGACCTTCTTTTCGAACTCTGGAACCTTCTTGTCGTAATCGGAGTGATCACAGAACTTTTGAAACCTAACCCTTTATTCAGTACAGCGGGGTTGGTAATCCAAATATATATATATTTTGGATGTTTGTTTTTTAGAAGCATTGTTGAATAAAGTATATATTATTATACATATATATATATATATAATATATATATAATAGAGAGAGGAGACAGAGAGAGAGAGAGAGAGAGAGAGAGGTGGGGAGAAGAGGGAGGCGGTAGGTTCTCCGTAGTGGACTGTTCATGTGTGAAGCCAGCCTGGTGCAACACAATAACGCCTAGAGGTCCAGAAGAAATCAGCGGCAAAAAAGCACTGGCATATTAACATCTTCGAGGACAGCCTTCACATGCGACATCTGTGGTCGAGAATGTTTTTCGAACACTGGACTTCACAGTCACAGGAGGCGCTGTAACTTTAGGGGCACAAAAACCATGTAATAGTCTTCCGAGACTGAAATGCCAATGATGAATGATCATATATATATATATATATATATATAGGTACAAGTGATAAACTACTCGAGTTTCACCATAAGGATCTTCAGGGTTAAATCCACTGAATTAATCAAGATTGTGTGTCTTTCGCGCTAAACGGTTCGTTATCCTTAAACTCGAGTAGGTTATCACTTGTACATATATTGTAATAAATTTGCTCTACTAACGTATTGAGCACTTTTTATTTGTTATATCGCTGTCTTACCTTCCTGAATTTAGCATCAACTAACCATTGTGACCATATTCACCGGTAAGTCACCTTTTCCATTATATATATATATAGTATTATAGAGTGTACAGAAATAATCTATTCGAGTTTCACCATAAGGATCTTCAGTGTTAAATCACGTGAATCTGTTCATCTTTCTACCCCCCTCTTCCCTCTCTTTATCTCTCTTTTTTTCACTCTCTCTCTCTCTCTCTCTCTCTCTATATATATATATATATATATATATATATATATATATATATATATAGTATCTAATAATCAAACTTTGTTCTTGTGAACGTTGTTTTTTGGGTAATTATGAAAATATAAACAAAAACAAAAACAGAATTTTAATGTCTAGTTGTTGTTCTGTCCCTGGTTCGATTAATTCCGATATTTCGGGTGACCTTTCACCCTTCATCAAGGTATATAGACTATGTGGGGAAAAGTGGAATACAGTATCTGGGAGAAAAAAAATTGATGTGTGTGTGTGTCCAATGATGAATGATCATACATACATACATACATGTACACACACACACACACACAACATACACACACACACACACACACATATATAATATATATATATATACATATATAAATATATATATATATATATATATTATATATATAATACCCAATATATATATATATATATATATATATATATATATATATATATATAAAATTTTGGATGTTTGTTTTTTAGAAGCATTGTTGAATAAAGTATATATTATTCATATTTTGCTTGAAGGCAATTACAATGCGTATATCGTATAAAATTCGATAATTATAGAAAATAATCATGACAAGCGAACCTCGACATCGTACAGCCTGTTTCGACTTTATTAAATCTCATCAGCGATGTATACTAACGATTTCTCTCCGACAGAAATCGAAACCGCGAACCCAGATAGTGTGAGAGGAGGGAATGAGAGAGAAGCGAGAGAGAGAGAGAGAGAGAGAGAGAGAAATAGAGAAGGGAGGTAGAGATATGACAGACTCAGATAGATAGATAGATAGATAGATAAGATAGATCATGGTGAATGGACAAGAATAATGAAAGTCTTTAGCTATTAAAAAAGAAAAGTAACAAACAAAAAAAACAAACAAACAAACAAAAAACAAAATTTTGAAATATTTCGACACACAAGAAAAACATTTTGAAAAAATCGAAGAAAAAGGAAACTTTGAAATTACCCAATTGGGATCATCAAAGGAGAAGAAAGGCGAAAATCTAAGAGTATAAATGAATTAAAACAAATCAATGAATAAATAATTAAATAAAAAAGAAAATATCGAAATATAAAGAAAGAAAATATCAACTAAAAAAAATTGTAAGTGAAAGAAAAAAGGAAGAATGGTGAAGTGAAAAACTAAAAGATGGAGAAGGGTGGTAATACAGAAAGAAAGAAAGAAAGAAAAAGAAAGAAGAAAAGAAGCAGAAAGAAAGATAAGAGAAAGAAAGAAAGAAAAGAAAAGAAGAATGAAAGAAATGAAAGAAGGAAAAAGAAAGAAAGAACGAAAGAAAAAATGAAAGAAATGAAAAAGAAGAAAGAAACCAAGAAATCTATAACAAAAAGAACGAAAGTTATTTGAAAAAGAAAGGAAGAGTACTGAAAGAAAGAAAAGAAGAAGAAAGATTAGAAAAATGAAAGAAATGAAAAAGAAGAAAAGAAAGAAAGAACGAAATAAGAAATGACAAGAAATGAAAGAAGAAAAGAAAACCAAAATACTATAACAAAAAAAGAAACGAAAGTTATTTTTGAAAAGAAAGGAAGAGTAACTGAAAGAAAGAAAAGAAAGAAAAGAAAGAAAGAAAAGAAAGAAAAGAAAGAAGAAAGAAAGAAGAAAAGAAAGAAAGACGAAAGAAAAATGAAAAGAAAATGAAAAGGAAGAAAGAAACCAAGAATAATATAACAAAAAGAAAGGGAAAAACGAAAATTATTTTTTTTTTTTTGGGAAAAAAAAAAAAAAGAAAGGAAGAGTAACTGAAAAAGAAAGGAAGAAGAAAGAAAGAAGAAAGAAGAAAGAAAGAAAAGAAAAGAAAGAAAGAAGAATATTATAAAGAAAAAGAAATAAATTTAATTTTAAAAGAAAAGAAGAGGTAGTGAGAGAACGAAAGAAAGAAAGAAAAGAAAGAAGAAGAAGAATGAAAGCGCAAGAATATTATTATGAGAAAAAGGAAAAGAAGGTTATTTGAAAAAGAAAAGAAAGAGTAGTGGAGAGAACGAAAAGAAAGAAAAGAAAGAAGAATGAAACCAAGAATATTATGAGAAAAAGAAAGTAAGTTATTTGAAAAAGAAAAGAAGAGTAGTGAAAGAAAGAAGAAAGAAAGAAAGAAACGAAAGGAAGAAAGAAAGAAAGGAAGGAAGGAGTTGAATAAATAAAGAAATGTTAAATATGAAAGGAAGATGTTATGAGTAATATAGAACGAAAGAAAAAATAAAAGAACGAAAAGGAAGAAGAAAAGAAATGAAAGAGAGAATCTATAATGAAGAAAAGAAAGAACGTTAAAGGAATAGATTAGAAAGAATGGAAAGAAAACAAAGAAAGTAAGAAGAAAGAAGATGAAGGAAGAAATTGCCCATGAGAAGGAAAAAGATATGAACAAATTATAAAATAAGAAAAGTAAAAAGAAAAAGAACGAAAAAGAGAAGAGAAAAAGAAAGAAAAGAAATGAAAAGAAGTAGCACAGACCAAGAAACAAAGAAAGCTAAAAGAAAGAGTGTAGAAGAAAGAAAGAAGGAAAGAAAGAAAGAAGGGAAAGAAAGAAGGAAAAGAAAGAAAAAACAGAGAAAAATATTAGAGGAAAAAAGAAAGAAAAGAAAAAAAGAAAAGAAAGAGAAATGAAAGAACACAGAGAGATAATATTATATGAAAACAAGAAAGAAAAGAAAGAAGAAAGAAACAGAGAGAAAATTATTATATGACAAAACAAAGAAAGGGCTAAAAGAAAGAATGAAGAAAGAAAAGAAAAGAAAAGAAAAGAAAATAGAAAAAGAAGGAAAGAAAGAAAAAAAGAAGAAGAAAGAAAAAAAAGCAAAGAAAGAAAGAAACAGAGAGAATATTATCTGACAAAACAAAGAAAGCTAAAAGAAAAGAATAGAAGAAATGAAAGAAAAGTAAAAAAAGAAAAAAAGAAATAGAAAAAAAGAAGGAAAAAAGAAAGAAGAAAGGAAGAAAAAGAAAGGAAAGAAGAAAACAGAGTAGAAAATATTATATGACAAAACAAAGAAAGCTAAAGAAAAAGAAATAGAACAAAAAAGAAGAAAGTAAGAAAGAAGGAGAAAAATAGAAAAGAAGGAAAGAAGAGAAAGAAAGGAAGAAAAAGAAAGAAAGAAAGAAAAGAAAACAGAGAGAAAATATTATTGACAAAAACAAAAGAAAGCTTAAAAGAAGGAATAGAAGAAAGAAAGAAAGAAAGAAAAGTAAAAGAAGAAAGAAAGAAAGAAAATAGAAAAAAAGAAGGAAAGAAAAGAAAGAAAGAAAGGAAGAAGAAAAGAAAGAAAGTAAGAAAAGAAGAAAATAGAGAGAAAAATATTATTAGATAAAACAAAAGAAAAGAATTGAAGAAAGAAAGAAAGAAAGAAAGAAAAAAAAGAAAATAGAAAAAAGAAGGAAGGAAAAGAAAGAAAATAAAAATGAAGAAAAAAAGAAAGAAAAGAAGAACAGAGAAGAGAAATAATTTATAATGAGCGAAGAAAAAAAAAGAAAAGAAAAGAAAGAACGAAGGA
>CM042167.1:737911-760411 GCA_023376005.1 Doryteuthis pealeii
GAGAATGATGATGATATTAACAACAACAACAACAACACAACAATATATAATAAATAATACAAGTGTAATTGAAAATAAATGACTGATACACTACTTGTCACCCAAACCATGTCTAAATCAATGGCAAAAAAAAAAGAAAGCAAACAAAAGGTAAGAAAATAGAAAGGTAATATAAGACGGGTCCAAGACGACTGCCATCGGCAATAACTGCCCGTCTGGCTAGTGTCGCCTGAATTACCGCGTCTATAGACTCATCGGTCTACGATAGACGTAAGCACAGAGCTAAATTAGCCGTTCGTGGACATTAGGTTAAACATTGTGAATTTGTCAAAAAATATGATAACCATACAATTATGGAGCCGATCGAGGTTTCATGGTTATCGTCTTATGAAATGGACACGGTGACCCAAGTTCAAATCGTGGATGATGTGTGTTTTGTTTTTACAGCATATCAACTTTTTTTTTCGGGTCATTTAATGCCGAATCAAGACATTTATGATGACTAAAGGAATACACTTGCGTAAATGGCCACCCATTTGAGTATTAAACAGGCTCATCGCTGTTTAACTTCGGTGAACCGATGCTTTCACCAAGACCTGAACATTATAAATCCTGGATGAGACTGTTTGCATTTCACATAGTGCTAATAACTGTTGGAATTTTTTGTATATATGTATATATATTTACCAACCCCTCCGCACGAGCAGGATGTGACACAAAGTCAATTTCTTAAGAGGAGTTCAACAGGTTTGAATTCAGAGTTTTTTTTCTCCTAGACCGCTTGCCTAACCAAGGTTAAAGAGACCAGACTGCCCTACTATTTATCCATAGCTGGAGGGAACGTAGGATTCATACCTTTCCCAGGGGTATTAGCGCTAAGTAAAATGCAATTACCACATCCAGGATCTGAACTTGGGGCGACGAGTCCATTTCTCATGACTTTAACCATTACAACCACGCACTTCTCACAATTATTTTGTATATAAGGTGTGCTCCCATTCCAACATGAATTTTATAGACTAGCCGAGGTCATGTGGTTTATTCCTCCGGTCAATCAACATCGATAACGCGTGGCTGATTCACTACTTAAACACTAATACTTGTCACAGTTCACTTGCAATCATTGAGGAGGAACATGATACTAAGAAGAACCAAAGGATGCTTTATCGAGGATTTCCACTGGACAAGCGCTCTTGCTTAAAGCCTAGAGGATGGCCCATAAGATTGTAACAAATATCCATGACTAGCTATGGGTAAAATAAGAGGTCAGGTTGAGCCTTTAATCTTGGTATGTGTTGTAACGTAAGAAAGGTTACTAAATGGGAAATAACCAAAACGGAGGCTGGAAAATGAAATGGAATCTTTTATAACATTAACAAAATAAAATACTCTCCAGCGGCATGAAGAAGGTAAATCTCTGCTAGTTGTATGATATTCCTCAGTCAGCAATAATAATCCTAAAACTAAGGAAGAATTAAGTATTACTTTCGTGTCATGAAACTAAACAGTAAAAAAAGCCTTTAGGTGACAAACATTGAATTCGCTCAGCTTTAGTATAACTAGCAATATATGCACCCTCCGGGTGCAAGTATTTAAGTTTTAATGTAATAAAATATTGTATTAAATTAGAAAGGCTAATAAAACTAAATAAGAATACAGATAAGAAGATTTGAAACAGAGGAGTATAATAAAAGATTTGAAACAGAGGGAGTATAATAAAAGATTTGAAATAGAGGGAGTATAATAAAAAATGGAATTACTGAAACTTACTCTTCCATCACTCTCGTCTTTCATTGTTATTTTTTCTAATTTAAGTATTTAGTTATAAGAGGAAGTAAAGAATAAAATGACAGTTATTTTATCTTGTTAATGGATTTTCATTTTAAGATTCAATGAAGAGATTTTTGCTTATATTCATTAAAATAAAACCAACAGTTAGAAAAAATCAATAATACTAAGCATATATTTATTAAATTCGATTTTTTAAATATTAATATGCAAATTAGCCTTCCCGTTCAAACTGTAAACCGCTATTTTGTTGTATATATAAATATAATTTGCATGTTATCAGTACGTAGACATAGTTAACAGTATTAATAATGTAAGACAATTTTATTAATAATTGAGATTTAGATAAAAATAAAATCATGGAGAATGTGATGTAAATAACTAAGGGAATTGTGACTTGAGTAAGAATATAGTTTCGGTTACAGACAGAAAAACACACAATCTCCATTATAATAAGATAATAGATAATTGTTTCTATGCATGTCTTTTTTATCTTTGGTGATGAGGCGTTTCGAGACTTCTAAGCAAAACTGAATAAAAGTTGTCATTTTCATTGTTTTTTGTTTATCTTAAATAGCTGATTATGTTGGCTGATCGGAATCTATTTTTCTTTCAACACAGTTCATATCAAACACGCTAGTCACCTACGAGCATGTGACATGCATCGAGGCTTTGAGGTTCACAGAACTGATTAACTATAACATTTGTGCGTCATTAGAGAGACCTGCAAGTCTTGTATCAAACGTTGTTGTCCTCTTTGGATCGTTGTCATAGAAATGCGATAATAAGAGGAAATAATTCGAAGCCATCTAAGACGCCGATATTTGATGGTCTTAGACGTAATAATCACCAAAGCATACAATTTCCGCGTTAATATTTTGCGAGACTGGCATTTAAAAATGGCCGCTCAGATAGAAACGTTTAAAAAGAAAACCAGCTTAAAATGTCCACCGATAACTGATCACCCTTGATAGTGCTATGCTAACCAAGATATTATTGTTATCACCGTACTAAGTATTCAATTGCAAAGGTTTATTGTTAGAGATTTACAACTGGGTTATAGCAATAATATCTGGTTAGCATAGCACTATCAAGGGTGATCAGTTATCGGTGGACATTTTAAGCTGGTTTTCTTTTTAAACGTTTCTATCTGAGCGGCCATTTTTAAATGCCAGTCTCGCAAAATATTAAACGCGCGAAATTGTATGCTTTGGTGATTATTACGTCTAAGACCATCAAATATCGGCGTCTTAGATGGCTTCGAATTATTTCCTCTTATTATCGCATTTCTATGACAACGATCCAAAGAGGACAACAACCGTTTGATACAAGACTTGCAGGTCTCTCTAATGACGCACAAATGTTATAGTTAATCAGTTCTGTGAACCTCAAAGCCTCGATGCATGTCACATGCTCGTAGGTGACTAGCGTGTTTGATATGAACTGTGTTGAAAGAAAAATAGATTCCGATCAGCCAACATAATCAGCTATTTAAGATAAACAAAAAACAATGAAAATATGACAACTTTTATTCAGTTTTGCTTAGAAGTCTCGAAACGCCTCATCACCAAAGATAAAAAAGACATGGCATAGAAACAATTATCTATTATCTTATTATAATGGAGATTGTGTGTTTTTCTGTCTGTAACCGAAACTATATTCTTACTCAAGTCACAATTCCCTTAGTTATTTACATCACATTCTCCATGATTTTATTTTTATCTAAATCTCAATTATTAATAAAATTGTCTTACATTATTAATACTGTTAACTATGTCTACGTACTGATAACATGCAATTATATTTATATATACAACAAAATAGCGGTTTACAGTTTGAACGGGAAGGCTAATTTGCATATTAATATTAAAAAATCGAATTTAATAAATATATGCTTAGTATTATTGATTTCTAACTGTTTGGTTTTATTTTAATGAATATAAGCAAAAATCTCTTCATTGAATCTTAAATGAAATCCATTAACAAGATAAAATAACTGTCATTTTATTCTTTACTTCCTCTTATAACTAAATACTTAAATTAGAAAAAATAACAATGAAAGACGAGAGTGATGGAAGAGTAAGTTTCAGTAATTCCATTTTTTATTATACTCCCTCTATTTCAAATCTTTTATTATACTCCCTCTGTTTCAAATCTTTTATTATACTCCCTCTGTTTCAAATCTTCTTATCTGTATTCTTATTTAGTTTTATTAGCCTTTCTAATTTAATACAATATTTTATTACATTAAAACTTAAATACTTGCACCCGGAGGGTGCATATATTTGCTAGTTATACTAAAGCTGAGCGAATCAATGTTTGTCACCTAAAGGCTTTTTTTACTGTTTAGTTTCATGACACGAAAGTAATACTTAATTCTTCCTTAGTTTTAGGATTATTATGCTGACTGAGGAATATCATACAACTAGCAGAGATTTACCTTCTTCATGCCGCTGGAGAGTATTTTATTTTGTTAATGTTATAAAGATTCCATTTCATTTCCAGCCTCCGTTTGGTTATTTCCCATTTAGTAACCTTTCTTACGTTACAACACATACCAAGATTAAAGGCTCAACCTGACCTCTTATTTTACCCATAGCTAGTCATGGATATTTGTTACAATCTTATGGGCCATCCTCTAGGCTTTAAGCAAGAGCGCTTGTCCAGTGGAAATCCTCGATAAAGCATCCTTTGGTTCTTCTTAGTATCATGTTCCTCCTCAATGATTGCAAGTGAACTGTGACAAGTATTAGTGTTTAAGTAGTGAATCAGCCACGCGTTATCGATGTTGATTGACCGGAGGAATAAACCACATGACCTCGGCTAGTCTATAAATTCATGTTGGGAATGGGAGCACACCTTATATACAAAATAATTGTGAGAAGTGCGTGGTGTAATGGTTAAAGTCATGAGAAATGGACTCGTCGCCCCAAGTTCAGATCCTGGATGTGGTAATTGCATTTTACTTAGCGCTAATACCCCTGGGAAAGGTATGAATCCTACGTTCCCTCCAGCTATGGATAAATAGTAGGGCAGTCTGGTCTCTTTAACCTTGGTTAGGCAAGCGGTCTAGGAGAAAAAACTCTGAATTCAAACCTGTTGAACTCGGCTTAAGAAATTGACTTTGTGTCACATCCTGCTCGTGCGGAGGGGTTGGTAATATATATATATATATATATATATATATACAAAAAATTCCAACAGTATTAGCACTATGTGAAATGCAAACAGTCTCATCCAGGATTTATAATGTTCAGGTCTTGGTGAAAGCATCGGTTCACCGAAGTTAAACAGCGATGAGCCTGTTTAATACTCAAATGGGTGGCCATTTACGCAAGTGTATTCCTTTAGTCATCATAAATGTCTTGATTCGGCATTAAATGACCCGAAAAAAAAGTTGATATGCTGTAAAAACAAAACACACATCATCCACGATTTGAACTTGGGTCACCGTGTCCATTTCATAAGACGATAACCATGAAACCTCGATCGGCTCCATAATTGTATGGTTATCATATTTTTTGACAAATTCACAATGTTTAACCTAATTGTCCACGAACGGCTAATTTAGCTCTGTGCTTACGTCTATCGTAGACCGATGAGTCTATAGACGCGGTAATTCAGGCGACACTAGCCAGACGGGCAGTTATTGCCGATGGCAGTCGTCTTGGGACCCGTCTTATATTTACCTTTCTATTTTCTTACCTTTTTTTGTTTGCTTTCTTTTTTTTGCCATGATTTTAGACATGGTTTGGGTGACAAGTAGTGTATCAGTCATTTATTTCAATTACACTTGTATTATATTATATATATTGTTGTTGTTGTTGTTGTTGTTGTTAATATCATCATCATTCTCTATAATATAATGGAATATTCTGTTTTGACAATGAGGAAAGAAATAGACGAAAAATGACAAGCTATACGTCAGAGAGGCGGGACGATTATGCTGTAATTTTTATCATCGCAGGAAATGGACACAGCGTTGTGGGAAAGAAACACGAGTTCAATTCCTACACGAGGCTATCTGCATTTCACATGAAAGTATTAATTTTTTTAAAGTTATCGGTAAATGTTTTCGTTTGATTTGTTATCTAATTTGCTGTAAAAAAAAATAATTCAATAATAATTCACTGACTGATCTGGGGGGCCCATACAGATATGTACACTCTTGGACTTTTGTCTAGTATGCTCCATATAAACATTTTTAAAAATATCTTATTATAATGGAGATTGTGTGTGTTTTTTTAACCGAAACTATATTCCTACTCAAGTCACAATTCTCTTAGTAATTGACATCAAATTCTCCATGATTTTATTTTTATCTAAACCTCAATTATTAATAAAATTGTCTTACATTATTAATACTGTTAACTATGTCTACATACTGACAACATGCAATTATATTAATGTATACAACAAAATAGCGGTTTACAGTGTGTACGGGAAGGCTAATTTGCATATTAATATTAAAAAATCGAATTTAATAAATATGTGCTTAGTATTATTGATTTCTAACTGTTTGGTTTTATTTTAATGAATATAAGCAAAAATCTCTTCATTGAATCTTAAAGGAAATCCATTAACAAGATAAAATAACTGTCATTTTATTCTTTACTTCCTCTTTTAACTAAATACTTAAATTAGAAAAAAATAACAATGAAAGACGAGAGTGATGGAAGAGTAAGTTTCAGTCGTTCCATTTTTTATTATACTCCCTCTGTTTCAAATCTTTTATTATACTCCCTCTGTTTCAAATCTTTTTATCTGTATTCTTATTTAGTTTCATTAGCCTTTCTAATTTAATACAATATTTTATTATATTAAAACTTAAATACTTGCACCCAGAGGGTGCATATATTTGCTACTATATATAATTAAACGGACCATATTACCTAACACTAACAAACAACCGGATATTGACGGTATAAATTTAAAAAAAATGACCTAATGACACAATTGAAAAGGAGTGCCTTAAGTAATATGGTCCAAATAAACGAAAAAAACAAATGTATCGATGTTCTATTTTCTTTGCTACGAAGTATTACTAAGAACATATATAATCCTTTGCTTAGCTTAACCGTGGCACAAGGCCATAAGTATGGGGCACCCAGTGAAAATCAAACTTACTAACAATGGTATTATAAAAATACATACTAATTACATATTTAGAAAGATTATTTTATTTTCTTTCTAACTAAATGAATATTTTAAAGATAGGAACAGAAATATGCGTTGAATAAGATTTGAATTAACGTTAAAATCTAGTATGAAAAAATTCATACAATTATTTTGTCGCCTACGAGTATTTCCCCTGGACCCACAGGATCTGACCTTTGACATCAACTGAAGCACAGGTCAAAACCTCCAAAATCTGACCCGGCGGATTAATAAGCTCACTGCTCGTTTCCTGAGATGACTTTTGTGGTCTAGTCTTTGGGACATGGCTAATCTAGCAGCTTTATGCAGTGGATGACCCTCGGGTCACTATAATTGGTCAGCATGAATCTATGGACTATAATAGCACGCTTCCTGAGTTATATAAGTGGTCAGTGCGAGAATCTTGACCCTGAATTGTTGGTAATCAATTGACCAGCTGGTAACAGTTATTCATTTGAGACCTTACCAAAGAGGATTTTGACACAAGGTCAGTTATTCCCCCGTAAACGTCGTATAACATGGAACCCAACACGAGGTCACTTCCTGAAGTGGATTTTGCTAAAATGGCCCCAGGCACTTGGATTTTGTACATTAAGGAAGGTCCAGTGATATCCAAGATTTATTTCCTTCAGGGTCGAGCAAATATAATTCTGCCAAAGTCACCTAATCCTACAGACACCTGAATATCGGAACATTCCTTAAAATGCTGCGTCCAATTGAATAGAGAGTGAGGGAGTCCCTGTAGCGTATTGGTTGGACTGCTTCATGCATATATATATATACATATATATATATTCTCTCTCTCTCTCTCTCTCTCTCTCTCTCTCTCTCTCTCTCTCTCTCTCTTCTCTCTCTCTATCAACAAATGAATAAGAATAGATTTAAAGTCAATAGATATGTATATGCAATAGATAGATGTCGTATTTCACTTCATCTCGTATTATTATATATATATAATATATATATATATATATATATATATAATATATATAATCCAAAAGTCCAGAGAAGAAATCTTCCTTACGACACAAGAGTTTTATTTTTAAAAAAAACTGTCGCAGTTTGAGAGCTCAATGTGTGCTCTTAATGTTAGAGTCACAGAGCAAATATATAAGTAAAGAAATAACAAAAGACTTAGATTTAGCATTATAGTCTATTTCAGGGACCTAAGCTGTGTATGACTATCTATATATCTTTCTCTCTCTCTCTCTCTCTCTCTATATATATATATATATATAATATATATATATATATATATATAATACGAGATGAAGTGAAATACGACATCTATCTATTGCATATGCCTATCTATTGACTTTAAATCTATTCTTATTATTGAATTATTGAATATAGATATTTATACCGTTTGCTTATTCTATACTAGCTGAGGCACTCGTCTACATTGGGCCAAGAGAACAAAGTTTGTGTCACAAATTCCAAAAATAAGTTGAAAGTATTTAATTTCACTAAACAATGTATATTTTATATGTTTGGTTTAGTTTGTTTTACGGTATATCAACCTCAGTGGGTCATTTAATGCCGATAAAGTTTTGAAATAAATCAATTCTTAATGGATACTCAATGTTTTTGTATAAATACATTTTTTCTATTTAGCCCATAGAGGGGACCCTAACAGTTACTACCACTTCTGGTCAGAGTGGACCAGGGAGCAATGGTGATGAAGGGGTGCTCCACATTCCCCAAACCTCCAAAACTGGAACCTCACCATCAGATAGAGTTTAACGTCATTCCCAGGACACGTAGACCCGCAGCCACCGCCTTCTAAAAAGGCAATAGGGTTGGGGCAATCATATAGGGGCTTGACGTGACCAGTCGATTGATCGGAGGGGGCTTCTCCGACCGCCTGTCTAGTCCAAGAAAGGGCCAAAGTGGAGTATTGCAAGTCATGGATTGCTCAGCCACCCGAGTTCCATCCTTAAGCATCACGTGTCGCCACCTACAGCCAACAGGTGGCTGCATTGGGGGAGTCTTACCCCTCTGCAGAGGGGCAGTCGGTGCATTCTAACGCTTCAGCCGACAGGGTGGACTCAACCACGTGATCACCTCCGTTGGATTTTATTTTTTTTGTTTGATGGCATATCAACCTTCATGGGTTATTTATTGCCAAAGACATCCTTGTAGAACAGTTGTGGTACTATCTAACCTATAGCTGGGGGAATGAGGGATTTTATACCTTTCCCAAGGGTATTAGTCCAATCGTCATATGCAATAGAATATATATATATATATATATATATATATATATATATATATATATATGATGAAGCGAAATGCGACATCTATCTATTGCATATGCCGATTGGACTAATACCCTTGGGAAAGGTATAAAATCCCTCATTCCCCCAGCTATAGGTTAGATAGTACCACAACTGTTCTACAATGATGTCTTTGGCAATAAATAACCCATGAAGGTTGATATGCCATCAAACAAAAAAAATAAAATCCAACGGAGGTGATCACGTGGTTGAGTCCACCCTGTCGGCTGAAGCGTTAGAATGCACCGACTGCCCCTCTGCATATATATATATATATATATATATATATATATATATATATATAATATATATATATATATATATATATTTGCCATCACGCAGCTGACCGTAAAAGAGTTCTAGATAGATAGATACATACATACATACGAATAGACTGAGACTAAAGCATAAAAACATAGACAGAGATAAGTAGATGGTTAAACATAGATAGATAGATAGATAGATAGATAGATAGATGGGAATGAACAGCTGATATGAGTAGCTGTAAATAGATAGATAGATAGAAATAAACATACTCAGATAGATAGATAGATAGATAGATAGATTCAGATGAGTCAGATGATAAAATATATATATATATAAAGAGAGAGAGATAGATAAATAGATAGATAGATAGATATAAACAGAATAGATAGCTAACTAGATTGATAGATAGAAATAAACGGAGATAAATAGATAGATAGATAGAAAGATAGATAGATGGATAGAAATGAATATACTGGAATAGATAGATAGAGAGCATATATATATATATATATATATATATATATATATATATATATATATATATATATATAGAGAGATAGATAGATAAATAGATAGATAGATAGATAGATATAAACAGAGATAGATAGCTAACTAGATTGATAGATAGAAATAAACGGAGATAAATAGATAGATAGATAGAAAGATAGATGGATATATATATATATATGCTCTCTCTCTCTCTCTCTCTCTCTATATATATATATATATATATATAATATATATATATATATATATATATAATATATATAATCCAAAAGTCCAGAGAAGTAATCTTCCTTACGACACAAGAGTTTTATTTTAAAAAAAAACTGTCGCAGTTTGAGAGCTCAATGTGTGCTCTTAATGTTAGAGTCACAGAGCAAATATATAAGTAAAGAAATAACAAAAGACTTAGATTTAGCATTATAGTTTGGTTCAGTTTGTTTTACGGTATATCAACCTCAGTGGGTCATTTAATGCCGATAAAGTTTTGAAATAAATCAATTCTTAATGGATACTCAATGTTTTTGTATAAATACATTTTTTCTATTTAGCCCATAGAGGGGACCCTAACAGTTACTACCACTTCTGGTCAGAGTGGACCAAGGAGCAATGGTGATGAAGGGGTGCTCCACATTCCCTAAACCTCCAAAACTGGAACCTCACCATCAGATAGAGTTTAACGTCATTCCCAGGACATGTAGACCCGCAGCCACCGCCTTCTAAAAAGGCAATAGGGTTGGGGCAATCATATAGGGGCTTGACGTGACCAGTCGATTGATCGGAGGAGGCTTCTCCGACCGCCTGTCTAGTCCAAGAAAGGGCCAAAGTGGAGTATTGCAAGTCATGGATTGCTCAGCCACCCGAGTTCCATCCTTAAGCATCACGTGTCGCCACCCACGGCCAACAGGTGGCTGCATTGGGGAGTCTTACCCTCTGCAGAGGGGCAGTCGGTGCATTCTAACGCTTCAGCCGACAGGGTGGACTCAACCACGTGATCACCTCCGTTGGATTTTATTTTTTTGTTTGATGGGTTATTTATTGCCAAAGACATCCTTGTAGAATAGCAGTGATAATATTTACCCCATAACTGGAGGGATAAAGAGTTTCATACCTTTCCCAAGGGTATTAGTTTGAAATTAAACATAATAACACGACTAGAGTTCAATCTCACTTACTATAATATCTAAGTCCTGTACATTATCCATTACACCTAGGGGACCAATGCCTTTTTCATTATATCAATATCTCTAGAATTATAAAACTAGTTGAAGTACTTGTTTACATTGGGTAAAAAGGTTTAGTTTGTTTTTTTAGTTTGATGACATATCAACCTTCATGGGTTATTTAATACTCAAGCCATTCTTATAGAACAGTTGTGGTACTATCTAACCCATAGCTGGGGGAATGAGGGATTTTATACCTTTCCCAAGGGTATTAGTCCAATCGGCATATGCAATAGATAGATGTCGCATTTCGCTTCATCTCGTATTATATATATATATATATATATATATATATATATATAGAGAGAGAGAGAGCATATATATATATATATATATATATATATATATATATATATATATATATATATATATATATATATATATATATATATATATATATATATATATATATATATATATATATATATATAGGGCCGGGTTAGCTCAGTCGGTAAAACGTTCGGCTAGAAACCACAAGGTTCCTAGTTCGATACCGGCCCTCGCCAACTAAGCGTATGAGTAGTACATGGGATCTGTGCGGTAAAGTAAGGTGCTGGTGGTAGGTGTGACGCTCCACCTCGGACGCAAACACAATATCCTTGGTCTAGCGTTAGTGAAAATGGATAGACTCCATCGCTATTGGCTGATACCGACATTAGGCCGCCCCGACGATTTATATATATATATATATATATATATATATATATATAGGCATATGCAATAGGGGACCAATGCCTATATAATGCGATAGATAGATGTCGTATTTCGCTTCATCTCGTATTCTAAACACAAACACGCACCTGTACACACACGCACAGTCAAACACACGAACACACGTACGCACACATACACGCACTAACACTTCCATAGACATCGATAGATTTGAACAGACAAAAGCACAAATAGACAGAGATGGATAGAAAGCTAAATATATATTGATAGATAGATAGATGGCAATAGATCTTTACAGATCATTGCCGTCCCTCACAATCCCACAACTCCACCACCAGAACCCTTCCTTGCATGAGCCCTCAAATGACTCATCAAACCTGCTGCAGATCTACAAAGTTTGACGCAAATATGACATTGAAAAGACTTCTTCCCCGTTGAATGAGATGATTCAGATGAATCAGATGAGTCAGATGATAAAATTTGATGCTTATGCACCACCATATGTCTCTTAAGACCAGAAGCCGACTTACAGACCTTGCCACATATAGCACAAGACACATTATTTACTCCTGGAATCTGCATGGATTGAACCAGGTGAGATTTCCTATGATTGACATAGCCAGCCCTCGAAAGCAAAACTCGACCACATGTCAGACACTTCCAACCCTCCATGTTCTCTCCAATATGACAGGTGTAACCCTTTCGAAGTTGACGCTTTAGGTTTTCATGCACGATTCTTTCACTCTCAAAACTGGTACAACCATCATCCACATGAACTCTCCAGTCAGTTCTCTTTAGTGCCAGCTTTCCCAGTTGTCAGGACTTATTTTTATTTTTACAAGGTTGTTTTTTAAGCAATCCTTATACCTCTTCTTAGGCGCATGCTGCGGCCTTTTGCCATCATGCAGCTGACCGTAAAAGAGTTATAGATACATAGATACATACATACATACGAATAGACTGAGACTAAAGCATAAAAACATAGACAGGGATAAGTAGATGGTTAAACATAGATAGATAGATAGATAGATAGATAGATAGATAGATAGATAGATAGAAATGAATAGACTGGAACAGATAGATAGATAGATAGATAGATAGATAGATAGATAGATAGAAATTAACAGCTGATATGAGTAGCTGTAAATAGATATATAGATAGATTGATAGATAGATAGATAGATAGATAGATAGATAGATAGATAGATAGAAATAAACGGAGATAAATAGATAGATAGATAGATAGAAAGATAGATAGATGGATAGAAATGAATATACTGGAACAGATAGATAGATAGATACATACATACATACATACATACATACATGGTAGATGGTTAAACATAGATAGATAGATAGATATATAGATAGATAGATAGAAATGAATAGACTGGAACAGATAGATAGATAGATAGATAGATAGATAGAAATTAACAGCTGATATGAGTAGCTGTAAATTGATAGATAGATAGATGTTTATACATACTCAGATAGATATATAGATAGATTGATAGATAGATAGATAGATAGATAGAAATACACGGAGATAAATAGATAGATAGATAGATAGAAAGATAGATAGATGGATAGAAATGAATATACTGGAACAGATAGATAGATAGATAGATAGATAGATAGATACATACATACATACATACATACGAATAGACTGAGACTAAAGCATAAAAACATAGACAGAGATAAGTAGATGGTTAAACATAGATAGATAGATAGATAGATAGATAGAAATGAATAGACTGGAACAGATAGATAGATAGATAGATAGATAGATAGATAGAAATGAACAGCTGATATGAGTAGCTGTAAATAGATAGATAGATGTTTATACATACTCAGATAGATATATAGATAGATTGATAGATAGATAGAAATAAACGGAGATAAATAGATAGATAGATAGATAGAAAGATAGATAGATGGATAGAAATGAATATACTGGAATAGATAGATAGATACATACATACATACATACATACGAATAGACTGAGACTAAAGCATAAAAACATAGACAGAGATAAGTAGATGGTTAAACATAGATAGATAGATAGATAGATAGATAGATGGAAATGAATAGACTGGAACAGATAGATAGATAGATAGATAGATAGATAGATAGAAATTAACAGCTGATATGAGTAGCTGTAAATAGATAGATAGATAGAAATAAACATACTCAGATAGATATATAGATAGATTGATAGATAGATAGATAGATAGATAGAAATAAACGGAGATAAATAGATAGATAGATAGATACATACATACATACATACGAATAGACTGAGACTAAAGCATAAAAACATAGACAGAGATAAGTAGATGGTTAAACATAGATAGATAGATAGATAGATAGATAGATAGATGGAAATGAACAGCTGATATGAGTAGCTGTAAATAGATAGATAGATAGAAATAAACATACTCAGATAGATAGATAGATAGATAGATAGATAGATTCAGATGAGTCAGATGATAAAATATATATATATAAAGAGAGAGAGATAGATAAATAGATAGATAGATATAAACAGAGATAGATAGCTAACTAGATTGATAGATAGAAATAAACGGAGATAAATAGATAGATAGATAGATAGAAAGATAGATAGATGGATAGAAATGAATATACTGGAATAGATAGCTAGATAGATAGATAGATAGATAGAAATTAACTGCTGAGATGGATAGCTGTAAATAGATAGATATATAGATATATAGATATATAGATAAACATACAGAGATAGATAGATAGATAGATAGATAGATAGATAGATGGCGAATGAACAGACTGGAATAGATAGATAGATAGATAGATAGATATGTACAGATGAGACAAATAGATGGATAGATGTAAATAGACAGATAGATAGACAGACAGATATAGAGATAGATAGATATAAACGGTGATATATATATAGATAGAAATGAACAGACTGACATGAATAGACTCAGATATATATATATATATATATATATATATATATATATATATATATATATATATAGAGAGAGAGAGAGAGAGAGAGAGAGAAAGTGAGAGAGCATATATATATATATATAAAGAGAGAGATAGATAGATAAATAGATAGATAGATATAAACAGAGATAGATAGCTAACTAGATTGATAGATAGACAGATAGATAGAAACATACATACATGCATAATAACACACTGAGATAGATAGATAGATAGATAGATAGATAGATTTGAATAGTATTTGAGAAAAAGAGAAAAGGGGTGTCAGGGAGAGAGAGGGGTAGAGAGAGAGAGAGACAGAGACAGAGAGAGAGAGAGAGAGAGAGAAGAGAGGCAGGGAAGTGAGAAAACGTATCTATTCAAGTTATTCAGTCAGAATGCTATTTCTTAAGAACGTCTTTTAAAAATATATCCATTCTTCATAAGTTCTGCTTTTTCTTTTCAACCCAAAATACAAACACCTGCTCCTCTTTCGTGGAACACACGGTACCCTTATTTTTTTAAACTACTTATTCCAAACGACAACACACGCACACAGACATAGACACACACATAGGCACTCAGAGAGAGAGAGAGAGAGAGAGAGAGAGAGAGAGAGGAGAGAGAGAGAGAATACACACACAAGGACATACGAACAGACACACTCACTCACAGAGAGAGAGAGAGAGAGAGAGAGAGAGAGAGAGACATACGAACACAGACCTACGAGCACAGACACACTCACTCACACACAGAGAGAGAGAGAGAGAGAGAGAGAGAGAGAGAGAAAGAGATACACACCACAGAGACATACGAATACAGACACACTCACTCACACAGAGAGAGGGAGATATATATATTATACACACACACACACACAGACATACGAACACAGACACACTCACTCACACAGAGAGAAAGAGAGAGAGAGAGAGAGAGGAAGAGAGAGTGAGATACACACACACACACAGACATACGAACACATACGAACACAGACATACTCACTCACACGGAGGAGAGAGAGAGATACACACACACACACACACATATATATATATATATGAACACAGACACACTCACTCACAGAGAGAGAGAGAGAGGAGAGAGAGAGACACACACACACACCAGACATACGAACACAGACACACTCATTCACTCACACACACACACACATACACACTCACAGAGAGAGAGAGAGAGAGAGATACACACACACACAGATATACGAACACAGACACACTCACTCACTCACAGAGAGAGAGAAAAGAAAAGAGAGAGAGAGAGAGAGAAAGAGAGAGAGAAGAGATACACACACACAGACACGCTCACTCACTCACACACACACACCCACCCACACACACAGAGGGAGAGATACACACACACACACACCCACACACACAGAGGGAGAGATACACACACACACACACACACACACACATACGAACACACACACACCCACACCCACGAATCGTCCTCTTCAGACTCAAGATCTCCGCATCAGTCCCTTTGACGTGGACAGAAAGGCGAAACCATTACCGGTCACATGACTCGCATGCACAACAACTCTCCCTTCCTTTCGGACCATAATGCAGTGCTCTCTTTTGTTTGCCTTTCTCATTTCCGTCTACCGGGATCGATTTTTCATTCCTTTTCTTTATTGCAAAACTATGATCGATAACTTGTGGTCCAAATCTTTGGGCAGGTTAAACGGCTACAAAGAATGTTCATTTTGTCGACAGTTGCCTAGTATCCTGTAGGGGATCTCACACCGGCACCTGTAGATGTGAGATGAGCATCCAGATTCTATAGGCAAGTTTCCTTCTTTCTTTCTTTAATGTATCGCCCCCTTTATATATATACTAGGAGCGGCTACCCGACAAAGCCCGGGTAGAGGAGAAAAACATGGTTTAATAATCGTTTGCAGATCTATTACTACTGAATAGCGAGTTTAATCCTCGAAGGATGACCCATAAAAATCACCTCGTAAAAAAGATCTTATTTCAAATTTGTTTACTTTTTAGCAAGAAATGCCGAAAATGACCGAGTAGAATTTTAACGTTATTTAATTTTTAAATGTATTCAATAATATAGATAAAATCTTCATTATTTTTGCTCAAAAACCAAGCCCTGGTAATATTTAATGTGTATATATATTTACTTTGTTTTTAATTGTTTTATTTTCAAAGTTTCCTCCGGACATACCGACTCACACAACTGCCCTTTATATATGTATAAATTGTTGGCTGTCAACACGTGCTCGAGTAAGACTATTTCCTGTTTTTCTTCTCATAGTTGAGTGCCAGTAGCATTTGCCACAGTATTCTTGCGTTTTCTCAGATGACTCACCAGGCCAGCCCTGGAGAGACATACTATTTCACATAATGTTGGAACTTCTCCACTTTGACTGTTGCTGGGCTGAAAATTACCCTTTCTAATAGCCCGCTTCAATTTTTAGTGTTTAATTCGGTTGGACTCAAATTCGGTCACAGACCGGTAGATGGTGGCTCTCCAGCCAGGTCTATTACAAGCTAGCTTCTCCCAGTCCTCCACAGCAATACCAATGTTCTTCCGAGTGTCCTTGAGGCAGTCCTTAAACCTCAATTTGGGTTTGCACTGACGATGTTTGCCAGTTTAGGTTTCCCCGTAAAATAGATGTTTTGTGATTCAGCAATCATTCATAGATGACCAGACCAGCGAATACAAGATATAAGGATCATACTCTCAATACTCAATATATATATAAAGATAAACCTAATGAGTCAGATAAATCTACTTAAAGTTTCGCTTAATGCTCTTCAAGGCAAAGATCTAACTAAAGAGATTTGGAGCAAACTCATAATTATATAACACCTTCCATCGTGACTCAACAGGTTTGGTATATTAAATATATATATATGCAACGCTCTTCTAAGGAATGGAGCACTTTGTGACGGCCTTTACACGCAAAGCGATGTGTGTATTAAAACAGTTAAAATCCCCTTCCCATTCTGTAAGTGAAGACAGCCTAATGGTTACGGTGCCGGACTGACACCCAACCGATCGGATTTCAATTCCGGCTGTAGGTAGCTTACAAAATGTCTAGCCACACTGAGGAGACTTGATAAGTCGAAACACGTGTCTGTGGATGACCCTATATATATATATATATATATATATATATATATATATATATATAGAGAGAGAGAGAGAGAGAGAGAGAGAGATGTGACGTATCCAAAACTTGGTAGTATGGGATGATTCTATGTGTGATATCTAAGACACACTGTATCATTATTGTATGATCCAGTATGTATAAATACAGTATGTATAAATACAGTGAATCTTTAAATATATATATATATATAATCTTTATATATATATATATATATATATATATATATATATTATATATATATGGTGATTGCTACTTCTTCCCAGAAGAAGGCCATTTCTACAAGCAAGCAGTTCGGTTGTGAGCACATAGATGTCGCAACTTTGCTTTTACGCGTCCTGTCGCACATATGAGCCCCCCGGGACCGTACATGACTGAGAAGACTAGCCCTAGACAGGTAAACCTTGCCACACTCATGACATATATGGTCAGGTTTAATGTAGGATATGTGTCCAGGACGTCCGTCATATGCCGCTTATATATATATATATATATATATATATATATATATGTACGGTATTCTACACATCGAGCCATCCTTTACTGGGATTACACTTGTCAAGTTCATTTTCTATAAGAAAAAGTATCGAATTTTATGCGATACATGCGTTGTAAGTGCCTTCAAGTAAAAATTTAATATATATTATATATATATATATATATATATATATATATATTGATAATGAAATTTTTTTATCTCAAATTTCAATTATATTTTTTTTAATATTTTCAATTTTTTTCCCCTTTGAAATTTATGATTAAACTGCAACATAAAGTCAAAAATCTGACCACAAAAAATGCAACAAAATTTAAAATTTTTTAAAGTAGTGGAAACAAATTCAAAATATTACAGGATATACAAAGAAACTAATTCATAATTGCCCAAGACTTTTTAAAATTGAAATAACATTTATTCAAAAGCAAAAAAACAAAAACAAAAAAACAAATTATCTTCAGACTAAATTTGCTCTGTGGATCGCATAGGTGAGAATGTCGACTCTATGTTCACGCTACCTTAAATTAAACATGAATACGCTATCAATGACTTTGAGAACTGTTTTGTGCTTATATGTATAGCAGCCATATTATCTATAATATATATATATATATATATGCGTGTGTGCGTACCCGCGGGAGTGTGTGTGTATATGTGTGTGTGTGTGTGTGTGTGTGTGTGCTTGGAGGCATGTGGTGTAATGGTTAACGTCGCAGGAAATGGACGAGTTCAAATCCAGGCCATTTACATTTCACTTAGCGCTAATACCATTGGGAAAGGTATGAATCCAACTATTCTCCCTCTAGCTATTGATAAATAGCAGTGAAGACTTGGCTCTTTAAACCTGGGTAGGCAACCAATCGAGGAGAAGGAAAACACAAATCTGTTAAACTCTGCTTAAGAAATTGACCTTGTATCCCATCCTACCCGGGCGGAGGGGTTGATAAATATATGTATATATATTTAGCATAGATATATATATATATAGATAGATAGATAGATAAGAACAGGCGGAGATAGATAGATTAATAAATATATAGATATATAGATCGGGACAGGCTGAGATAGATAAATAGATTGGTAGAGATAGATAGATAGATAGATAGATAGGAACAGATTGAGATAGATAGGAATAGGCTAGATAGGAGATAGATAGGAATAGGCTAGATAGGAGATAGATAGATAGATAGATAGATATATAGATAGATAAATAGATAGGAACAGGCTAAGATAGATAGATAGATTGGTATATAGATAGATAGATAGATAGATAGATAGATAGGTTCAGGCTGAGATAGATAGATAAATAGATAGATAGATAGGAACAGGCTGAGATAGATGGATAGAGTGATAGATAGATAGATTAATAGATAGATAGATAGATAGATAGATAGATAGATAGGGACAGGCTGAAATAGATAGATAGATAGATAGATAGATAGATTGGAACAGGCTGAGATATATATATAGATAGATAGATAGATAGATAGATAGATAGATTGGTAGATAGATATATATATAGATATATAGATAGATGGATAGATAGATAGGAACAGGTGGGGATGGTTTGATAGATAGATAAATAGATAGATAGGAACAGGCTGAGATAGATAAATAGATTGATAGAGATAGATAGATAGATAGATAGGAACAGGCTGAGATAGATGGATAGAGTGATAGATAGATAGATAAATAGATAGATAGATAGATAGATAGATAGATAGATAGGGACAGGCTGAAATAGATAGATAGATAGATAGATAGATAGGAACAGGCTGAGATATATAGATAGATAGATAGATAGATAGATTGGTAGATATATATATATATATATAGATATATAGATAGATGGATAGATAGATAGGAACAGGTGGGGATGGTTTGATAGATAGATAAATAGATAGATAGGAACAGGCTGAGATAGATAAATAGATTGATAGATGGATAGATAGGAACAGACTGAGATAGATAGATAGATAGATAGATAGATAGATAGATAGAAACAGGCTGAGATAGACAGA
Source organism: Doryteuthis pealeii (assembly GCA_023376005.1). Taxonomy (NCBI): domain Eukaryota; kingdom Metazoa; phylum Mollusca; class Cephalopoda; order Myopsida; family Loliginidae; genus Doryteuthis; species Doryteuthis pealeii. The sequence goes on from CM042167.1 coordinate 758,444, forward strand.
TAGATAGATAGATAGATAGATATGAACCCGCTAAATGATATCGTTTGTTCATCAGTAATGACAATGCCACCTTCCACTTTAGCTTTAGTTTCCCGTAACCTTCACTCGTTTTTTTCTTTCTCGATTTAGTCTGTTCTTTTAATTCAGTTAACCATTTTCTTAAAAACTGTCAGTGGTACGTTCTTGCATTATTCTTCGTCGGTTACCCAACTGTTTCGTATGCTTTCAAAAATTTCTCCTTCCGCTCACTGCTATTGGCGAACCATTATCCACTTGGAATTTTTCTTCTTCGATTTTTTTTCCTTTCTGTTCATTTGGTTATCTCATTCCCCCGAGATTTACTTTTACCGTTTTTTATTCAGTTTTTCATTCAGTTTTTTTTCCGTCTTGTGTTTGTTCCCATTGCTTTTGTTACAATCTTATGGGCCAACCTGTAGGCTTTAAGCAAGAGCGCTTGTCCAGCGGAAGTGGATCCTTGGTAATCCTCTGGTAAAGAATCCTGATCTTTGGTAATCCTCTGGTAAAGAATCCTGACTATTGTAAGTCCCTCCTCAATGGTTGCGAGTAAACTGTGGCAAGTATCAGTGTTTAAGTAGTGTATCAGCCGAACATTGTGGCTGGTGATTGGCGAAGGAATAAACCACGTGACCTCGGTTAGTCTATGAATCCAGGTGGTGAATTGTAGCACACCTTATATACAAAATTATAAAAAAGTAAGAAGCGCGTGGTGTAATGGCTAAAGTCATGGGAAATGAACTTGTCGCCCCGAGTTCAAATCCTGGACGTGTTAATTGCATTTCACTTAGCGCTAATACCCTTGGGAAAGGTATGAATCCTACTCTCCCTCCAGCTATGGATAAATAGTAGGGCAGACTGGGCTCTTTAACCTTGGTTAGGCAACCGGTCTAGGAGAAGGAAAACTCTGAATTCAAACGTGTTGAACTCCGCTTGTGAACCTTGTGTCACATCCTGCTCGTGCGGAGGGGTTGGTAAATATATATATACAAAATTATTCCATTTCTTTAGTTATTTATTACTTCCTTTCTTTTTTTCCTTTTTTCTTTTCAATTCTAATGCTCACTATTTTTGTTTTGCGAACAAACATAGCATAGCAGATTATTGCCGTCCCTCACAATCCTATAACCCCACCACCAGAACCTTTCCTCTCATGAGACCTCAAATGACTCATCAAACCTACTGCAGATCTACAAAGGTTGATGCAAATATAACATAGGAAGGAATATCAAACAAGCTGATAAAATTTGATGCTTATGCACCACCATATGTCTCTTAAGCTGACTTACAGATTTTGTTACAGATTGCACAAGACACATTGTTTGTCTGACATTTCCAACCCTCCATGTTCTCTCCAATCTGACAGGTATATCCCTTTCGAAGTTGACGATTAAAATTTTCAGGCTCAATTCTTTCACTCTCAAAACTGGTTCATATATATAAACATATATATACATATATACATACATACGTGTAAACACACTGAGATACATAGATATGAATAGTTTGAGATAGATTAATAGATAGATAGATATATATGTGAATAGATAGATAAAGACAGATAGATAATAAATACACAGACATGAACAGAGTGATATATATAATATATCACAATATATATATACAAAGTGAGAGATATTTGGTTAAAGATCTCATAAATACATATATACTTGTGAACACACAGATACATATAAACAGTTTGAAATACATAAATAGATTGATAGATAGATAGATAGATGTGAACTGACTAATAGATAGATTGAAATAGACTGTGATATATAGATCGATCGATAGATAGATAGAGATAGAGAGAGCGATAGATAGAGTGGGATAGACTGAAATTGATACGTCGACAAATGGGAACAGGCTGATATATATATATATATATATATATATATATATATATATATATATATATATATATATATCACTCTGTTCATATATTTATATATC
>CM042167.1:765411-772911 GCA_023376005.1 Doryteuthis pealeii
AGAAAGAAAGAAAGAAAGAAAGAAAGAAAGAAAGAAAGAAAGAAAGAAGAAAGAAAAAGAAAGAAAGATAGAAAAAGGAGCAAGAGCGAGAAAAAAAGAAAGAGGAAAGAAAGAGAGAGAGAGAGGAAAGAAGAAAGAAATGAAAGAAAGAAACAGGTAAGAGATGGCGAGAAATAGAGTGCGGGCCAAACAGAAAGAAAGAAAGAAGAGAAAGAAGAAAGAAAGAAAACAGGTAAAGAGAGCAGAGAAATAGAGTGCGGCCAAGACAGAAAGAAAGAAGAACGAAAGAAAAAAAAGAAGAAAGAAAGAAAAAAGAAGAGATAGAGGGTGAGATAAGGTGAAAGTTATGTGTAATTACGATATTTCTATCAATATACAGTTATGTAAGCTTGTTAATTAATGCACCGTCTATGTACATTATATAATGCACTAGCTGAATCTCTGCATGGTGCGGCTTTCTACGCTATAAGCGAATGATTTTTATTACCATAATTGCTAGTTGATATTTTCCATGTGTTGATAAAAATTGTCTAAATTAGCCAATTTTACCTATAAAAGGAGCCTTTTTTTTACGTTTTTCATTAATAGAAAAATCTTTTCCATTGATAAAATGTCTAAATTAGCCTTAAATTTTACTATAAAAAGAGCTTTTTTTTACGGTTTCAATTAATAGAAAAATCTTTCCATTATAAAATGTTTAATAGCTTAAATTTATATAAAAGAGAGCCTTTTTACGTTTCATTAATAGAAAAATCTTTCCATTGATTAAAATGTCTAAAATTACTAAATTTTACTATAAAAGAGCCTTTGTTTTACGTTTCATTAATAGAAAAATCTTATTGCTAATTTTTCATGAGGAAATTCTCCCCACTCTCCCCCTACTGTGAATTAGTTGACATCTTACTTTCTAGAAAATAATAAATTTCCCACATATATGTTTGGATTTTGATCATTCAAATGTTTGGGTATTCTTTAAAAAATATCCAATTTTAATAATAATTTTTATTGTTTTGATCCCTTTATTCACAGTTTAGAATGTGAAAGTATTTTTGTCGCTAGTCCAGGCAATTTCAACAAAAATTGACCATGAATAAGCTTGGTCCATATATGAAGGACCGATGGCCCAGTAAAAAATATTAACATTTCTCGTGACCCATTTGAAATTTTCCACGGCGCATTTATATACAGAATCATAGATATTGTCAACCCCTGTATTTTCCATTGTATATATTTAGAGAAAGCCCGCCGAAATACGTGAAAGTCACGTGGGACCTGGCTGGTTCTCGTTAGCTTGGACGTCAGGCAGATAGAGTCTTCTGCCTTAGTTGAAGCTCACTGCACACGCGCCATTATGTTAGGTTACATGAAAATGTTAGTTAAGGTAAATAAAAGCTTACATAAAATAATATGGTTTTGTTAGTTGATGAATGTCTTGGCCAACAGAACTGATCTAGAAAAGAAATGAGTTAAGTGCACGACAGCACCAGGAAAGTCAGACGCTAGAAGAACGTAAGATGACCAAAGATGAGCGGAATTTAATAATAACAGTTAAGAAAGGAAAAAAAGAGTATACAACATTTGGCCATTGTGGTGGCTATCGGTTGGAAACACGAATGTATAGAAATTATATAATTATGATAATATTATATTAATTATATTATATATATTATTTCCGGAGTCGGGTTAGCTCAGTCGATAGAGCGTTCGGCTAGAAAACACAAGTTCTAGTTTGATACCGTCCTCGCCAACTCAGCTATGAGTAGCACTTGGGATCTGCGCGGTAAAGTGGGAGTGACGGTAAAATAATCTTCTTGATACTAGTGTAGTTGAAAAGGGGACAGACTCCCTCGCTGATGGCTGAACCGACTTAGGCCCACTCCGACGACTTTACTTAAAATACTTATATATACATAATATAACAATTATATTAATATAATATATTATTTATATTAAGAAAAATGAAAAACAGGTTTAAATGGTTTAAGTGGTGAGTTTATTGGTCAACACTGCAGTGTTCGTCTATTAATTAGATTATCTTCAGACATTGTTGGTATATGGGAAGGTGATAAGAAATTTTTTATCACATAACGAGAAAAGCGAGTGATAGTCCTTGTTATTCAGTCTGTTTAAAAAATTTTGAGGTTTGAAAAAGGGAAACGTTTGAAATATGACGTCAAATATTATATTTTACGCGTGAGTATGGACGGTGTAAGTGTGGTATCGAAAGGAAATATGTGCATTTTAGGTGTGTGGTTAACCCATTTAAACCTGTATTTTTTTCATTTTCTTAATTACTACATACCGTCGATTCACTTCCTTTCTTCACACACACAACACACACACACACACACACACACATATATATAATATATATATATATATATATATTATATAATTCATATATAAATTATATTATATTATGTATAAGTCAGACATCGGGGCTAATGTCGGTATCAGCCAGACAGCGGGAGTCTATCCCCTTTCACTATCGCTAGACCAAGAAGATTATTTAAGGTCTGATGTGGGCGCTCCTACCATCAGCTCCTCACTTTACCGTACAGATCCCCTGTGCTACTCATACGCTGAGTTGCGGGGGCGGTATCGAACCAAGAACCTTTGATATCCTAGCCGAACACTCTACCGACTGAGCTAAACCACTTTCTCTTTATCCGGCTAAAGGTAAACAGTAGCCAGTCTGAGCTCTCTAGTCTTGTTACTAGGTAGTCAAGACTGCTTGTATTTTCGCTCCTTAGGTCATATGTTATTTACTTAGCCAATGTGTTTGCGTAGTACGCCCACCAGTCTGGTAAAACAACTGAATTTAAATCATTGATCTATGATGTTAAAACCAATTTTCTATCTGAAAACGTTAAGCCACCCACAAGGTTCAGAAAGGCGATCGTATGTTATGTTATCTTATAGGAAATAGAATAGAAAGGTTGTTTGCGTTAATACTAGCTATACCCAAAATGTGTTTTTACAAAATGACTTTAGCCCCCCCCCCGAAAATAATCAGGAATTTATCGATTTTAATGAAATTTTCAGTGTTATTTATCAAAAATCGAACCCATTTGAAACAAGCACTTCCGTTCAGACTTGACCTTCCGAAATTCTTACCCCTGAAAATGAGTGTAACATCTGCAGTATCCTAAACTGAACTGCAAGCATCTTCCTGTATTGAAACATTGTAATGCTTTGAGTAAACACACTAGGACTGGCAAGCTGAGCCTAAAATGCGTTTTTGACAAAATGACTTTAGCCCCCTCCCACAGAAAAATAATTTACCAAAAATCAGGGAATTATCGGATTTTAATGGAATTTTCAATGTTTATTTATCAAAGAATGATCTTTATAATGCATTATTTATTTTATTTCAAAACTTTCTTCATTTTTGCAGGTCACTTATGTTGGGGAACATTTTTTTTGTTGGTCTTATAGTTTTCTAATTACAGTATAAATAAAGAGATAAAAGACCGAAGTTATGAATAGAAACAAAAAAAATATAAAATAATAATACGAAAATCGTAGGCCTTATTCGATAATTATTAGTCTCTCCAATACATAACGTAAAAAGGATGATAAAAAAATCTAACACAATTTAAATGCATAGATACAAAATAAGTCAGATATAACTATGAGAGTTTTTTAGATCTTACATATATTATGTTTCGCATTTTACATTTTACACACAAAACAGGTAGTGGTCCGATTTTAATGAAATTTTCAGTATTGATTTATCAATGAATGCATTTTAATGCATCAGTTATTTTATTTCAAAACTTTAATTTAGTATTTTTGCATTAAAATTCATTTAAAATATGAAAAGCCTGATGTTAAGTTTAAAATGTGAAAATTTTAGATTTTAAAGATAAATATTTATTTAATGCAAACCTTATTTTTACATCAAAGTATACTTTTTGAAGAAAAACTCGATTGAAAATGCACCCAGAAAAATATCGATGTATGATTTTTTTTTCAGGGACCAATTAAATAATTATCGAAATAAGTAAAAAAGAAATCTCCCAAAAAATTAATTATCTATTATTTTTTTACATTCTATTTTTCGATTTTCGGTACTTATTATCTCATAGAAAAGCCACCGTAATTTTTTTTTTTGTTTCTATTCATAACTTCGGTCTTTTATCTCTTTATTTATACTGTAATTAGAAAACTATAAGACCAACAAAAAAAAATGTTACGCCCCCAACATAAGTGACCTGCAAAAAAATGAGAAAGTTTTGAAATAAAATAAATAATGCATTATAAAGATCATTCTTTGATAAATAAACATTGAAAATTCCATTAAAATCCGATAATTCCCTGATTTTTGGTAAATTATTTTCTGTGGGAGGGGGCTAAAGTCATTTTGTCAAAAACGCATTTTAGGCTCAGCTTGCCAGTCCCTAGTGTGTTTACTCCAAAGCATTACAAATGTTTCAATACAGGAAGAATGCCTTGCAAGTTCAGTTTAGGATACTGCAGATGTTACACTCATTTTCAGGGGTAAGAATTTCCGGAAGGTCAAGTCCTGAACCGGAAGTGCTTGTTTCAAAATGGAGGGTTCGATTCTTTGATAAATAAACACTGAAAATTTCATTAAAATCCGATAATTCCCTGATTATTTTCGGGGGGGGGGGGCTAAAGTCATTTTGTCAAAAACACATTTTGGGTATAGCTAGTATTAACGCAAACAACCTTTCTATTCTATTCCTATAAAGATAACCATAAACAATACGATCGCCTCTTTCTGAACCTTGTGGGTGGCTTAACGTTTTCAGATAGAACAAATTGGTTTTTAACATCATAGATCAATGATTTAAATTCAGTTGTTTTACCAGACTGGTGGGCGTACTACGCAACACATTGGCTAAGTAAATAACATATGACCTAAGGAGCGAAAATACAAGCAGTCTTGACTACCTAGTAACAAGACTAGAGAGCTCAGACTGGCTACTGTTTACCTTTAGCCGGAATAAAGAGAACAGTGGTTTAGCTCAGTCGGTAGAGTGTTCGGCTAGGATATCACAAGGTTCTTGGTTCGATACCGGCCCCCGCCAACTCAGCGTATGAGTAGCACGGGGATCTGTACGGTAAAGTGAGGAGCTGATGGTAGGAGCGCCCCACATCAGACGCTTAAATAATCTTCTTGGTCTAGCGATAGTGAAAGGGGATAGACTCCCTCGCTGTCTGGCTGATACCGACATTAGGCCGCCCCGATGTCTGACTTATACATAATATAATATAATATATATATGATTATATATATATATATATATATATATATATATATATATGTGTGTGTGTGTGTGTGGTGTGTGTGTGTGTGAAGAAAGGAAGTGAATCCGACGGTATGTAGTATATTAAGAAAAATGAAAAAAATACAGGTTTAAATGGGTTAACCACACACCTAAAAAATGCACAATATTTCCTTTCGATACACACACTTACACCGTCCCATACTCACGCCGTAAAATATAATATTTGACGTCATATTTCAAACCGTTTCCCCTTTTTTCAAACCTCAAAATTTTTTAAACAGACTGAATAACAAGGACTATCACTCGCTTTTCTCGTTATTCTGTGATAAAAAATTTCTTATCACCTTCCATATACCAACAAATGTCCTGAAGATAATCTAATTAATAGATCGAAACACTGCAGTGTTGACCAATAAACTCACCACTTAACCCATTTAAACCTGTTTTTCATTTTTCTTAATATAATATATATATATATATAATATAAATTGTATATATATATGTATATATAAGTATTTTAAGTAAAGTCGTCGGAGTGGCCTAAAGTCGGTATCAGCCAATCAGCGAGGGAGTCTGTCCCCTTTTCACTAGCACTAGATCAAGAAGATTATTTTACCGTCAGCTCCTCACTTTACCGCGCAGATCCCCGTGCTACTCATACGCTGAGTTGGCGAGGACCGGTATCAAACTAGGAACCTTGTGGTTTCTAGCCGAACGCTCTATCGACTGAGCTAACCCGACCCGGAAATAAATATATATAATATAATATAATATAATATTATCATATATAATATAATTTCTATAAATTCAGTGTTTCCCAACCGATAGCCACATGGCCTAAATGTTGTATACTCTTCTTTTTCCTTTCTTACTGTTATTATTCTTTCCGCTCATCTTTGGTATCTTACGTTCTTCTAGCGTCTGACTTCTTCCTGGTGGTCGGTCGCACTTAACTCATTTCTTCTTCTAGATCAGTCTTTTGCCAAACATTCATCAACTACAAAACCATATTATTTATGTAAGCTTTTATTTACTTAACTAAACATTTCATGTAACTAACATAATGCGCGTGTGCAGTGAGCTTCAGCTAAGGCAGAAAGACTCTATCTGCCTGACGTCCAAGCTGAAACTGAGAACCAGCCAGGTCCCACGTGACTTCACGTATTTCGCGGGCTTTCTCTAATATATAAAATGGAAATACAGGGGGTTGACAATAATCTATGATTCTGTAATATAAATGCGCCGTGGAAAATTTCAAATGGGTCACAGAAATGTTATAATTTTTACTGGGCCATCGGTCTAATAATATGGACCACAGCTTATTCAATGGTCCATTTTGTTGAAATTGCTGGACTATGCGACAAAAATACCTTTCACATTCTAAACTGTGACTAAAGGATCAAAACATAAAAATTATTATTAAATTGGATATTTTAAAGATACCAAACATTTGAATGATCAAAATCCAAACATATATGTGGGAAATTTATATTTTCTAGAAAGTAAGATGTCAACTAATTCACAGTAGGGGGAGAGTGGGGAGAGATTTACCTACATGAAAAATTAGCAATAAGATTTTTCTATTAATGAAACGTAAAAAAAAGGCTCTCTTTTATAGTAAAATTTAGCTAATTTAGACATTTTATCAATGGAAAGATTTTTCTATTAATGAAACGTAAAAAAGGCTCTCTTTTATAGTAAAATTTAGCTAATTTAAACATTTTATCAATGGAAAGATTTTTCTATTAATGAAACGTAAAAAAAAGGCTCTATTTTATAGTAAAATTTAGCTAATTTAGACATTTTATCAATGGAAAGATTTTTCTATTAATGAAACGTAAAAAAAAAGGCTCTCTTTTATAGTAAAATTTGGCTAATTTAGACATTTTATCAATGGAAAATATCACTAGAATTATGGTAATAAAAATCATTCGTTAACTAGCGTAAAAGCCGACCTATCAGTCGTTAATTCAGCTAGTGCATTATTATAAATGTACAATAGAACGGTGCATTATTACACAAGCTTACAAAACTGTTATATGATAGAAATATGTAATTACACATAACTTCACCTTATCTCACCCTCATTCTCCTTCTTTCTTTCTTTCTTTCTTTCTTTTCTTTCTTTTCTTTCTTTCTTTCTGTCTGGCCCGCACTCTATTTCTCTGCCTCTCTTACCTGTTTCTTTCTTTCTTTCTTTCTTTCTTTCTTTCTTTCTGTTTGGCCACTCTATTTCTCTGCC
>CM042167.1:777911-784632 GCA_023376005.1 Doryteuthis pealeii
CACTGAGATACATAGATATGAATAGTTTGAGATAGATTACGATAGATAGAATGTAGATAGATAGATAAAGACAGATAGATAATAAATACAATGAACATAGTGATATATAAATATATGAACAGAGTGATATATATATATATATATATATATATAATATATATATATATATTATATATATATATATCAGCCTGTTCCCATTTTGTCGACGTATCAATTTCAGTCTATCCATCTATCTATCGCTCTCTCTATCTCTATCTATCTATCGATCGATCTATATATCACAGTCTATTTCAATCTATCTATTAGTCAGTTCACATCTATCTATCTATCTATCAATCTATTTATGTATTCAAACTGTTATATGTATCTGTGTGTTCACAAGTTAATGTATTTATGAGATCTTTAACCAAAATATCTCTCACTTTGTATATATATATTGTGATATATATATATATCACTCTGTTCATGTCTGTGTATTTATTATCTATCCTGTCTTTATCTATCTATTCACATATATATCTATCTATCTATTAATCTATCTCAAACTATTCATATCTATGTATCTCAGTGTGTTTACACGTATGTATGTATATATGTATAATATATGTTTATATATATGAACCAGTTTTGAGAGTGAAAGAATTGAGCCTGAAAATTTTAATCGTCAACTTCGAAAGGGATTATACCTGTCAGATTGGAGAGAACATGGAGGGTTGGAAATGTCAGACAACAATGTGTCTTGTGCAATCTGTAACAAAATCTGTAAGTCAGCTTAAGAGACATATGGTGGTGCATAAGCATCAAATTTTATCAGCTTGTTTGATATTCCTTCCTATGTTATATTTGCATCAACCTTTGTAGATCGCAGTAGGTTTGATGAGTCATTTGAGGTCTCATGAGAGGAAGGTTCTGGTGGTGGGGTTATAGGATTGTGAGGACGGCAATAATCTGCTATCTATGTTTGTTCGCAAAACAAAAATAGTGAGCATTAGAATTGAAAAGAAAAAGGAAAAAAGAAAGGAAGTAATAAATAACTAAATAGAAATGGAATAATTTTGTATATATATATTTACCAACCCCTCCGCACGAGCAGGATGTGACACAAGGTTCACAAGCGGAGTTCAACACGTTTGAATTCAGAGTTTTCCTTCTCCTAGACCGGTTGCCTAACCAAGGTTAAAGAGCCCAGTCTGCCCTACTATTTCCATAGCTGGAGGGAGGTAGGATTCATACCTTTCCCAAGGGTATTAGCGCTAAGTGAAATGCAATTAACACGGTCCAGGATTTGAACTCGGGGCGACAAGTTCATTTCCCATGACTTTAGCCATTACACCACGCGCTTCTTACTTTTTATAATTTTGTATATAAGGTGTGTACAATTCACCACCTGGATTCATAGACTACCGAGGTCACGTGGTTTATTCCTTCGCCAATCACCAGCCACAATGTTCGGCTGATACACTACTTAAACACTGATACTTGCCACAGTTTACTCGCAACCATTGAGAGGGACTTACAATAGTCAGGATTCTTACCAGAGGATTACCAAAGATCAGGATTCTTTACCAGAGATTACCAAGGATCCACTTCCGCTGGACAAGCGCTCTTGCTTAAAGCCTACAGGTTGGCCATAAGATTGTAACAAAGCAATGGAACAACACCAAGACGGAAAAAACTGAATGAAAAACTGAATAAAAAACGGTAAAAGTAAATCTCGGGGGAATGAGTAACCCAAATGAACAGAAAGGAAAAAAAATCGAAGAAGAAAAATTCCAGTGGATATGTTGCCAATAGCAGTGAGCGGAAGAGAAATTTTGAAAGGCATACGAAACAGTTGGGAAACCGACGAAGAATAAGCAAGAACGTACCACTGACAGTTTTTTAGAAAATGGTTAACTGAATTAAAAGAACAGACTAAATCGAGAAAGAAAAAAACGGTGAAGGTTACGGGAAACTAAAGCTAAGTTGGAAGTGGCATTTGTAATACTGTATGAAAACAACGATATCATTTAGCGGGTTCATATTCTATCTATCTATCTATCTATCTGTCTATTCAGCCTGTTCTCTATCTATCTATCTATCTATATCTATCTATCTAATCTCAGTCTGTTCGCTATCTAATCCATCTATCAATCATTTATCTATCTCAGCCTGTTTCATATCTATCTATTTATCTATCTATCCAAAACCATCCCCACCTGTTCCTATCTATCTATCCATCTATCTATATTATCTATTATATATATATATAATCTACAACTATCTATCTATCTATCTATCTATATATCTTCAGCTGTTCTATCTATCTATTATCCTATCTATCTATTCAGCCTGTCCTATTTATTATCTATCAATCTATCTATCTATCTAAATCTATCTATTATCACTCTATCCATTCTATTCAGGCCTGTTCCTATCTATCTATCTATCTATCTCTATCAATCTATTCTATCTATTCTCAGCGTTCCTTCTAATCTATTATCTATCTATCAAACCATCCCACCTGTCCTATCTATCTATCCATCTATCTATATATCTATATATATATCTATCTACCAATCTATCTATCTATCATTATCTATCTATATATATATTCTCAGCCTGTTCCAATCTATCTATCTATCTATCTATCTATCTATTTCAGCCTGTCCCCGTATCTATCTATCTATCTTCTATTCTATCTACTATAATCTATCTATTCTATCACTCTATCATCTATCTCAGCCTGTTCCTATCTATCTATCTATTTATCTATCTATCTCAAGCCTGAACCTATCTATCACTACATCTATCTATCTATAACCAATCTATTTATCTATCTAGCTTTCCTATCTATTATCTATCTTATATATCTATCTATCTATCTATCTATCTCCTATCTAGCCTATTTCCTATCTATCTCTTCTAGCCTATTCCTATCTATTTCAATCTTTCCTATCTATCTATCTATCTATCTATCTCTACCAATCTATTTATCTATCTTCAGCTGTCCCGATCTATATATCTATATATTGATTAATCTATCTATCTCCGCCTGTTCTTATCTATCTACTATCTATAATATTTATATATATCTATTGCCTAAATATATAACATATATTATTCAACCCTCGCCCGGGTAGGATGGTTAGGATACAAGGTCAATTTCTTAGCAGATTTAACAGATTTGTGTTTTCCTTCTCCTCGATGGTTGCCTACCCAGGTTTAAAGAGCAAGTCTTCACTGCTATTTATCAATAGCTAGAGGGAGAATAGTTGGATTCATACCTTTCCCAATTGGTATTAGCGCTAAGTGAAATGTAAATGGCCTGGATTTGAACTCGTCCATTTCCTGCGACGTTAACCATTACACCACATGCCTCCAAGCACACCACACACACCACACACACACACATATACACACACACTCCGCGGGTACGCACACACGCATATATATATATATATATTATAGATAATATGGCCTGCTATTCATATAAGCACAAAACAGTTCTCAAAGTCATTGATAGCGTATTCATGTTTAATTTAATGGAGGTGAACATAGAGTCGACATTCTCACCTATGCGATCCACAGAGCAAATTTAGTTGAAGATAATTTGTTTTTTTGTTTTTGTTTTTTGCTTTTGTAAATGTTATTTCAATTTAAAAAGTCTGGGCCCAATTATGAAATTAGTTTCTTGTATATCCTGTAATATTTTGAATTGTTTCCACTACTTTAAAAAATTTTAAATTTTTGCATTTTTGTGGTCAGATTTTTGACTTTATGTTGCAGTTTAATCATAAAATTTCAAAGGGGAAAAAAATTGAAAATATTAAAAAAAATATAATTGAAATTTGAGATAAAAAAATTTCATTATCAATATAATATATATTATATATATATATATATATATAATATATATTAAATTCTTTACTTGAAGGCACTTACAACGCATGTACGCATAAAATTCGATACTTTTTCTATGAGAAAATGAACTGACAAGTTAATCCCAGTAAAAGATGGCTCGATGTGTAGAATACCGTACATATATATATATATTAATATATATATATATATATATAAGCGGCATAGAACGGACTCCTGGACACTATCCTACATTAAAACTGACCATATATTCATGAGTTGTGGCAAGGTTTACCTGTCTAGGGCTAGTCTTCTCAGTCATGTACGGTCCCGGGGCTCATTGTGCGACGGACGCCGTAAAAAGCAAAGGTTGGACATCTATGTGCTCACAACCGAACTGCTTGCTTGTAGAAAAATGGCCTCTTCTGGAAGAAGTTAGCAATCACCATTAATATATATATATATATATATATATATATATATATATTATATATAAAGATTATATATATATAGTATATTTTAAAAGATTACTGTATTTATACATACTGTATTTATACATACTGGATCATACAATAATGATACAGTGTGTCTTAGATAATCACACATAGAATCATCCCATACTACCAAGTTGGATACGTCACATCTTCTTCTCTCTCTCTCGCTCTCTTCTAATATATATATATTATATATATATAATATATATATATATATAAGGGTCATCCACAGACACGTGTTTCGACTTATCAAGTCTCCTCAGTGTGGGCCTAGACATTTTGTAAGCTACCTACAGCCGGAATTGAAATCGAGCGGTGTGGTTGTCAGTCCGGCACCGTAAACCATTAGGCTGTCTTACTACAGAATGGGAAGGGGATTTTATGTTTTAATACACACACGCTTTGCGTTGTAAAGGCCGTCACAAGTGCTCCATTCTTAGAAGAGCGGTTGCATATATATATATTTAATATACAAACCTGTTGATCACGATGAAGGTGTTATAATAATTATGAGTTTGCTCCAAATCTCTTTAGTTAGATCTTGCCTGAAGAGCATTTAAGCGAAACTTTAGTAGATTATCTGACTCATTAGGTTTATCTTTATATATATATTGAGTATTGAGAGTATGATTCCTTATATCTTGTATTCGCTGGTCTGGTCATCTATGAATGATTGCTGAATCAAAACATCTATTTTACGGGAAACCTAAAATGGCAAACATCGTCAGTGCAAACGCCAAATTGAGGTTTAAGGACTGCCTGCAAGGACACTCGCAAGAACATTTTGGATTGCTGTGGAGACTGGGAGAAGCTAGCTTGTAATGACCGGCTGGGAGAGCCACCATTACCGGTCTGTGACCGAATTTGAGTCCACCGAATTAAACACTAAAATTTGAAGCGTGCTATTAGAAAGGGTAATTTTCAGCCCAGCAACAGTCAAGTGGAGGAAGGAAGTTTCCCAACATTATGTGAATGTATGTCTTCCAGGGTGGCCTGGTGAGTCATCGAGAAAACGCAAGAATACTGTGGCAAAATTGCTACTGGCCCACTCAACTATGAGAAGAAATAACAGGGGAAATAGTCTTACTCAGAGCACGTGTGACAGCCAACAATTTATAACATATATAAGGGCAGTGTGTGAGTCGGGTATGTCCGGAGGAAACTGTTGAAATAAAACAATTAAAAACAAAGTAAATATATATACACATAAATATTACCAGGCTGTTTTGTTGAGCAAAAATAAGAAGATTTTTATCTATATTATTGAATACATAAAAATTAAAAACGTTAAAATTCTACTCGGTCATTTTCGGCATTCTGCTAAAAAGACAAATTTGAATAAGATCTTTTTTACGAGGTGATTTTTATGTCATCCTTCGAGGATTAAACTGCTATTCAGTAGTAATAGATTGCAAACGATTATTAAACCATGTTTTTCCCTCTACCCGGGCTTTGTCGGTAGCCGCTCCTAGTTATATATAAAGGGGCGATACATTAAAGAAAGAAAGAAGGAAACTTGCGTATAGAATGCTGGAATGCTCATCTCCACGTCTACAGGTGCCGGTTGTGAGATCCCCTACAGGATACTAGGCACTGTCGACAAAATGAACATCTTTGTAGCGTTTAACCTGCCCAAAGATTTGGACCACAAGTTTATCGATATAGTTTTGCAATAAAGAAAAGGATATGAAAAATCCTGATCCCGGTAGACGGAAATGAGAAAGGGCAAACAAAGAGAGACTTGCATTATGTCCGCAAAGGAAGGGAGAGTTGTGCATGCGAGTCATGTGACCGGTAATGGTTTCGCCCTTGTCTGTCCACGTCAAAGGACTGTGCCGGAGATCTTGAGTCTGAAGAGGACGATTCGTGGGTGTGGGTGTTGTTGGTTCGTATGTGTGTGTGTTGTGTGTGTGTGTGTATCCTCCCTCTGTGTGTGTGGTGTGTGTGTGTGTGTATCATCTCCTCGTGTGTGTGGGTGGGTGTGTGTGTGATGTGAGTGAGCGTGTCTTGTGTGTGTATCTCTCTCTCTTCTCTTTCTCCTCTCTCTCTTCTCTCTTTCTTTCTCTCTCTCTCTGACTGAGTGATTGTGAGTGTTGTCTGTGTTCGTATATCTGTGGTGTTGTGTATCTCGTCTCTTCTCTCTCTCCTGTGAGTGTGTATGTGTGTGTGTGTTTGAGTGAATGGGTGTTCTGTGTTCGTTATGTTGGTGTGGGTGCTCTCTCTCTCTCTCTCTCTCTCTCTGTGAGTAGTGTTTCTGTGTTCATATATAATATATATATGTTGTGTGTGTGTGTGTAGTATCTCTCTCTCCTCTCTCCGGTGTGAGTGAGTATGTCTGTGTTCGTTATGTCTGGTTCGTATGTCTGGTTGTGTGTTGTATCTCACTC
>CM042167.1:784732-801572 GCA_023376005.1 Doryteuthis pealeii
AAAAAGCTATAAATTTCAATTTTAACTGATATGATTAATCTATTAGATTGTATTGTTGTGATACATTTTTGACATCTTCTTCCTTTTACACATAAATTGTAAACTTTTGAAGAACAGATTGAAACAAAAAAGCTTTTTTTTCTCTCCATTATAATTCAGATTAATATCAAAACAAAAAATAATTTATCGTTTGGAAAATATTTAGTTTGGATGAATGATTATAAAAGATGATTGAATTTAAATTGAATATCGCATTATTCGGTCATTAGATCGTTTTGTTCTATTCAAAGATCCTGTTATTTTCGTCGCTAAAAACAAACAAAACATTTAATTTTTTCAATAGCAACCCTACATTGATTTTTTTTTAAAATTGTAGTTAGTTAATAATAATGATCAAACATTTAATACAATTCCATTTTATTAGGCAAGTTTTATATAAAGATACTTTTTCAAAAAACTTCTTTATGTGGATTCCTTCTTTCCTAAAAAATGGCATAGGTCGTTCTTGCTGTTTAACTAAAACAGTTTCTTACTGATTTTTATATCTTTAATTAATTTCTAAGTGATATATTTATTATTTAAAGATTTTATTCCTATGTCACAACTGAAATTTTTTATATATGCAATTGAAGAACTTTTCTTTCCTTTTTTTTCAAAAAAACTTTTTTGTTTATTGCTTCAATGGTATTTGATTTTTTTATTAACTTTTTCCGTCATAATTTAAGACAAATACTTAAACCTGTTATACAAAAAAAAAAAAAAGACTTAGTATTTTCTTCTTTCGTTTGTTAGGCATACCTGAGATTCAGATGATGAAACTCGAGTGTGTTACTTTATATCCATTTCTTATATCATAATATAATGTGTATATATATGTACTTTGTCGTTAATTGTTTTATTTTCGAAATTTCTTCCGGACATACAGATACACACAACTGCCCTTTATATATGTACTAGCAGCGCTACCCGGCGTCGCCTGGGTAGAGGGAGATTTTCAAAGTTAGTCCGCAGACCTATTATTGACCAAAACAAATCGTTTTAAATCTATTAAAATAAATTAAATATATATATATATATATATATATATATATATATATATATATATATATATTTGTGAATAAAAAGGCCTTAAATACCAAATATATAGATAGATTTACACAGACGAATGCAGACAGAAATACATGTACATAGATGAAAAGAGAGCTAATGATAGATAGATAGATAGATAGATCTTAACAGATGACTCTATATAGATAGTTATTAGAAGAGAAAAGGTTATATATATTTATATATATATATATATATATGTGTGTGTGTGTGTGTGTGTGTGTGTGTGTTCCTTTAGAAATGAATCAAGCCCTGGTAATTTTTAATGTGTATATATATGTACTTTGTCGTTAATTGTTTTATTTTCGAAGTTTCTTCCGGACATACAGATACACACAACTGCCTTTTATATATGTACTAGCAGCGTCTACCCGGTGTCGCCTGGGTAGAGGGGGATTTTTTAAAGTTAGTCCCGCAGATCCATTATTACTGAATCGTGAGTTGAGTTAAATTTTAAATTAGAAACAAAATGAAAGAAACGACGAGATGCAAGTTTAATCTTTGTTTTTCGTCTGGAGGTTTTACTTTTAATATGTCTTTAATTGTAAAAAATGCTTATTTATTTGCAATTTATTATTCAATAAATAAATCAAATGCTTATTTTTTAAGTTCAATATTGTCGTAAAAATGTACCAGTATGCTCTGAAATTCTATAGAATTACAATATTTCCTTGGCTTACGCAAAGCTTTATTTTCTTAGCCCATGATTCCGCCGCAGGTGAGATGGACCCCGGCTGCTGACAACAACGTCTACGCACCTTGAAAGCCGGGTCGAATCTGACTAACTAAAAACTTATTTTCATGGGGCCCAATCGCGCGCCTTCAATGGTACATGGTTATTAATCGTTAAAATCCGGTAATTTTCCATAGACCCCATGATTTGTAGTTAATGGACCCTAATTCAAATTTTAACTACAGGTACTGCTCATGAATTATGTAACATATATACCCGATACAAAAGTGGAATATAACAGAGAAAGGGAGTGAGACTGAGAAAGAAAGAAATACAGAAAGAAATAAAAACGGAAGTAAGTAAGTAATTAAAAAAGAAAGAAAATAAGAAAGAAAGAGAGATAGAAAAAGGGAGCGAGAGTGAGAAAGAAAGAAAGAAAGAAAGAAAGGAAGGAAGAAAGGAAGAAAGGAAGAAACGGGTAAGAGAAGCAGAGAAATAGAGTGCGGGCCAAACAGAAAGAAAGAAGAAAGGAAGGACGAAACAGGTAAGAGGGCAGAGAATAGAGTGCGGGCCAGACAGAAAGAAAGAAAGAAAGAAAGAAAGAAAGAAAGAAGGAGAATGAGGGTGAGATAAGGTGAAGTTATGTGTAATTACATATTTCTATCAATATACAGTTATTTGTCAGCTTGTATGATAATGCACCGTTCTATGTACATTTGTGCTCGTCTTTATAATGCACTAGCTGAATTAACGACTGATAGGTCGGCTTTTACGCTAGTTAACGAATGATTTTTATTACCATAATTCTAGTGATATTTTCCATTGATAAAATGTCTAAATTAGCCAAATTTTACTATAAAATAGAGCCTTTTTTTAATTTACGTTTCACTAATAGAAAAATCTTTCCATTGATAAAATGTCTAAATTAGCCAAATTTTACTATAAAATAGAGCCTTTTTTTAATTTACGTTTCATTAATAGAAAAATCTTTCCATTGATAAAATGTCTAAATTAGCCAAATTTTACTATAAACTAGAGCTTTTTTCAATTTACATTTCATTAATAGAAAAATCTTTCCATTGATAAAATGTCTAAATTAGCTAAATTTTACTATAAAAGAGAGCCTTTTTTTACGTTTCATTAATAGAAAAATCTTATTGCTAATTTTTCATGTAGGTAAATCTCTCCCCACTCTCCGTGAATTAGTTGACATCTTACTTTCTAGAAAATATAAATTTCCCACATATATGATTGGATTTTGATCATTCAAACGTTTGGTATCTTTAAAATATCCCATTTAATAATCGTTTTTATGTTTTGATCCTTTAGTCACAGTTTAGAATGTGAAAGGTATTTTTGTCGCATAGTCCGGCCATTTAAAACAAAATGGACCATTGAATAAGCTGTGGTCCATATTATTAGACCGATGGCCCAGTAAAAATTATAAAATTTCTGTGGCCCATCTGAAATTTTCCACGGCGCATTTATATTACAGAATCATAGATTATTGTCAACTCCCTGTATTTCCATTTTATATATTAGAGAAAGCCCGCGAAATACGTGAAGTCACGTGGGACCTGGCTGGTTCTCAGTTTCAGCTTGGACGTCAGGCAGATAGAGTCTTTCTGCCTTATCTGAAGCTCACTGCACACGCGCATTATGTTAGTTACATGAAATGTTTAGTTAAGTAAATAAAAGCTTACATAAATAATATGGTTTTGTAGTTGATGAATGTCTTGGCAACAAGACTGATCTAGAAGAAGAAATGAGTTAAGTGCGACCGACCACCAGGAAGAAGTCCAGACGCTAGAAGAACGTAAGATACCAAAGATGAGCGGAAGAATAATAACAGTAAGAAAGGAAAAAGAAGAGTATACAACATTTAGGCCATGTGGCTATCGGTTGGGAAACACTGAATTTATAGAATTTATATTATATATGATAATATTATATTATATTATATTATATATATTTATTTCCGGGTCGGGTTAGCTCAGTCGATAGAGCGTTCGCTAGAAACCACAAGGTTCCTAGTTTGATACCGGTCCTCGCCAACTCAGCGTATGAGTAGCACGGGGATCTGCGCGGTAAAGTGAGGAGCTGACGGTAAAATAATCTCCTTGATCTAGTGCTAGTGAAAAGGGGACAGACTCCCTCGCTGATTGGCTGATACGACTTTAGGCCACTCCGACGACTTTACTTAAAATACTTATATATACATATATATTAACAATTTATATTATATATATATATATATATATATATTAAGAAAATGAAAAACAGGTTTAATGGGTTAAGTGGTGAGTTTATTGGTCAACACTGCAGTGTTTCGATCTATTAATTAGATTATCTTCAGGACATTTGTTGGTATATGGAAGGTGATAAGAATTTTTTTATCACAGAATAACGAGAAAAGCGAGTGATAGTCCTTGTTATTCAGTCTGTTTAAAAAATTTTGAGGTTTGAAAAAAGGGGAAACGGTTTGAAATATGACGTCAAATATTATATTTTACGGCGTGAGTATGGGACGGTGTAAGTGTGTGTATCGAAAGGAAATATTGTGCATTTTTTAGGTGTGTGGTTAACCCATTTAAACCTGTATTTTTTCATTTTTCTTAATATACTACATACCGTCGGATTCACTTCCTTTCTTCACACACACACACACACACACACACACACATATATATATATATATATATATATATAATTCATATATATAATTATATTATATTATGTATAAGTCAGACATCGGGGCGGCCTAATGTCGGTATCAGCCAGACAGCGAGGGAGTCTATCCCCTTTCACTATCGCTAGACCAAGAAGATTATTTAAGCGTCTGAGGTGGGGCGCCACACCTACCATCAGCTCCTCACTTTACCGTACAGATCCCCGTGCTACTCATACGCTGAGTTGGCGGGGGCCGGTATCGAACCAAGAACCTTGTGATTTCCTAGCTGAACGCTCTACCGACTGAGCTAAACCACTGTTCTCTTTATTCCGGCTAAAGGTAAACAGTAGCCAGTCTGAGCTCTCTAGTCTTGTTACTAGGCAGTCATGACTGCTTGTATTTTCGCTCCTTAGGTCATATGTTATTTACTTAGCCAATGTGTTGCGTAGTACGCCCACCAGTCTGGTAAAACAACTTAATTTAAATCATTGATCTATGATGTTAAAAACCAATTTGTTCTATCTGAAAACGTTAAGCCACCCACAAGGTTCAGAAAGAGGCGATCGTATTGTTATGGTTATCTTTATAGGAAATAGAAATGATGACCCGAGTTCAAATCCGGACGAGGCTGTTTGCGTTAATACTAGCTATACCCAAAATGTGTTTTTGACAAAATGACTTTAGCCCCCCCCCGAAAATAATTGACCAAAAATCAGGGAATTATCGGATTTTAATGAAATTTTCAGTGTTTATTTATCAAAGAATCGAACCCTCCATTTTGAAACAAGCACTTCCGGTTCAGGACTTGACCTTCCGGAAATTCTTACCCCTAAAAATGAGTGTAACATCTGCAGTATCCTAAACTGAACTTGCAAGGCATTCTTCCTGTATTGAAACATTTGTAATGCTCTGGAGTAAACACACTAGGGACTGGCAAAATGAGCCTAAATGCGTTTTTGACAAAATGACTTTAGCCCCACCCCCCTACAGAAAATAATTGACCAAAAATCAGGGAATTATCGAATTTTAATGAAATTTTCAATGTTTATTTATCAAAGAATGATCTTTATAATGCATTATTTATTTTATTTCAAAACTTTCTCATTTTTTGCAGGTCACTTAATTTTGACCCCCCCCCTGATGTTGGGGGCTCAGTCGGTAGAGCTTTCGGCTAGAAACAACAAGGTTCCTAGTTCGATATCGGCCCTCGCCAACTCAGCATATGAGTAGCAGGGGGGGTCTGTGCGGTAAAGTAAGGAGCTGATGGTAGGTGTGGTGCTCCACCTCAGACACTAAAATAATTTCCTAGAAACCACAAGGTTCCTAGTTAGATATTGGTCCTCGCCAACCCAGCGTATGAGTACCAGGGGGATCTGTGTGGTAAAGTAAGGAGCTGATGGTTGGTGTGGCGCACCACCTCAGACGCTAAAATAATCTCCTAGAAACAATAAAGTTCCTAGTTAGATATCGGCCCTCGCCAACTCAGCGTATGAGTAGCATGGGGATCTGTGCGATAAAGTAAGGAGTTCATGGTAGGTGTGGCGTTCCACCTCAGACGCTAAAATAATTTCATAGAAAACACAAGGTTCCTAGTTAGATATCGGTCCTCGCCAACTCAGCGTATGAGTAGCACGGGAATCTATGCGATAAAGTAAGGAGCTGATGGTAGGTGTGGCGCTCCACCTCAGACACTAAAATAATTTCCTAGAAACCTCAAGGTTCCTAGTTAGATATCGGCCCTCGACAACTCAGCGTATGAGTAGCAAAGGGATCTGTGTGGTAAAGTAAGGAGCTGATGGTTGGTGTGGTAGACGCTGAAATAATCTTCTTGGTCTAGCGCTATTGCAAAGGGGATAGACTCCCTGTCTGTCTGGCTGATACCGACTTTAGGCCACCCCCGACGAATTTACTTATGCTTGGCGCTAAATTCTAATCAGCGTAGGCGATAATGTTCCCACGTATCGGTCAGTTGATAAAAAAAAGGGCAGCCATTGTGGTGGGATCATCGTTAACGCAGCTTCCTTATCTCGGAGAATATTTATTTTCCGGATTGCATTTTTCTTTACGAATAGCCCCCCCCCCTCTTCCCGCCAAAAAAAAAGAAGAAGAAGACGTCAATGGTTTCATTAGTCCAAATCACAATACCGCATCTCGGAATTTGCAGACGCAAACAAGCGGTCACGAACGTAAGTGTAAACGCGAGGGGTGGTCGAAGAGCGAGGGGGGGGCGAAAGGGTGAGGATGCGAGGGGGTGAGGGGGTGCGGATATTTAAATACTGCCAAAATGGCCGGCCTGTTTTTCTCTACCTCTTGAAGGCTGGTGTAGTCCCCCCCACACACACACACACACCCTGCCATTTAACTGGCAACGCCCCGCTCTTTCCTCTTTTCCATCTTTTATTCTTCTAGTCCAATCAAAATGTCAGACGCATCTGACCAAAGCGGAAATACGCAGACGACAATTAAATCTGGAGCCAGTCTCAAATGGACGCCATCATTCCGCCACAAAATGGTGTGCAGGATTCCCTGGAAGCTGCTTTTAACACAGTCATTTCAGTTCTCAGTCGCATACAAATTATTCAACGACACATCTGCCTAGAAGAGAGAAAGATGCAGAAAGATGGGAAGAAAAAAATGGAATCCATTTTTTTTTTGTTATTATTATTTGATGTCCGGCTAAATCCTTCTTCTTCTTCTTCTTCTTCTTCTTATTATTATTATTATTATTATTATTATTATTAGTTTTTCATACCTGCCGTAGCTGGTGGTTCACTGGAGGCTTAGTGACAGCAAGTCTTCTCAGGTCTCCATGACTATTATTCTAGCCGATCCCAACAATGCTGTATTTTGGATGGTCTCGATTCTTCCTCTGATTTTTAGTTCACCCAAATTCTTTTCCAGAGCTTTGGGGATTATTATTATTATTATTATTATTATTATTATTATTTACTCCTTTTGAGTTTTCACATCAGCATTAGCTGATGGTCTTTTATTATTATTATTATTATTATTATTATTATTTTATTATTATTATTATTATTTGTAATGGAATATTCCAAACTCTCCATGTGGTCTGACTATATAGATAGTGAGCACGACATTATGCTGAGATGTATGTCTAAGTTAGGGAGCGTGGACATGAAGAAAAACGGTGCTTGCATTATTAATGGGAGTTTGGCTTTCTTCTTCTTGTTCTTCTTGTTCTTGTTCTTCTTGTTCTTGTTCTTCTTCTTGTTCTTCTTGTTCTTCTTCTTCTTCTTCTTCGCACAATGGAGGTCTGGCTACATTTTCCCCCTCCTCCTCCTCCTCCTCCTCCTCCTCCTTCTTCTTTTCCTTCTTCTTCTTCGTCTTCTTCTTGACACAATGGAGGTCTGGCTACATTTTTCCTCTCCTTCTTTTTCTTCTTTTTCTTCTTCTTCTTCTCCTCCACCTCCTCTTTAATCTTCTTCTTCTTCTTCTTCTTCTTCCCTTCCTTCTTCTTCTTCTTCTTCTTTTCTTCTTCTTCTCTCTCCTCCACCTCCTCTTTCTTCTTCTTCTTCTTCTTCCCTTCCATCTTCTTCTTCTTCTTTTTCTTCTTTTCCTCTTCCCTTCCTTCTTCTTCTTCTTCTTCTTCTTCTCCTTCATCTCCTCTTTCTTCTTCTTCTTCTTCTTCCCTTCCATCTTCTTCTTCTTCTTCTTCTTCTTATTCTTCTTCTTCTTCTTCTTGGCACAATGGAGGTCTGGCCACATTCTTCTTTCGCTTTGATTTCTTTTTTAATTCGTTTAAATTCCTGATATGATACTTTTCAAAATGATATATATATATATATATATATATAATATATATATATATATATATATATATGAATTATATAGAAAAGGAGACTTAAACTCAGCGTTATATATATATATATATGAATTATATAGAAAAGGTGACTTAAACTCAGCGTTCCATGACTGCGAGTCTGTCACTAACCGTCAATGCCGAAAAATACACACGTACAATCGGCTGTAATTAATATATATCTTGATTAATTCAGTGGATTTAACTCTGATAAACCTTATGGTGAAACTCGAGTAGGTTATTACTGTGTACCATTATATATATATATATATATATATAATATATATATATATATATATTCGTGGTGCTTTTGTGTTACTTTGTTGTAACTGTCATTTTCCCTGCTTTTTTTTTTTTTTTGATAAGTGAAAAAGGAGCACATCTCGTTTAATTCTTGTTTTCTCGTTTGTCTCCGTGATCAGATTCCATGCTGGGATTTATATGAGCAACTGTCAATTTTACTAAATAATGACGTCTTGATGACTGTGTGTATTATTGCTTTTCATCTCGTCTTCATTTTAATAATCCCCTTCATTCATTCATTCATTCATTAAGCCCTTCTTCTAAATCGAGCAACTGGTGAACGGTTACCACATAGCCCCTCCCCTATTGTCCAATCAGACAATAAGGAACGTCGAGGTCTTGTTCAATATGTATCAATATAACCCAAGTATCATACCAGTCGGAATAGTTCCATAACTGGAATCTTGCCATCAGATTGAAGATACTGTCAAATCCGGATATAAATATATATATATATATATATATATATATATATATATATATATTATATTATCTTATTATAATGGAGATTGTGTGTTTTTCTGTCTGTAACCGAAACTATATTCCTACTCAAGTCACAATTCTCTTAGTTATAGACATCACATTCTCCATGATTTTATTTTTATTTAAACCTCAATTATTAATAAAATTGTTTTACATCATTAAGACTGTTGACCATATCTACATGATATTTACCGCGTACCCCACTTGTACGGGTCAGGCACAAAGTCCCTATTAACGTGGGACCACCCACAAACCGAAGCTCATGGAGTGGCAGGTGAAAAATTGCGTCGATCCCGTCGGCATTCCCCTCAAGGGGGGCGTCTCAGGCACTGGGCAATAAACCCAGCCCTGCCCCTTTAAATCGAGGGGGCAGGTGTTGCCTGGGGGGATGGCCCCCTGGGATCGACGCCATTAATTATATCAATGGTCCAGAGGCCGAAGCCACTGTTGACCATATCTGCATACAAATAACATGCAATTGCATGTATATATACAACAAAATAGCGGTTTACAGTATGAATGGGAAGGCTAATTTGCATATTGATCTTAAAAATTTGATTTTAATAAATATATGCTTAGTATTATTGATTTCTAATTGTTTGGTTTTATATTAATGAATATGAGCAAAAATCTCGGGGCTAAATCTTTTAAAAAATCCATTAACAAGAAGAAATAACTGTAATATTATTCTTTACTTCCTAATTTAACTAAATAGTTAAATTAGGAAAATTTACCAATGAAAGACGGGAGTAAGGGAAAATGATGGAAGAGTTAGTTTCAAAGTTGTTCTATTTTTCAATCATACCCCCTCTGATCCAAATATTTTTATTTGAATTCTTATTCAGTTTCATTAGCCTTTCTAATTTAACATGATATTTTATTATATTAAAACTTAAATGCTTGCACCCGGAGGGTGCATATATTTGCTATTATATAATATATATATATATATTTATATACAATATATAATGAATAGTGAATGAAAAAATGAGAAAAGTATTTGCATGGAAAGGTGCTCAATGCTAATAAAGCAGAGCAGAATTATAATCAATGGTAATATTATGGTTTCACACTCATAACTTAAAGTTTCATGGTAATCCAATCATCAGATGAGTTCAATGGTTGAGATGTCAAAAACCAGTCGTGAAATGGTTGAGATGTTAAAAAACAATTTTTTTAGCGTTTATATGAAGCGTTTTTCATGTAAAGCTCTACATTTCCCATCGCGTGAAAATCGCTTCATATAAACGCCAAAAAAATTGATTTTTAACATCTCAACCATTTCACGACTGGTTTTTGACATCTCAACCATTTCACGACTGGTTTTTGACATCTCAACCATTGAACTCATCTGATGATTGGATTACCATGAAACTTTAAGTTATGAGTTTGAAACCATAATATTACCATTGATTATATATTTATATATATAATCGCAAATCGCACGCAAGGATTGAAAAAAATAACGTAGCGTTCAACCGTTATTACACAGCCATTATAATAGAAAAGTTGCAGAAACACACACAACCTATCAAATATCGGACATATTCTGCCAAAATAATAACTCAATGCCTGAAGAAGACAACAGATCAGAAACACGTGTCGCATATGTAAGATAAAAAGAATTAAAACATTTTTTCTGGGAACATAATACATTTTGCGGACCGTCTTTTTTATAAAATATTGAATTTTCTCCCGTTGGAACCAGAACAACATTTTATATATATATATATATATATATATATATATATATATATGTCTATTTATAGATATATGTATACATTATATCTTATCCACTTTTTCTTCTTGTTCTTTATTAGTTCTCTTCCCTTATCTTCTTCTTCTTCTTCTTCTTCTTCTTCTTCTTCTTGGCACAATGGAGGTCTGGCCACATTCTTCTTTCGCTTTCATTTCTTTTTTAATTCGTTTAAATTCCTGATATGATACTTTAATATATATATATATATATATATATATATATATATATATATATATATATATATATATATAATGGTAACTTAAAATTAGCGTCATATATATATTTATATGAATTATATAGAAAAGGAGACTTAAACTCAGCGTTATATATATATACACGTGCAATCGACTGTAATTAATCAATATCTTGATTAATTCATTGGATTTAAACCTAAAGATCCTTATGGTGAAACTCGAGTAGGTTATTACTGTGTACAATTATCATAATAAATTTGCTCTACTCACGTATTGAGCACTTTATATTTGTTATATCGCTGTCTTATCATTGTGAAACTTGCATCAACTAACCATTGTGACCATTTTCACCGGCAAGTCACCTTTTCCACAAATACCATATTGTTGGCACCCTTCCGTCTACTAAGGACGATGGCGTAGAGTCCACTTTTTTCTTCCTGCAGCTGCGGCACAATTTTGAAGGGCAATATCTGGAATCTCTGGTTCAGTGACTGCGAACACTTCGGGCGGCCAGGTTGGATGCCTTCGTTAGGTCCGTCAGTACGATGCAGAGTGGCATCCGCTCTCCCGGCACTCCTCCTACAGTTGGTTGCTCGGAAGTCACACCGTGTTCCTGGATAGGTGCAAGATGCAAAGTCTGCAGACGCGCCAGTGTAACACGCGCAAGACTTGTCAAGCTATGCTGAAGTCGCTCCGATCTCCTTATAAGGGGACAATGGTAGCGTTCCTGCTTGTCCTGGGGGATGTGTCCATGTTCCCAGCAACTGCAGAGTCACTAGTGTAGTGGTTGAAGCAGTGCTGCACCATGCCTTCCAGATATTTGCTGGTACGCCGTCACTCCCGGTTGCTTTCTTGTCAGCGAGGTGGTCCTCTCCATTTTGTAGTGGAAAACTACGTAGCCTGGGCAGGTTTTTATGGAGGATGAGCTGTGGCCCTAGCAGCAGATCCTCCCTCTCTACACAGCCGTTGTGGTCCAAAGGAAAGGTAGGAACCAATGCGGTTTGGCAACGACGGTGCTGCAGGAGTTGCTAGGAAGTACTGAGATTCAGCACCTCCCAACTTAGGGACTCCAGCTCCGGATTTGTTTTCGGGGTTTGCTCCCTTAGCCTTTCTTTGGAATAAGGTAAGCCGAAAGGCAACGGTGGTTTTATATGACTTTTCCTTGTCCTAGGAGCTGCTGACCAATACCATATATATATATGCATATACATATTATATATATATATACATAACACACACATACAACACACACACACACACACACACATATATATATATATATATATATATATATATATATATAATAGAGTAAATTATAGACACGTGTTTCGAGGTTTCACCTCTCATCAGTATAGTTATACAGTTTTTAGCAATTGCCTCTGGCTGGGTTGAGACCCAAACGAACTTACGCTCGCCAAGCCTCTTACCACACATCCACAGTCAGCTGCCAAGTATAGCAGGCTATTTAATCGCTATATTTTTCTAAGCGAAATGAACTTCACTAGAGTTCTCAAACTTTGTAAACAAAGTGAGATTTAGCTGAGCGCCGAATACGGGTGATTTGCAATTATATCCCTCCTAAATAAAGTGCTCAAACCGAAATTGGGACGTGTTCGAGCAGGAATAAAGCGAAGAAAGAAAGAATGAATGAAAGAAGAACGAAAGAAAGGAAATAGAGGGTTTTCCCTTTCTTTTCATCAGTATAGTTATACGGTATATATTATATATATATATATATATATATATATATATATATATATTATATATATGCATATACATATATATATACAACACACACACACACACACACATATATATATATATATATATATATATATATATATATATATATATATAATAGAGTAAACTATAGACACGTGTTTCGAGGTATCACCTCTCATCAGTATAGTTATACAGTTTTTAGCAGCTGCCTCTGGCTGGGTTCGAGACCGAATATATATATATATATATATATATATATATATATCCAGTATTATTTTCAAAAACATGTTTTACAAACATGATCTGATGAAGCAAGTAAACTATTAAAATGGTATATTAAATAAATAAGTTACCAGCTTTTGATTTTTTAATCAAATTTCTTACACACACACACACACCACACACACACACACACACACATACACACACAAAAAAGAAACATGTTTTCTTTCTTCCTTTCTTTCTTTCTATCTTCCTCTCTTTCTTTCCTTCTTTCTTTCTTTCCTTCTTTCTTGATTCACTTTAATCAATATTTTCTTTCTTTTTCTGTAAATTCTCACTTTCTTTCTATCTTCCTCTCTTTCTTTCTTTCTATCTTTCTTTCTTTCTTTCTTTCTCTCTTTCTTTCTTTCTTGGTTTTGTTCATTGCTTCCTTTCTTTTTCAGTAAATCCTCACTTTCTTTCTTTCTATCTCCACTCTTCTTTCTTCTTTCTTTCTTTCTTTCTTTCTTCGCTTTATTCCTTGCTCCCTTTTTTCTCTTAAAATCCTTACTTTTCCTCTTCCTTTCTTCTTTCTTTCTTTCTTTCTTTCTTTGCTTTGTCATTGCTTCCTTTTTTTTCTGTAAATTCTCCTTTCTTTCTTTCTATCTTCCTCTCTTTTCTTTTCTTTTTTTCTTTCTTTCTTCTTTCTGATTCACTTTATTCAATATTTTTTTCTTTTTCTGTAAATCTCACTTTCTTCTATCTTCCTCTCTTTCCTTTTCCTTCTTTCTTTCTCTTTCTTTCTTGGCTTTGGTTCATTGCTTCCTTTTTTTTCTGTAAATGCTTACTTTCTTTCCTTTCTATCTTCCTTTCTTTCTTTCTTTCTTTGCTTCTTTCTTTCTTCGCTTTATTCCAAATACTTCTTCTTTTTCTGTAAAGTTCTCACTTTCTTTCCTTCTGCTCCTTTATCTCTTTCCCCTCTTCTTCTCTTTCTTCTTTCTTCTTTCTTTTCTTTCCCTTCTTTTTCTTGATTCACTTATCAATATTTTTCTTTCTTTCTTTTTCTGTAAATTCTCACTTTCTTTCTATCTTTCCTCCTCTTTTCTTTTTCCCCTTCCTTCTTTCTTTCTTTCTTTCTCCTTGGCTTTTTTTTTTGTATTGGCCCCTTCCTTTCTTTTTCTTAAAATATGGCTTACTTTTTTTGTCTTTCTAATCCTTCCTTTTTTTCTTTCCTTCTTTCTTTGTTTTTCATTCATTCTTTTCTTTCTTTTCGCTTTAATTCCTTGGCTTCCTTTTTTCTCTCGATTAAAAAAAATCCTTACTTTTTTCCCTCTTTCTTTTCTTTTCTTCTTATCTTTCTTTTCCTTTCTTCGCCTTTGTCCATTGCTGTCCTTTCTTTTCTGTAAAAGGGATTCCCAACTTTCCTTTCTTTCTATCTCCTTCTTCCTTTTCTTTCTTTCTATCTTCCTTTCTTTTCTTTCTTCTTATATTTTCTTTTCTTTCTTTTGTTCTTTTCTTTCTTTCCTTTCGCTTTCTTTCAATACTTCCTTCTTTTTTCTGTAAATTCTCCTTTCTTCCCTTCTTCTTTTCTTCGTATCTTCCTCTCTTTCTTTTCTTTCTTTCTTTCTTTTCTTTTTTCTTTTTCTTTTTCTCTTCCTTTCACCTTCTCTTTTTTCGCTTTAATTTCCTTGCTCACCTTTTTTTTTTCTTTTCTCTTGAAAAAATCCTTTGCTTTTTTTTTTTTTCCCCCTTTTTTCTTCTCTTAATCTTTCTTTTCTTTTTTCCTTTCTTTCTTTCTTTCTTCTTTTCTTTTGCTTTGGTTTCATTGTTCCTTCCTTTTTCTGTAAATCCCCCACTTTCTTTTCTTTCCTAAATCTCTCCTTCCTTCCTTTCTTTTCTTTTTATCTTCCTTTCCTTCCTTTCTTTCTTTTCTTCTTCCTTTCTTTCTTCTTTTTCCCTTTCTCTTGTCCTTCCTTTGCTTCTTTTTTTTTTTTTTTCCTTTATTAATACTTTCCTTTCTTTTTCTGTCATCCCCCACTGTTCTTTCTTCTAGTCTGTCTTTCTTGTTCTTTCTTTCTTTCTTCTTTTCTTTCTTTTCTTTCTTTCCCTTTCTCCTGTCTTATCTCTTTTCCTTTTTCTTTTTCGCTTTTATTTCAAAGTACTTCTTTTTTCTTTTTTCCTGGTAAAATTCTCACTTTCTTTCTTTCTATCTCCATCTTCTTTCTTTTTTTTCTTTCTTTCTTTTTTCTTTCCTCTTTTTCTTCTTTTTCTTTTCTTCTTTCTTCGCTTTATGTTTATTTTCAATACTTCCTTTTCTTTTTGCTGGGTAAAATTCTCACTTTCTTTCTTTCTTCTTTTCTATCTCTTCCTTTTTTCTCTCCTTTCCCTCCCTTTTTTCTTTCTTTTTTTCTTTTCTTTTTCTCTTTTCTTTTCTTTCTTTCTTCTCGCTTTATTTAAATCTTTCCTTTTCTTTTTTTTTTTCTGTAAATTCTCAACTTTCTTTTCTTCTTTTTTTATTTCTATCTTTCCTCTCTTTCTCTTTTTTTTTCTTTCTTCTTCTTTCTTTCTTTCTTCTTTTTCTTTTCCTTTCTTTCTTTTCTTCTTTCTTTCTTTTTCCTTCGCTTTATTTAAATTATAATTCATTACTTCCTTTCTTTTTCTGTAATTCTCCCACTTTCCTCTTTCTTCTTTCTTTCTATCTTCCTTTCTTTCTTTCTTTCTTGTTCTTTCTTCTTTTTTCCTTCTTCTTCCTTTTTCTTTTCTTTTCTTTCCTTTTCTTTCTTTTCTTTCTTTTCTTCTCCTCCTTTTCCTTTCTCTTTTTCTTCTTTTCCGCTTTATTTTCAATATACTTCTTCTTCTTTTTTTTCTGTCTCTTTCTGTAAATTCTCACAACTTTCTCCTCTTTCTTTTCTTTCTATCTTTCTTTCTTTTTCTCTTTCTTGTCTTCTTTTTTTCTTCTTTCTCTTTTTCTTTCGGCTTTAAATTTCAAAAAATACCTTTTTCCCCTTTTTTATTTCTTTCTGTACTATCTTTCCTTTCTTTTATTTATTTTTCTTCTTTCTTCTCTTTCTTTCTTTCTTTCTTTCCTTCCCCTCTTCTCTTCTTTCTTCTTTTTCTTTCTTCTTTCTTCGCTTTATTCAATACTTCTTTCCTTTTTTCATGTAAATTCTTCTCACTTAATTTTCTTCTATCTTTCTCTCTTTCTTTCTCTCCCTCCTTTCTTTCCTTTCTTCCCCTTTTTCCTTTCTTCCCCCTCTTTCTTTCTTGTCTTGGGTCCTCTTTTGTTCATTGCTTCCTTTTCTTTTTCCTGTAAATTCTTACTTTTCTTCTTTCTAACCTATCTATTTTTTTCCCTTTCTTTTTTTTTTCCTTCTTTTTTTTCATTACTTTCGCTTTTATTCCCTGCTTATATTACTCTTCTTTCTTTTTCTTCTCCCTTTCTTTATCTTTTTTTTCTTTTTCTTTATTCACATTTATTTTCTTCCTTTTTTTTCTTCCTTCCTTTTTCTTTAAATTTTTGACACGTTTTAAAATTATAAAAAAATTAAATAACCTCTTTTTTTCTTTTTCTTTTTTCTTTCTTCTTTTTCACGTTTTGCAAATCACATTAATAAATGTTCTTCTCTCTTCCGTGCGTTTCGGTCCAAATACACCGATTCCCTTTTCACTTCCGGTCGATAGCTCTGTTCCCGTCGATGCTGCCTCACGTGTTTTTCCGGTTCGCGTTCGTTCCGGCCGAGACCCCTTTAACAAATCCGGGGCAAAAAAGAAACTGGATTCCTTTAACTTGGATCCTTTAACTGACAATTTAAACCATTGGATTGGTCAACTCTGTGAAATAGATTAATCAAGGGAGGTTGCGTGGACTTTGGCCCAAAGGAATGAGCTACAACACTGGTTCACA
>CM042167.1:806672-816672 GCA_023376005.1 Doryteuthis pealeii
ACACTTACATCATTCATCATCATTTACTAGAGGGCACAGAATCCCCAATATGCACTACATGCCAAGAGTGATTTACAGTGAAGCATATACTGCTAGAGTGTGTAGACTTTTCACATAGGCCACACCTGCATCACCCACCATCATTTACCATACATAATCTCCAATATGCTCTACATGCCAAGAGTGATTTACAGTGAAACATATACTGCTAGAGTGTGTAGACTTTGATCTACCCCGAGCAAATAATTTGAAAAAGCTTTTCACGAAATATAGAACATCCAGGATTTTACATTTTCTTAAAGAAGTGGGATTGTACTCAAAAATCTATTAATAATGGAGATTCGCTTCCGGTTTTTGTCTGTAACAAAAGCTACGTCACTGCTTACGTTACATTACCCCAAATCTTCATAACAGACTCAAAATTTGAACATGCAACTATTATTAAGTTTTAATAAATACATGACTGGTATTATATATCTATATATAGTTTGTTTTATTTTAATACATATTTAAAGTTTACATTTCAAATTGTTTTATTTTTTAATCCTTTAATGAATTTGATGATTTTACTTACTTAGGGTACAAACTCGCTGACATTGAATTTTTTACTCCCACCCCTCAGGCAATATGTTTCAAAAATCTATTTTTTACATCGCCCGGAGGGTGTTTTTTAGTTTGCTAACATGAATAATAGAACAATAGTTGAAATCTATACATATATACGTTTGTTTTCTACCAGACTATCGCTATGAATTTAAAACTTAGCCGGCATTAAAATAACCCATTGAGGTTGATATGCCGTAAAACAAACCAAACCAAACCAATCCAGGCAAACTTAGCAATTTACTTTGATTTCAAATTAATATACCATCACTACTGGAATATGTCTCATTAAACTGTGTCCTTCGTCCGCAGCGAAAGACCGTATACCGCCAGGGATCGTGATTATGCACGGAACAATCCAGAATTTACATGGAACACTTTCCCTTGAATCAAAGTCATCGTATGATCTATGGTCTGCCATCGTCTCTTCTTTTCCATCCAATCAAAGTATTGCGGTCCTCAGAGAGTGGACGCGACGACACAGATAATTAAAACTACTGCAGTGAGCGCCCTCTGTAGGACATTGCATTTCGCTATGATTACTTGTACAATACAGCAATGTGAATACCAAAGATGGCTACTCGCCTGGCTTCTCCCTCTACTGATACCAACTTTAGTCTCATTCCTTTAATGATTTGGCTTGTTGGCAAGATACAGTTAACAACGATTCTACCTTTGCTTTTGCATCCACGACTGCCGCAAGTGATGGTCGGCCATTTTGTATTTCGTTTCCTATCTGCTAGTATCATGTTTGCCTTTTTTTTTTGTCTTTTCCTTCGTTTAGACATTTTAACTTTTTTATTCAACTTTTTTTTTCGTTTTATTTTTTGTTTTTCAATTCTTTTTCATTTTTTTTTTTCAATTTCCTTCTTTCACTTTTCTTCTTTTTTTTAAAGAAATTCTTTGCATTCAATTTTTCTTTCCTTTTCAACCTTTTTTTTTTTTTTTTTCTTCCTTTTCTACAATTGTCTTTTTCTCTTCTGTTTCCATATATTTTTCTTTCTTTCTTTTTTCTTAATTTTCCTTTCATTTTCTTTCTTCTTTTTCTTCATTTTTTTCATTTTTTTCTCTTTCCCGTATTCTGTTATTTTCTTTTATTTCCCTCAATTTTTCTTCCATTTCCTTCTTTTTGCTTTCCATTTTCTTCCGTTTTTCTTTAATCTTGTTCCTTTTTTATTCCATTTTCTTTCATTTTTTTCTTTCTTTTTGCTTAATTTTCCTTCCATTTTCTTCCTTTTCTCATTTTCTTCTTTTTCCCGTATTCTGTTATATTCTTTTTCCCCCTCAATTTTTCTTCTATTTTCTTCTTTTCGTTTTTTTTTCCATTTTATTCCCCTTTTCTTTAATCTTATTCCCTATTTCTTCCATTTTCTTTCATTTTTTTCCTTCTTTTTCCTTAATTTTCCTTCTATTTCATTCCTTTGTATCCATTTTCTTTTATTTTCTTCCTTTTTTTCCATCCATTTTCTTTTTTTAATTTTCTTCCTTTTACTTCTACTTTCTTCCCTTTCCTTTCGTTTTACATAATTTTCCTTCAATTTTCTTTCCATCCTTTGCATTTTCTTCTCTCTACCGTTTTCTGTAATTTTCTTTCTTTTCCTCAAATTTTCTTCCATTTTTCCTTTCGTTTTTCCATTTCTTCATTTTTCTTTTCATCTTCTCCCTTCTTCATTCCATTTTCTTTTATTTTTTCATTTTTATCTTTCTTTTTCCTTAATTTTTCTTCCATTTTCTTCTTTTATCGTCCATTTTCTTTCATTCTCTTCATTTTTTCTTGAATTTTCTTCCATTTTGTTCCTTTTTTCTTTCGTTTTTTAAAAATTCCTTTCATTTTTCTTCCTATTTCATTTCGTTTTATCTATCCTTAATTTTCTTTCCTTTCTTCTTCCTTTTCTTTCATTTCATCCTTTTTTTTTATTGAAACCTAAAATTAATAGATTCCTTCAAACAAAATGGCAACAACACTGGAATAACAACATCCACAATAAACTCTTCTAATCAAACCCACTTTGGGAGGCTGGAGACCAACTTTAAGGAAGTCTAGAAAGGAACAATTCCCAATTTCTGACAGAGTATTTTTACACATTGGTTACACAAGACTCTGATCAATTGGCTGATCACGTCAAGCCCTTGCACCTATATGATTGTCCCAATCCTATCACCCTTATGGTAATCCATACTCTTTTTATCATACATGTGTTAGAAATAAACTCTTCCTAATCAAAACCACTTTGGGAGGCTGGAGACTAACTTTAAGGAAGTCTAGAAAGGAACAAGTCATTGTATCCTGATTATGCATTGGTCATACAAAACTAACGCACTCCTATATACTCAAACAAGAACAACAACCACAATGTGAAACATGTCAAACACCTTTGACAGTTAAACACTTATTCATGGAATGCAGGTTTTTTGCTCACATCAGAAACCGTTATTTTAAAGCAAACAATATGAAAGATCTATTTGAAAATGTCAACATGGAGGATATTCTCTCTTTTTTAGGGAAATAAAATTATACCATAGAATATAGACATGAAACAAATCAATACCATACAATACCATCCCCAATAATGCTAACACATTGTTAAAACCAATTACTAAAAAGTATAAATATAAATACACGATATGTATTACTTCCTAACCGTTAGGCATGACATAACCCAAGACAGGTTGATATGCCTTTTAAAGGAAATAAAATTATACCATAGAATATAGACATGGAACAAATCAATACCATACAACATAATCCCAAATAATGCAAACACATTGTTAAAACCAATTACTAAAAAGTATAAATATAAATACACGATATGTATTACTTCCTAACCGTTAGGCATGACATAACCCCAGACGGGTTGGTATGCCTTTTAAAGGAAATAAAATTATACCATAGAATATAGACATGAAACAAATCAATACCATACAACATAATCCCCAATAATGCTAACACATTGTTAAAACCAATTACTAAAAAGTATAAATATAAATACACGATATGTATTACTTCCTAAGAGTTAGGCATGACATAACCCCAGACGGGTTGATATGCCATTAAAATCAATAAACAAACAACAAACATTGTTCTTCCCTTTTTATTATTTTCCTTCTTTCTCCTTAATTTCACTTTTATTTATTCATTTTGTTTCTTTCCTTTATTTCTTCGTATTTTGAGATACCTATTGACTACCATTAGAAATCCACATAAATAAAAACGGGGGAAAAAAAGAAAGAAAAACAAAATGAGGGAAGAAAAAGTTGTAATATTCAGAACATATTGGCCGCTCTACTCTGCGACCTTCACTTTTGTCGCAGTCGGTAACCTCTAGAAAATTCCAAAGGTTATTAATCAATCGAAAACATTATTTAATCCACTAGCTATCCTGTTTTTCATTTTGCTGTTTATGTCTCGAAATATTTTTATCAGTTAATTTTCCTAATTAATTAATGCTTAAAGGGCCGGGTTAGCTCAGTCGGTAGAGCGTTCGGCTAGAAACCACAAGGTTCCTAGTTCGATACCGGCCCTCGCCAACTCAACGAAGGAGTAGCACACGGATCTGTGCGGTAAAGTAAGGAGTGGATGGTAGGTGTGGCGCTCCACCTCAGACGCAAACACAATATCCTTGGTCTAGCGTTAGTGAAAAGGGGATAGACTCCCTCGCTATTGGTTGATACCGACTTTAGGCCACCCCGACGACTTTACTTTACTTACTGATTACCTTGATGTTCAGGGATTGAACTTACGGTTTTCAGGTAGACTTTAACTCTAATTCATCATCATCATCATCATCATCATGTCGCGCAATTAGCATGGATATCCATGACAATCTCTCGCCAACCTTCCCTATCATTTATTGTCCCAGGGAGGTCCTCTGCGCAGCAATCAACATCCTCGCATAGTTGGTCAAAATAAGTCCTTGGTAGGCGGCCCACATTAGTATGTCCATGTGTTGGCTTCCACAGGAGAACGTCGCTTATGAGCTCGTCCTTGCTTCTCCAACAGTGTCATGCATGCCTAGTCAGTCTCATTTGGATTGTTTATGAGATGGCTATACAGCTGCTTCCTTCTGGGGTACTGTTTCCACGACTTGTTCAAGACTGCACGCAGCATTTTTGTGCAGTTCCCATGTAGTTTATTCTCAAGGCGCCTCGTTAGGGTCCAAGTGGTGCAGCCATACAGCAGTACTGATATAACCACAGCCTGGAAGAATTGTGGCTTTAGCTTGTCAGAGAGATCGGATTTCCATATGACTGATAATTTGTTTGTGGTCGACCATGCCTCCATGGTTCGTGGATTAACATCGCGTTCTGTGGATGAGCTATTACTACCTAGGTGTGTGAATTGTTCTACTGGCTTACCGTCGAGTGTGGAGATGTTTCCTTTCTTCTAGACTCTAACTAGATACTCTTAAATCCTGCTGTTGGCTTTGCAATAAATAATACAAAAATAAAAGTGACAAAAACACGACTCAGAAAAAAAGTTGGGCTTGAAATTTGCCTGACGCTGGATCACTAAAACAGACCAGAAGGACTTGAACAACATAAGATCAATATTACTAAAATATCTTCCGTAATTCACAATTTCAATATTACAAATAAAACAAACATGTAACTTCTTTTTTTTTTAATTCATTTTAATTTTATTTTGGGCATTTAAGCGACGCAAGAATGTTTCATTTTTAAATTTGGGTAAAATAAAATGGGACAAATAAGAAATCTGCGATAAAGCGACACCAGATAATCTGTATTCACATATTTTGTTTTTGGCATTGTATCTTGGACAATTTGAACGGATGATTTATGATCAACCGTATTAATATATAGATAACATTTTATCAGACTCTTTGGCCAAAACATTTATGCTTGTTTGAGCTTCCTTGTGAGGTGTTTGTTTTTGTTTGTTTGGTTTTTTTTGCTTTTTGTTTTGATTGATTTATTTTGCTGTTGTTGTTGTTGCTTTTTGTTTTTTAATTTTATTGTTATAAATATTAGAATTTAACTATGAAAATGCACTGGAGATGATTTTATTATGAAAATGCATTGAACATGTTTTTACACTAAGAAAGCATTGAACATGCTTTTTACTAAAAATGCAGGGAAATCATCTATACATATATAAGGGACAGTTGTATTTTTATGTATGTCCGGAGGAAACTTCGAAAATAAAACAATTAACGACAATGTAAATATATATATATATATACATTAGATATTACCATTTGTTTTTTCATCAGAGCTTGGTTTTTGAGCAAAAATAATAGAAATTTGATTTATATTCGTGAAGATAATTAAAAAATAAAATTTAAATGATAACAGCATGGAATTTATTTTTCATTTAATATTTTAGATAGTAGACATTAACATTTCTTTTCAGAGTAGCTGGATCAATGCAAGGTGTAGATTTTTTAAATTTTTTTACATAGGGATTTAAATGGGGCATCCCACGAGGATTCAACTCACGATTCAGTAATAATGGATCTGCGGGACTAACTTTAAAAATCACCCCACTAACCAGGCGACGCCGGGTAGACGCTGCTAGTATTACTATAAGAAAATGTACTTCAAATTAAGTAGCTCTATGCAATTATTCGATTGACAAACAATTTCCAATTATCAATATAGATTCTTTCCATAATATTTCTAGAACAATCCACACAATTTCCTTCGTTCTTTTCTTTCATTCGCGATTTTTTCAGGAAGTCTTTTTAATCGTTTATCATAGTGTTCATTCTTTTATTTCATTCACTTGGCAACCCTCGCACCCTTTTCCCCCTTCCCCTTCCTCCAGGCTACCCTGAGTTTACCATCGACCATCGGCCATTTTGATTATACTGTTTCTCCATTATATTGTCTTTGTGTCATTTTTTGCTTTTTTTTGTTTTGTTTTGTTTTGTTTATCTATTTTTTGTATATTTCTAATCTTGCATGTCCACTGGTGTCTCTCTTTTTTTTCTTCCCCCGCATACACATACACATACAAGCACACTTAGAATCTCTCTCTCTCTCTCTCTCTCTCTCTCTCTCTCTCTCTCTCTCTCTCTCTCTCT
Source organism: Doryteuthis pealeii (assembly GCA_023376005.1). Taxonomy (NCBI): domain Eukaryota; kingdom Metazoa; phylum Mollusca; class Cephalopoda; order Myopsida; family Loliginidae; genus Doryteuthis; species Doryteuthis pealeii. The sequence continues at coordinate 813,320 of CM042167.1, forward strand.
ATCGTACACACACACACACACATATATACTTATAAGCTCACATACGCTGAGTTGGCGAGGGCAGGTATCGAACTAGGAACCTTGTGGTTTCTAGCCAAACGCTCTAACGACTGAGCTAATACCAATATACATATAATATAATAAACATGTAATACCTACATAAATATAACAAAAAATACCTATCTATGTACATAACTGAATATATATATATATATATATATATATATATATATATATATATATATATATATATATAATATTTATAAAAATATATAATATTTATATATAAAATTATATATATATATATATATATATATAATTATATATATATATATATTATAAAAATATATATATTTATATATAAAATATATATATATATATATATATATATATATATATATATATATTATATATATATATATATATATTTATATATATATATATATATATATATATATATATATATATATATATATATGTTTAATCACACCAAAGTTATTGCCTTTAACATTTGATAAAACTCTTCTTTCACGTCAAAACAGGACAGAAACGTTTTTCTTCCTTTTTCAATTATGTGACTCTTATGACTTGGAGGAAATAACACGAAGGGAGAAAAAAACTGTTCTGGTCACAGGACTCGATAAGAAATAAGAAAAACAAGAAAGATTTAATATATATATATATATATATATATATATATATTTATATATATATATATATGATGGACTCTCCCGTCGATTTCGACGTATGAGTGTTCACACAATGAAATCCACACAGTGATTTTTTTATAGTGGTGAAGGCTTGTGTTGGACCATCCACACTTTTTGGCACAGTCGATAGGAAAGAATTGGTGCATCAAGGGTTGCCACAAACCCAATCAACGACCGACCTCAAGAATTTTGAATTCAGAGTTACCCCTCTCCTAGACTGGTTACCTACCCAAGGCTGAAGAGCCAAGTCTGCCCTACTATTTAATCCATAGCTGCCCTACTATTTAATCCATATATATATATAGATGTGAGTGTACATATGCACACACACACACACACACATATATATATATATATATATATATATATATATATATATATATATCCCTTCGTCTACATATATATGTATATATATACGTATATAAGTAAATGGTCGGGTGGTTTAAAGTCGGTATCAGCCAATCAGCGAGGGAGTCTCTCCCCTTTTCGCTAGCGCTAGACCAAGGAGATTGTTTTTGCATCTGAGGTGGAGCGCCACACTTACGATCAGCTCCTTACTTTACCGCTCAGATCCCTGTGCTACTCATACGCTGAGTTGGCGAGGGCCGGTATCAAACTAGGTACCTTGTGGTTTCTAGCCGAACGCTCTACCAACTGAGCTAACCATATATATATATATATTGGTTTGGTGGTTGTTTTTGAAGGCTATCACAATGCAAGTGTAAAGAAAAAATAAGGTAACTATGGTGTTGTTTGTTAATCTGTGATTTAATCTTAATATTTCGAGATAAAAATCACTTCTACTGTATTTACCAAGATAGAAATGAAGAATGAATGGAATGTTATTTTTTCAGAATATAAAATGTGTCTAAAAGTATATAAGATCTCGGTACTTTTTTGGTACATACACACACACACACATACACACACACACACACACACACACATATATATATATATAGATATAAAATGTGATAGATAGATAGATTGGTAATTTTTCCGAGATGAAATAAGGAAAATAAAGTGCTCAATTACAATTGTAAGAGCTTTATTTATATTTATATATGTCAAAAAAAAATTTATATATGTCACCAGAGGGATTAAAGGATATCCAGACGAAGGCAAAAAGCCTGAAACCGTAGAAACTTTTGTATAAACAGTTATATTTAATAAACAATATATATATATATATATATATATATATATATATATATATATATATATATATATATATAGTGCACAATATATTTAAGGTGCCATTGTTACCATTGGTTTCCAGGCAACATGTTAGCTACCCTTCTACAAATAACATGCTTCCTGGAAATCAGTGGTAACTATGGCACCTAAAATGTATTATACACTATAATAAATGAATAAATACAGCTCTTACACACGTAATCGAGCACTTTATTTCAATTCTCCAATACTAACAAAGGACTACCTATATATATATATATATATATATATATATATATATTCATTTGAAAAAGGGTATCTAACGAACCCGAAAATTCATGATAACAAATAATAAAAAAATAACTGAATCCATAACATCGAGTTCATTCATTTATTTTTAGATGCTTCGTAATAACGCCCAACTTAAAAAAAAACATTAAAAAACATAATATATACATATATATATATATTGTAATACAGGTACAAGTAATAACCTACTCGAGTTTCCCCATAAGGATCTTCAGGGTTAAATCCACTGGATTAATCAAGATATTGATTAATTGCAGTTAATTACACATGTGTGTCTTTCGCGATAAACGGTTCGTTACGGGATAGCATTCGACGAACGCTGTTTTGAAATTCAAAAGTTCAAAAAAGCGGAAGTTGTGTTTTCGCAAGGATTAAAATGTAAACAATGGTAGTAATCCGTTTTGTGTTATTGTTTTACTGGTTTACGACGGTGATTGGGATTGTCTATATTGTTGTAGGGTTTATAGTGATTAAATGTGGTTTTATTAAAATATGTTCAAATTTATTTATTTTATTTTATTTTAATTGAAGTTAATATGAAGTGGTGAATATACGTATGGGAATGTATTATAATCTCAGTGATTTTGTTATCATTATTAAAAGACCTAAAGTAAATTAAAAATAAGAACTAGAAAATAATGTATATTCATATGGATATAAAAAATGGACTCTCCCGTCGATTTTCGACGTATGAAGGTTCATACACACAGTGAACTCCCATACAAGGATTTGTTTATGGTGGTGAAGGCTTGTGTTGGACCATCCACACTTTTTGGCACAGTCGATAGGAAAGAATTGGTGCATCAAAGGTTGCCACAAACCCAATCAACGACCGACCTCAGGAATTTTGAATTCAGAGTTATCCCTCTCCTAGACTGGTTACCTACCCAAGGCTGAAGAGCCCAGTCTGCCCTACTATTTAACCCATAGCTGGAGGGAGAATATATGGATTCATACCTTTCCCAAGGGTATTAGCACTATGTGAAATGCCAACAGCTTCGTCTAGGAATTGAACTCGAATCGACGAGTCCATTTTAAACGACTCTAACCACTAGCCCACGCGCCTCCATATATATGTGTATATATAATTACTAATAGTGGTGGGAAATGGAGTTTTGTTAATGTGTGCTTGAGTTATTTTTATTTTATATTTTTTAC
>CM042167.1:819172-826672 GCA_023376005.1 Doryteuthis pealeii
TATAAATATACAGTGAATGTGAGTGAGAGGAGAAGGAGGAGAGATAGAGAGAGATAGAAAGAGAAAGAGAGAGAGGGGTGGGAACGAGAAAGCGAGTGAGTGAGAGAGAGAACGAGAGAGTGAGTGAGAAAGAGAGAGTAAGAAAGAGAGAGTGAGAGAGTGAGTGTGAGTGTGAGTGAGAGAGAAACGAGAGAGTGAGTGAGAAAGAGAGAGTGAGAAAGAGAGAGTGAGATAGTGAGTGTGAGTGAGAGAGAGAACGAGAGAGTGAGTGAGAAAGAGAGAGTGAGAGAGTGTGTGAGTGTGAGTGAGAGAGAGAACGAGAGAGTGAGTGAGAAGAGAGAGTGTGAAGAGAGAGTGAGAGAGAGTGAGAGAGAGAACGAGAGAGTGAGTGAGAAAGAGAGAGTGAGAGAGTGAGTGTGAGTGTGAGTGAGAGAGAACGAGAGAGTGAGTGAGAAAGAGAGAGAGAGAGTGAGAGAGAGAACGAGAGAGTGAGAGAAAGAGAGAGAGAGAAAGCGATAGAGCAAGAGCGAGAGAGTCTATGTGTGTGTGTGTCTGTGTGTGTTTGAGAGAGAGGGAGAAAGAGAGACGAGAAAGTGAGTGAGTCAGAGAGCGAGAGGGCGAGTGAGAAAAGAGAGAGAGTGTGTGTGTGAGTGAGAGAGAGAAAGCGAAAGAGCGAGAGAGAGTGTGTGTGTGAGAGAAAGAGGAGAAAGAGAGAGAGAGAGAGATAAAGGGGGCGAGAAAGTGAGTGAGTGAGAGAGCGAGAGGCGAGTGAGAAAGAGAGAGAGTGTGTGTGGTGAGTAAGAGAGAGAAAGCGAAAGAGCGAGAGAGACTGTGTGTGTGAGAGAAAGAGGGAGAAAGAAAGAGAGAGAGAGAGAGAGAGAGACGAGAAAGTGAGTGAGTGAGAGAGCGAGAAAGCGAGAGATTTAGTGAGAAGAGAGAGAGAGAGAGAGCGAGTGTGAGTGAGTGATAAAAGAGAGAAAGAGTATGAGTGAGAGAGAGAAAAGCGATAGAGCGAGTGCGAGAGAATGTGTGTGAGAGAGAGAGAGAGCGAGAAAAGAGACAGAGAGGGGGCACTGAAAAGTAGATAAGATTAGTCTGGGGGTCTAATATACTCACACGTGTGTCTATATTTTTCAGGGCATAATCATCTTTTAAAAGTGCCATCCCATAATAGACAATGGTGTCTGATATATAAAAAAAATCTTATCATAACGTAAAAAACAAAAATCAATTAGACGTTGGGGAAAAAAAGCTCCAAATGACTGAAATGGACAATTGTAAACTTGACCTCTTCAAAAATGACTGCCGACCCTTTCGACCAAAAGTGACCCGTACAGTTAAACAGTAAGTAATTAACCAGGAACAGCCAGATGGTGTGAAATGGGAACGTTTTTCGGAAATCTGTGTCCAGGGAAACAAAGTTTTTTGGGGTATTTTTGTTGTTGTTTGTCTCTCCGTATTCTAATGCGAATAATTTGCACAGTTATATGGTTTTAAGTGTTCCTGTCTTAAGCAAATATTTATATATAATTATATGGTTTCAATTAAACAATCTCAAAACACGGACTGCGTGAAGTGCCTATTAACAAATCTGATTTGTGTCAAATTGTGTTATGGCTGACTGTGCATACCAAGCTGACTGTGTATACAAAACTACAACCCCGACCATAGAAATAACAACACAACATATATATATATATATATATATCTTATTATAATGGAGATTGTGTATTTTTCTGTTTGTAACCGAAACTATATTCCTACTCAAGTCACAATTCCCTTAGTTATTTACGTCACATTCTCCATGATTCTATTTCTATTTAAACCTTAATTAATAATAAAACTGTTTGACATTATTAATACTATTGGCCTTACCTAAATACTAATAACATGCTATTGTATTTATATATACAACAAAATACGTTTTCAGTGTAAACGTAAGCTAATTTGCATATTATATTAAAAAAACTGATTTTAATAAAATGTGCTTGGTATTATTGATTTCTAATTGTTTGGTTTTATCTTAATGAATATGAAGTAAAAATCTCTTCAATGAATCTTAAATAAAATCATTAACAAGAAGAAATAACCGTAATTTTATTCTTTACTTCCTCTTTTAACTAAATACTTAAATTAGGAAAATTTAGCATTGAAAAACGGAAGTGATGAAAGAGTAAGTTTCAGTTGTTCTATTTTCGATTTTACCCCTCCGTTTCAAATCTTTTTATCTGAATTCTTAATTAGTTTCATTGCCTTTCTAATTTAATACAATATTTTATTACATTAAACTTAAATACTTGCACCCGGAGGGTGCATATATTTGCTAGTATATATAATATAGCTATATATATATATATATATATATATATATATATATATATATATATATATATATATATATCAGCTGCATGATGGCAAAAGGCCACAACGTAAGCCTAGAAGAGGTATAAGGATTGCTTAAAAAACAACCTTGTAAAAAAAAAATAAATCCTGACAACTGGGAAAAGCTGGCATTGAAGAGAACTGACTGGAGATTCATGTGAATGATGCTTGTACCAGTTTTGAGAGTGAGACAATTGAGCATGAAAACCTCAAATGTCAACTTCGAAAGGGATACACTTGTCATATTGGAGAAAACATGGAGGGTTGGAAATGCCAGACATGTGGTCGAATTTTGCTTTCTAAGGCTGGATATGTCAATCATAGGAAATCTCACCAGGGTCAATCCATGCAAATTCCAGCAACAAACAATGTGTCTTGTGCAATCTGTAACAAAGTCTTTAAGTCAGTTTTTGGTCTTAAGAGACATGGTGGTACATAAACATCAAATTTTATCATCTGATTCAACGGGAAGAACGTCCTTCCTATGTCATATTTGCATCAAACATTGTACCTGCAGTGGGTTTGATGAGTCATTTGACTCATCACGATGCTTGGAAGATTAGCAGTCCATGACATACAGCACTCCACTAAGACTCTTACTTAGGCTAGACGGGCGGGCGGAGAGTCCCCCTCCAATCAATCGGCTAGTCACGTCAAGCCCTAGCACCTATATGATTGTCCCGACACTATTGCCCTTATGGCAAGCCCCAACCCTTTTTATCATATGGGTGCTAGAAGGCGTCTTCATGTCCTGAGGGTCTTCATGTCCTGGAAATGACGTCAAACTCTATCTGATGTTCCGGTTTTGGAGGTTTGGGGAATGTAGAGCACACCTTCATCACCATTGCTCCCTGGTCCACCCTGACACGGAGTGGTAGTACCTATTAGGGTCCCATTTAGGGGTTAAATAGAAAAACATATGTTATTAAAAAGTGAGTCTTAAAAATCAATTTATTACAAAACTTTATCGGCATTAAATGACCCACTGAGGTTGATATACCGTAAAACAAAACAAACCAAACCAAAAAACAAACCGCGGGTAGGATGTGACACAGTATTTTGCAATACCCCTTAAGTAAACATATCAAACGTAATAATCAAACTTATCATACTGTGGTATATCCACAGCTCCTGTTAGTAAAGAGAGAAATGAACATAATTATACATATTGAGCAATAGCTCTTAAGTAAACATATCAAGTGTTGAAATAATCAAATTATCATACTGTGGTATATCCACAGGTCCTGCTAGTAAAGAGAGTTAAATCAATACAATTATACTTTTTACATATTGCACTATTTAGCAATAGCTCTTAAGTAAACATATCAACCGTTGTAATAATCAAATTATCATACTGTGGTATATGCACAGGTCCTACTAGTCAAGATTATTATAGTTTTTACATATTAAACTATTTAGCAATAGCTCTTATGTAAACATATCGAAAGTTTTAATAATTAAATTATCATACTGTGGTATATCTCCTGCTAGTAAAGAGAGTTAAATCAATACAATTATACTTTTTACATATTGCACTATTTAGCAATAGCTCTTAAGTAAACATATCAACCGTTGTAATAATCAAATTATCATACTGTGGTATATGCACAGGTCCTACTAGTCAAGATTATTATAGTTTTTACATATTAAACTATTTGGCAATAGCTCTTATGTAAACATATCGAAAGTTTTAATAATTAAATTATCATACTGTGGTATATCCACAGGTCCTGCTAGTAAAGAGAGGTAAATCAAAATTATTATACTTTTTGCATATTGAAATATTTAGCAATAGCTCTTAAGTAAACATATCAAGCGCTGTAATAATCAAATTATCATACTGTGGTATATCCACAGGTCCTGCTAGTAAAGAGAGGTAAATAAAGATAATTATACATATTGAACTATTTAGCAATAGCTCTTAAGTAAACATATCAAACGTTGCAATAATCAAATTATCATACTGTGGTATATCCATATGTCCTGCTAGTAAAGAGAGTTAAATCAAGATTATTATACTTTTTACATATTTAACTATTTAGCAATAGCTCTTAAGTAAACATCAAACGTTGTAATAATCAAATTATCATACTGTGGTATATCCACAGGTCCTGCTAGTCAAGATTATTATACTTTAACCTAGAAACTTGGGACTATACAAATTGAACTATTTGGTAATAACTCTTAAGTAAACGTAATAATCAAATTATCATACACAGGTCCTTCTAGTAGATTTTAAGGCTGATATTTAATAAAATGACATTTTGAATACGAGAAAGAGTTTAAAAAATATTCTCACTTTCACCATAATATAGAAGTAGCCGTCTTAGTGCTACTGTATTGCTGCACTAATTGAAATCAAACAGAAGGATTAGAGAAAAAGCTCTTAAGTAAATATATCAAACGTTGTAATAGACAAATTATCATACTGTGGTATATCCACAGGTCCTGCTAGTAAACAATAAATGTCTGTGTGATTTATTATTTTTGGAGACCTTACCTTTGGGATTACCACGCTGTTAATATAATATTTATATCAGGGTTGAATATATCGCTAATATATAATTAGGTATATATTTCAAAATATTGACACCAACACATGGGAGGCTTATGCAGAAGACCCTGCGATAATAATCAAATTATCATACTAACAGGTCCTGCTAGTAAAGAGAGTTAAATCAAGATTATTATACTTTTTACATATTGAACTATTTAGCAATAGCTCTTAAGTAAATATATCAAACGTTGTAATAATCAAATTATCATACTGTGCTATATCCACAGGTCCTGCTAATAAACAATAAATGTCTGTGTGACTTATGATTATTTTGGAGACCTTACCTTTGGGATTACCACGCTGTTAATATAATATTTATATCAGGCTTGAATATATCGCTAATACATGATTAGGTAAATATTTCAAAAAGCTGACGTGCTGGCACATTGTTAGAACAGATTTAGAATCTGTCTATTTGATTCAGTCTAGCACAGCGTGATTTGTTTGGTTAGCAGACAGAGAGTCTGTTGGCTTCACTATGTTGCTACTGCTTCAGTGAGTTCAATCATTATTGGCTTCCGGTTTACCAGTCTGCTGACCTCTAGTCAGTGTCGCGAGAGGAAGAAGCCCAACTGCCCAGTACCCAGTGAGAGACTCGTTCAAAAAGAACTAAGCCTCACCCAGATAATTTATAACTGCTCCGGTCTCTGTTTTGTAAATTTTTTTAAAAATATTGTCGCACACCTCTCGCCGTTGTATGGGGTTCATATATATAAATATATATATATATATAATATATATATATATATATATGAATGTGTGTGTGTGTGTGTGTGTGTGTGTGTGTGTGAAAATGGAAAAGGAATTGAATCCGACAATATGAGGAAAAATGAGTAAAGAAAAGAAATGTAGATGGATAAAATGATAATCGACATTAATCGATATCACTTACACATGTGTTTCGGTCAGTTTATGTGTGTGAAAATATTTCGCACACATACAAGAATCGACCTTCATTAGAGTGAACATTTATTTTATTCAAAATAAATGTTCACTCTGATGAAGGTCGATTCTTGTATGTGTGCGAAATATTTTCACACAATAAACTGACCGAAACACATGTGTAAGTGATATCGATTAAATTCATTTTATCCATCTACATTTCTTTTCTTTACTCATTTTTCCTCACATATATATATATCATACTATATATATATATATATATTAAAGAAATGTATACAATAGAAACCTACTCGTGTTTCACCATTGGGATCTTCAGGGTTAAATCCACTGAATTCATCAAGGTACCGATTAATTGCAGCCGATTACACGTGTGTTCATTGAATAAGATGTTACGTAACATCTTATTCAATGAACACACGTGTAATCGGCTGCAATTAATTGGTACCTTGATGAATTCAGTGGATTTAACCCTGAAGATCCTAATGGTGAAACTCGAGTAGGTTTCTATTGTATCCATTTCTTTAATAAATTTGTTCTATTTTGTATTGAGCACTTTGTATTTGTTATATCGCTGATTTAACCCCTGGATTCTGTGCACCTCCAACGATCGTGCCCATATTCACCGGTAAGCCACCTTTGATATATATATATATATATATATATATATATATATATATATATATATATGGGTTATATAAATATATATATATGGGTTATATATATATATATATATATAACTCTGCTGATAGGGTTCGAATCACGCACAAAGCACTGCCCTGTCTATAACTCTGCTGATGAGGCCTAATAAGCTGAAATGTACATACAGATATTGAATTTTTTTCGATTTGTTTACGCCTTACATTTAAACCGATATGCTCGCCTAATTCATTTAATTATAACTAATTAATTTACAAATTAGGTATGACTTCAATTAAGCACATTAACTCCTAAATATATATATATATATGTATGTCGTGGAAAATGGACTCGTCGATTCGAGTTCAGTTCCTAGACGAAGCTGTTGGCATTTCACATAGCGCTAATACCCTTGGAAAAGGTATGAATCTATATATTCTCCGTCCAGCTATGGGTTAAATAGTAGGGCAGACTGGGCTCTTCACCTTGGGTAGGTAACCAGTCTAGGAGAGGGATCTCTGAATTCAAAATTCTTGAGGTCAGTCGTTGATTGGTTCGTGGCATTCCTTGATGCACCAATTCTTTCCTATCGACTGTGCCAAAAAGTGTAGAATGGTCCAACACAAGCCTTCACCACTATGAACAAATCACTGTGTTGGTTGTTCACTGAATGAACACTCATGCATCGAAAATCGACGAGAGAGTCCATATATATATATATATATATATATATATATAATATATATATATAATGCGTTTGCTTCAAGTCTCTTTAGTCAGATCTTAGCCCTGAAGAGCACTAAGCGAAACTTTTTGTAGGTATATCTGACTCATTAGGTTTATCTTTACTATTTGCTCTACTTAGGTATTGAGCACTCTTTACTTTTTAGCTTTAGATAATCCTAGCAGTTTTTATATGTATATATATTTTTCATATATATATATATACATATAGATTGCTTTTTTTCTTTTGGATAAGTTTTATATCATCAACCGATCATTTTCAGTTAGTACGACTATCT
>CM042167.1:829172-841133 GCA_023376005.1 Doryteuthis pealeii
TGTACGTGTGTGTGTACGTGTGTGTGTGTGTGTGTGTGTGTGAAAGAATAGCAATAATTAGATTCCCCAATAAGAAATATTTATTAAACAACAGAATGGAATCAATTTGCAACTGTAGACACAGTACAAGTTGTTACCTATAATATAATTAGAATTATATTCTTTAATTTTAACCGATTACTCTAACTTACTGGAAATAAGAAAATGCTCCGTATTTCTGGCCTTGTGACAAACTCCGCGAAAAGCTTCGTAAACGACAAGAAAAAACACATTTGTTCTTTCTTTTTGTTCAACCTAAGCAGAGAACCATCACCTGAAAAGAAAATAATCACGTGTTTAAAATCCCATAGACGAGAGGTGGGACGAGAAAAGGAATATTATTACCAATCGCGTCTTCGCTCTATCAATATGCGCAGAATTCAGAAAGCTGTAACCAAATCGAATTTACGAACCGAAAAAGAAAAGAAGAAGAAGAAGAAGAAGAAGAAGAAGAAGAAGAAGAAGAAGAAGAAGAATGAAGAGACCTTGCGGCGTTTATTTCTACCGAGACTCTTGGAGCCTTTCCTTGTTGTTTACGTGAAAATGCGGTCACGTCATTATTAGTGGCAGAATCCAGACGTGTGGATGCAGAAAACCGATACAAAGATATTCGTGACTTATTGCCGAAGAATTAAGAAGATGGAGAAAGATCTTTGGAAAATAATGATCAAATTCGTTGAATGTCGTAAAATAACGACAGTGTTTTCTTTGTTTTGTTTTTTGTTTGTTTGTTTTTGGGGAGGGAAGGGTTCACTCGTGGATAGATTGATAAATCTTCAATGTGATCTTATGAGAATATAATTGTGATCTAAGTCGGGAAAGTTCGTTTCAGGGTTCCCTGTGAGATTATTTCTCTAAAACTAGTAATCATGTAGATATCAAACGGATAGATATGCATGAAAAGACACAGATGGCTAGCTAGATAGATTTATAGATATAAACAGAATGAGATAGATAGGTAGATGAATATAAACAGAATAGATAGATAGATAGAACAGAAGAGATAGATATAAACAGAATAGATAGATAGATAGATGATAAAAACAGAATAGAGATAGATAGATAGATAAACAGAATAGAGATAGATAGATAGATAGATAGATAGATAGACAGAATAGATAGATAGATTAGATAGATAGATAGATAGATAGATATAAATAGAATAGATAGATAGATAGATAGATAGATAGATACAGAATAGATAGATAGATAGATAGATAGATAGATAGATATACAGAATAGAGATAGATAGATAGATAGATAGATAGATAGAATAGATAGATAGATATAAATAGAATAGATAGATAGATTAGATAGATAGATAGATAGATAGATAGATAGATAGATAGATACAGAATAGATAGATATAGATAGATAGATACAGAATAGATAGATAGATAGATATATAGATATAGATAGATATAGATAAAAACAGAATAGATAGATAGAATAGATAGATAGATAGATATAAACAGAATAGATAGATAGATAGATAGATAGATAGATACAGAATACAGAATAGAGATAGATAGATAGATATAGAATAGATAGATAGATAGATAGATACAGAATAGATAGATAGATAGAATAGATATAGATAGATAGATAGATAGATAGATAGATATAACAGATAGTAGATAGATAGATAGATAGATACAGAATAGATAAATAGATAGATAGATAGATATAGATAGATACAGAATAGATCGATAGGTCAAATAGTTGAATAGATAGATAGATAGATAGATATAAACAGAATAGATAGATAAATGGGTGGATATAAACAGAATGGATTAATACATAGAAATATATGAATAGAATAGAATAGGATAGAATAGATAGATAGATAGATAGATAGAAGACTGAACTCAGATAGATAGATAGGGAGAGAGCGGAGGGAGAGGGAGAGATAGAAAGAGAGAAAAGGAGAAAGAGAGCGTTTGGATACAGTAATGTAACTGTGAAATAGACAGATAGATAGATAGATAGATAGATGTGACATGTGTGTGATAGAAATATACGAGGGGGGGGGAAGAAATTGAACAATAGGATAGATAGATAGATAGATAGATAGATAGATAGATAGGGCTGCGTGTAGATAGAATGATCTGCCTGCGATAGAAATATATGTAAAGAGAGAGAAAGAGGGGAGAGGGGGAGAATAAGATAGATAGATAGATAGATAGATAGATAGGGCTGAGTGTATATAGTGATCTGCCCGTGATATATCAATATTAAGGGAGAGAGAAAGAGTGTGTGTGTGTGTGTGTGTGTGTGTGTGTGTGTGTGCGTGCGAGAGAGAAATATGTGAGTGAGAGAGAAGGGAAGATGTAGTAACGAATTAATGATAGATAGATAGATAGATAGATATCAACATATTCGTTATAAATACTAGCAAATATATGCACCCTCCGGGTGCAAGTATTTAAGTTTTAATATAATAAAATATCACGTTAAATTAGAAAGGCTAATGAAACTGAATAAGAATTCAGATAAAAATATTTGGAACAGAGGGGGTATGATTGAAAAATAGAACAACTTTGAAACTAACTCTTCCATCATTTTCCCTTACTCCCGTCTTTCATTGGTAAATTTTCCTAATTTAACTATTTAGTTAAAATAGGAAGTAAAGAATAATATTACAGTTATTTCTTCTTGTTTTCATTTAAGATTTATCCCCGAGATTTTTGCTCATATTTATTAATATAAAACCAAACAATTAGAAATCAATAATACTAAGCACATATTTAATAAAATCACATTTTTAATATCAATATGCAAATTAGCCTTCCCGTTCACACTGTAAACCGCTATTTTGTTGTATATATAAATATAATTACATGTTGTCAGTATGTAGACATGGTTAACAGTATTAATAATGTAAAGCAATTTTATTAATAATTGAGGTTTAAATAAAAATGCAATCATGGAAAATGTGATGTCAATCACTAAGGGAATAGTGATATGAGTAGTAATATAGTTTCGGTTACAGACAGAAAAGCACACAATCTCCATTATAATAGGATTACCATATAAATATTTGTCAGTATATAGGACGCACTTTTTTCCCAAAATTTTGGCTACGAAAATTTCCCTGCGTCTTATACATCGTAGGTGAAGTTTGAGACCTCCCGTAGGCCTAGGCTAATCTTCTCTATGATGCTCACTAACCCAGCTTACGCTCAGTACTTTTACCTACCCTAAACTCCATGCATCCTTATTTTATTGCAGTTATTGTTACAATCAAGCACAGCTAGACTGTTTTCAATAATATATGCTTAAATACACTAAAAACTTTTTTTCCTGGATCTGATCTGCTGAAATGGGGGTGCGTCTTATATGCCCGTGCGTCTTATACGCCGTCATATACGGTAATTGAAAATATCAATCAACCTTAATGAATGACAGTTGGTGTCTCATTTCCTCAAACATGGTATAAACATAATTATTGAAGCAATCCCGACAAAAGTAATAACAAATAGTCTTTATTGTCTAAGTAAATTCTAATAGGAATAGTACAAAACTAGACTTTTGTTGATGTCTGATGAATATTCCAACGATAAGAGTCTTTGTCTTGAGGCTATTAATTGGAGTATAAATGTTGTCACTTACTGTGTGGAAAAAAACATCGCGTAACTGGTACGCGGAAAAGACGCATCTGGTGCGTGGAGCCTCTGTGAAACCATTGGGTGTATAAGGGCCCGTGTAACAGGTACACAGAATGCTTGTGGCTGGGGGACCAAGTCTCCCAGTCCTAAAGGACAGAGACACAACTAGTGTATTTGCCTGACGGTTGGAGTGTCTAAGACAAGAGAGTTTGATTTTGGCGACAAGCCTTTATATACTATCCAGGTATGGTTTTCAGCAAGTAGAAAGACAGAAGAGACAGAAGTGCCGTCAAAGCAACTATCATTTATTTCTCACTTGCCCCCCACCCCAAGAACCTGACCTGTTTACAACACAAGACGGACCTGGTTGGTGAACAGAATATCCAAATATCAAGATGAATTGATTGATTTTAAACCCCTGTCACGAAAAACGTAACAGTTAAAAAATATCATACTACTTACTGTCCATGACCGTTATAGAAGTGATTGACAGCAGTTCGCCTTTCACTGACCGTCGGTGATTTCTCATTGACTAAAGGCAAACCGTGTGAAGGGGACTGAGTTAGTCAGAATTTGGCGGTTCGTCGATGGGAGCAGACGCAATGGTCGTCTGTTCCAAAGTAAGCCATCTTCTCACTGAACCCTTTTGGACTTTCGGGTAATAAAGACATCTGAGAAAAATAAACTAAGTCTTGTATTCATCATTTAAAAACAAACAGAAGGAACACAGACAGCCCATCAACCGGAGCCAGCAGAAAAGAAGCCCTGTATTGACCAGAGGAAGAGACTAAGGAAATCAACCCAAAAGAATGTAGCCAGTCGGCGAAATAGGACCCCCTTCCCATTGGGTAAATCCAGCAGATAAAGGGGTACATAGTTCGAGAAGGTTCCCGAGTCCGATAAGAAATACCCGAAGAAAGCCGGAGGGCATATCGGCCGAAACGTTGTGACCATAACTATAAAAATGAGTACAATATTCTGAGTAATACAAATTATCAAGCTTCATCTCAAGTATTCAGAGAAATAGTGTAGATAACAATAAAGATGAGGTCAATAGTCGAATAATCCAAATAATATAAATTATCAAGCCTGATCTCAAAACATCAGAGAAATAGTGTAGATAACAATAAAGATAAGGACAATAGTCCGAATAATCCAAATAATCCAAATTATCAAGCCTCATCTCAAAAAACTCTGAGAAATAGTGTAGATAACAATAAAGATGATATATATTATATAGTACTATACTGTACTACTACTTGCTGCCCATCGTATCCGATGATGACACCACGCGAATCATTTTCCTCCAATTTAATCAGTCTCTGGTTGCGTCTTGCCAACTGCCTATGGGGATATTCAAGTTCTTCAGGTTTCTCTAGATGTTATCTTTGTACCTGAGCTTTGGTCTACCGATTCTACGTGATACCTCTCTCAGTTGAGAGTACAGAATCTGCTTTGGTAGTCTGTCATCCCCAAGTACAATTGGTATCACTTTGACTCTCATATTCCACAGTATTTGTGTTATCTTTTCATTTTCCTTCATCTTCACCCTGTGATCTGCTGGAACCGCAAAGTTCACCAATTGACACGTTCTCTCTTTTTTGTTTCTTTTTTTCCAATTCTGTTTGCTTTTAAAAGATGAATACAAGACTTAGTTTATTTTTCTCAGACGTCTTTATTAACCGAAAGTCCAAAAGGGTTCATGTATTTGTCTTTCTTTCGTTTTCTGCTGTAACTGCAAGATCTACCAGTTGACGAGTTCTCTTTTTTCTTTTTTCTTTTTTTGTTAATCGATACTAGGTCAGGTATCATCATCATCATCATCATCATCATCATCATCATCATCATCGTCATCGTCATTATTATTATTATTATTATTATTATTATTATTATTATTTTCACTCCTTTTGAGTTTTTCACATCAACATTAGTATTTCCCTGGAGTCTGAGTGAAAACAAGTCTCCTCAGGTCTCCAGGACTCTTCTGAGTATTCTAGCCGATAGCAGTAGTTTTGATGGTCTCAATTCTTCCTCTGATTTCCAGATCCTCCAGTCTTTTTTCCCAAGTTTGTTGGGACCGTTCCAAGTGCACCAATTACAATTGGTATCACTTTCGCTCACGTGTTCCACAGCTTTGTCAATTCTCTGGCAAGGTCCAGGTATTTATCCATCTGTGATCTGCTGGAACCGCAAAGTTCACCAGTTGACACGTTCTCTCTTTTTTTCTCTTTTTTTTTAATCAACACTGGCTGGGATAGGGTGATCCTTATTTATCTCGAAATATTATTATTATTATTATTTTATTATTATTATTATTATTATTATTATTCAGTTTTCACATCAGCATTAAGTTGATGGTCTTTCACAGGTGTCTGAGTGACAGCAAGTCTCCTCAGGTCTCCAGGACTCTTCTGAGTATTCTGGCAGATTGCAGCAGTGCAGTATTCTGAATGGTTACAATCCTTCCTCTGATTTCCAAACTTTCCAAACCATTTTCTAATCCTTATGGGACCGTTCCAAGTGCACCAACTACAATTGGTATAACTTTGACTTTCATATTTCATAACTTTTTCAGTTCTCTGGCAAGGTCCAGATATTTGTCCATTCTTTCATCTTCCTTTAGCTTCACCCTGTGATCTACTGGAACTGCAAAATCCACCAGTTGACAAGTTCTTTCTTTTTTGAAATCAACACTAGGTCTGGTTTTCTTGCTGGAATAAGGTATTCCGTTTTTATCTCAAAGTCCCAGAGAATTTTATGCGTTTCGTTCTCAAGAACAGATTCTGGTTTATGCATATACCATTTTGTTGTATGGTCAAAGTTTAACTTTTTGCATAATTCCCAGTGGATCACCTTCTCAACCCAGTCGTGCCTAGTTTGGCTGGGACCGCAAAGTCCACCAGTTGACACCTTCTCTTTTTTTTTTTTTTTTTTTGTTAATCAACACTAAGTCTGGTCTCCTAGCTGGGATAGGGTGATCCGTCTTTATCTCGAATTATTATTATTATTATTATTATTATTTTATTATTATTATTATTGAATCACTTCTTGTTGTTTCCGTCTGCCGTTGTATTATTGAGCTTTGTGTGAATAGCTATCATAAAATATTCAATATTATAACTAAGTAACATGATGCTACTCCCAATAAATATCAGCCGTCGAAGTTGTTACGGTAGTAGTAATAGTCAACGTTATAGACGTACGAGCAGCTGCGCTAGTAGTAGTAGTAGCAATAGCAACAGCAGATGCATCAGTAGTAGTAGTAGAAGTAACACGTGCTGTTCTAGCCATGCTACTTAAAAAACAGTAGCAGTGCTAGGAGTAGCTTGAGACTGGTGACATTTTAAAACGTTAATCGTAATGAAGTCAGCACCCCGGGGGCGAGGGGGGCGAGGGGGGCGAGGGGGGGAAAGTCGAGGCTGTATAGAACAACAGGTCCACGTATTTTTTGACGTCTTTGACTTGACAAGCGCAGACTTATTTTGTGTCATTGTTTTTAGATAAAGTCTGAAGAGTTGTTGATGCTCTGGTAGCAAAGAGGAGAGGTCAATATGAACATCTTATATGAGAGAGAGAAAGACATTCGCTTTGTACTGGGAAAGTGCAATTGTTGAGAAAGGTTAAGGAGAAAATTGGTGTCAGTGTTGTAAAGTGGGGGATGATAATATAAAGATGAGATGAGATGAGATGAGATGAGATAGTGTTTGTTTTATATGTGAAATGATAATGATGATAATCTTGATGATGATGATGACGATGATGACGATGATGATGATGATGACGATACGAAAAAGAAGGGAATCGAATGAGGAAAAATAGAATGGATTAGAAGAAGAAGAAGAAGAAGAAGAAGAAGAAGAAGAAGAAGAAGAAGAAGAAGAAGAAGAGAAGAAGAAGAAGAAGAAGAAGAAGAAGAAGAAAATGAACTTAAATGAAGAAGAAGAAGTAGAAGTAGAATCGCTAAAATGAAGAAGAAGAAGAATGAACTAAAATGAAAAAGAAGAAGAAGAAGAAGAAGAAGAATGAACTAAAATGAAAAAGAAGAAGAAGAATGAACTAAAATGAAGAGAAGAAGTAGAAGTAGAATCGGCTAAAATGAAGAAGAAGAAGATTGAACTAAAATGAAAAAGAAGATGAATGAACTAAAATGAAAAAGAAGAAGAAGAAGAAGAAGAAGAAGAAGAAGAATAATGAACTAAAATGAAGAAGAAGAAGAAGAAGAAGAAGAAGAAGAAGAAGAAGAAGAATGAACTAAAATGAAGAAGAAGAATGAACTAAAATGAAGAAGAAGAATGAACTAAAATGAAAAAGAAGAAGAAGAATGAACAAAATGAAGAAGAAGAATGAGCTAAAATGAAGAATAATAATAAGAAGGAGAATAATAAGAAGAATCAACTAAAATGAAG
This sequence comes from Doryteuthis pealeii, assembly GCA_023376005.1. Lineage (NCBI taxonomy): Eukaryota > Metazoa > Mollusca > Cephalopoda > Myopsida > Loliginidae > Doryteuthis > Doryteuthis pealeii. Next base: position 837,226 of record CM042167.1, read on the forward strand.
AAGAAGAAAAGAAGAAGAAGAAGAAGAAGAAGAAGAAGAAGAAGAAGAGAAGAAAATGAACTTAATGAAGAAGAAGAAGTAGAAGTAGAATTGGCTAAAATGAAGAGAAGAAGAATGAACTAAAATGAAAAAGAAGATGAATGAACTAAATGAAAAAGAAGAAGAAGAAGAAGAAGAAGAAGAAGAAGAATGAACTAAAATGAAGAAGAAGAAGAAGAAGAAGAGAATGAACTAGAAGAAGAATGAACTAAAAGAAGAAGAAGAATGAAGAAGAATGAAGAAGAAGAATGAACTAAAATGAAAAAGAAGAAGGAGAATGAACAAAAATGAAGAAGAAGAAGAATGAGCTAAAATGAAGAATAATAAGAAGAAGGAGAAGAAGAAGAAGAAGAAGAAGAAGAAGAAGAAGAAGAAGAAGAAGAATGTTTTAATGTTTAAGCGCCTTTTCTTTTCCAGGGAATGAACCTTCTTTACCCGAAAAGAAAAAAAATCATAAAGCATTGTGTTGTTAAAATTTGAGAGATCATTTGAATGATTAATGGTCAAGATTTTAAATTATGATAGGATTTCAATTTTTCTGCAACATACTCTCACCTCTCACATGATATGAACTTTTTTTTTAAATACCCAGTATAATAACAACTGAAATGTTCATCGAATTAAGAAGGAAATAATTTCGATGAATGAATCTTATATATATATATATATATATATATATATATATATATATATGTGTGTGTGTGTGTGTGTGTGTGTGTGTGTGTGTGTGTGTGTGTGCGTGAAGAAAGGAAGTGAATCCGACGGTATGTAGTATATTAAGAAAAATGAAAAAACACAGGTTTAAATGGATAGGTTTAAATGGGTTAAATATTAATCAATACTATTATTATACAATACTGTTATTTAATACTTGTATTATACAATTAATTAATACAATTAACTTTAATACTATTATTATACAATACTATTATTATACAATACTATTATTATACAATAATATTATTTAATACTTAACCCATTTAAACCTGTCTTGATGTTCATTCTTCTTCTTCTTCTTCTTCTTCTTCTTCTTCTTCTTCTTAAAACTCACTACTTAACCCATTTAAACGAGTGTTTTTTCATTTTTCTTAATATACTACATATATATATATATGATATATATATATAAAAATTCATTCATCGAAATTATTTCCTTCTTAATTCGATGTACATTTAAGTTGTTATTATACTGGGTCAAGAAGCGGTAATCACCATATAAGTATGGTGATTGCCGCTTCTTGACAGAATAAGGCCATTTCTACAAGTAGTTCGGATGTGAGCAGTTGTGAGCACGCAGATGGCCCACGGACCCAGCTTGTTTTTTATGTACCATATCACACATATGAAACCCTCGACATACAGGCCCTGCCACACAGGTCAGACTTCAAATGTAGGAAAGGTTTCCATGGCGTCCGTCATGTGTCGCTTCCGAATGGAGGGCTCAGGTCACCTTACCTCAAACTTCTTACAGCTACCATCGACCTGTCTTTCCATGAGGATGTGTATCCAGCCCACCCCTCTTCTGTCAATTGGTCCTTATAGCTGAAGCTGATTTCTGCAAGAGTATCGGTGTCTGCACCTTATTGAGATGCTTCCCTGTCACGATACCAGTACCTAGTTTGGGGTTTCCCAATCTCTCAAGATCGAGAGGTGTCCAGACATTCCAGGTGGCTATTCTTAGCATTGTTTTGTGTTGTAGTATTTTCTAGTTTTCACCCAGCTAAAGTGGACAACTGGGTCTTATATACATATACACTTTTGGTACACTTTCTCTTGGAAAGGCAGGCCGATGGTAGCTGTAAGGATTTGAGGTAAGTCAGCTCGAGTGGCCTCTACATAAGCGGAACATGGCGCATGTTCCGCTTATTTCCTACTGACCATATATGTGACCTGTGTGGGCTTCTCAGTCACGCACGGTCGTATGCAAGGGGAAGCCGAGAAAGGGGTCATGTGTGACAGGGAACATTACAAAAATCATATTTGGGCCCTCTGCATGCACACAACCGAATTAACTGTAGAAATGGGTTTCTTCTGCGAAGAAGTGGCAATCACCATATATATATATATCGATCCCGACCAGAAGCAGCCTGTCTTGCCTAGCCACACCGATGAACAATGAAACTGTATGGGCTGTATGTGGATATATATATATATATACATATATATATAGGAGAGTTGGAGTAAAGGAATGCGGTAAAGAAAAGAATAAAGGAAAAAGTGGACAAAAAGAGAGCAAAACTCAAACAAGTAGATGTAGGAGATATATTTCGTTCTGCAAGTTATTAAAGCATCTATGCAACATACATTTGTATTTATAGAAGAGAAAGTAAGGTGGTGAAATCAGAGGAAATATATATATATATATATATATATATATATATATATATATATATATATATAAGGTATTACATATCTATTTGTATTCGTATCAACGTCAACTGAATGAATGCATGCGATTTTTGCATGTATGAAACCTAAGGTTGTGACTGTTCTAATGCCATCAAATAAATAGATATGTAATATATATATATATATATATATATATATATATATATATATGGATAGCTCAGTCGGTAGAGCGTCGACCTGGGAATCACCAGGTTCCTGATTCGATACGGTCCCTCGACAACTCAGTGTATGAGTAGCACAGGGATTGTGCAGTAAAGTGAGTAGCTGATAGTAGGTGTAGCGCTTTGCCTCAGATGCTAATAGACAATCTCCTTGGTCTAGCTCAAGTGAAAAGGAGATAGACTCTATCTTAACTTGGCTGATACTAACTTTACCTCCCCAATGACTTTACTTATGATATACAATCATTATCATCATCATCAAGTCACGCTGATAGCACGTACACCCATGGCTCTATTTCACCAATCTTCCCAAATGATCATCGACCCTGTCCGGTCTACTTCCAAAATCCACACAGAGCTGGTATATATATATATATATATATTATATATTATATATATATATATATATATATATATATATATATATATATAAAGGTATTACATATCTATTTATTTGATGGCATTAGAACAGTCACAACCTTAGGTTTCATACATGCAAAAATCGCATGCATTCATTCAGTTGACGTTGATACGAATACAAGGAAAATCGAAAAAATCGAAAAATTCAAAGATGTTTATGATTGGATGGAGTGATATGCGTATGTATTTAGTGTATTAGGGGATGCGTATGCGTGTTTATGGACAGTGCAAAGGTTATGTATACAAATCGGTGGCTTTCAAACACATTCACATTATATATATATATAATTTTTTTGTTATTAATATTGGAGAAATGATTATAAAGTGCTCAATTATTTCTTTAAGAGCTTTATTTATTTATTCATTTAAGTCACCAATACAAAGTTCGTCTTACCAATGGTTTCAGTGTTTATCTGAAACCATTGGTAAGACGAACTTTGTATTGGTGACTTAAATATATATATATATATAAGTGCTTAATTGGAGTCGTACCTAATTTTGAAAATTAATTAATTAATAATGATTAGGCGGGAATACCTATTAAATTTATGGCTAAACAATCGAGAAAATCAATCTCTGTATGTACATTTCGGCCTATTAGGCCTCATCAGCAGAGCTATAGATCGGAAGACCGCCCCTGTGCGTGATTTGAAACCGGACTGCCAAGCTGACAGGCGATCTCATAACCCTACACTAAACGAGCTTCTTAGATTTTATGATTTGTTTAGAGTAGGTTAATATTCCTCTTCTAGTGATTTTATTAACACGAAGCCATAGGTATTCCGCCTAATTCATTATTAATTAATTAATTTTTCAAAATTAGGTACGATCCAATTAAGCACTTATTCCCCCAAAAATTATCGGCAAAGCATTCTAACA
>CM042167.1:846233-857649 GCA_023376005.1 Doryteuthis pealeii
TAGAAATGATGAATGAATGCAACTTCTTTTCAGAATACAAGGTGTGTCAAAAAGTACAAAAAAATCTCGATACTTTTTTTGACACACCCTTGTATTTACATTTTTGTGAAGTGCTTTCTTAAAATGTATTATTCAATTAGGGAATCACGTTCATTGTCTATTCATACAAGGTGTGTCAAAAAGTATAGAGATTTTCTGTACTTTTTGACACACCTTTTATTCTGAAAAGTTAATGTTCCATTCATTTTTTTTCAGAATACAAGGTGTGTTAAAAAGTACCAAGTTTAAAGCTGTATTTACCAAGATAGAAATTATGAATGAATGGAATACAAGGTGTGTCACAAAGTACAAAAATCTTGATACTTTTTTGACACACCTTGTATTTACATTTTTGTGAAGTGCTTTCTTAAAATGTATTATTCAATTTTCAAATTTATTGTTTAATTTTAACAGTATATTAAAACGTTCAGGCTTATTTTATGCTTAGAGGTTAGGGAATCATGTTCCTTTTACCGCCATATTTATATTTTTCTGAAGATTTTCTTAAAAGGAATTATTCAATTTTCAAATCAATTGATTGATTGATTTTAATGTCATATCAACATGTTTAGGGTTATTTAATGCCTATAGGTTAGTGAACCACGTTCATAATTACATTTTTGTGGAGTTATTTCTTAAAATGTATCATTCAATTTTTAAATTAATCTTTTAATCTATTTATTGATTTAATGATGTCAACACGTTTAGGGTTATCTTATGCGTATATATATTTACCACCCCCTCCATACGAGCAGGTCAATTTTTTAAGCGGAGTTCAACAGGTTTTTATTCAGAGTTTTCTTTCTCCTAGACCGCTTGCCTAACCAAGGTTAAAGAGCCCGTCTGCCCTACTATTTATCCATAGCTGGAGGGAGAGTAGGGTTAGCGCTAAGTGAAGTGCAATTACCACATCTAGGATTTGAACTCGGGGCGACGAGTCCATTTCCAATGACTTCAGCCATTACACCACGCGCTTTAATTTTATGCGTAGAGGTTTGGGAATCACGTTCATATTTACATTTTTGTGGAATTGTTTCGTAAATGGATTATTCAATTGATTGCTTTGTTTATTTTAACGACACTTCAACACATTTAGAGTTATTTCATGCCTAGATGTTAGGGAATCACATTCATTATGTTTTTTATATTTTCATTTTTGTGGAGTTATTTCTCTGAATGTTTGAGATGAGGCTTGATGATTAGTGTTATCTGTGTTATTCGGACTATTGTCCTCATCTTCATTGTTATCTGTACAACGTTTCGGCCGATATGCCCTCCGACCTTCTTCAGGTATTTCTTACATTGGTCTGTCCATGGAGGCGCGTGATCTTATAGTTGGAGGCAGTGGTATAATGGTTAGAGTCATAGGAAATGGACTCATCGACCCGAGTTCAAGTCCTAGACGAAGCTACGGTTCACATAGCACAAATACCCTTGAGAGAGGTATGAATCCAATTACTCTCTCTCTCTCTCTCCCTGAAACTGTGAGATAATTGTAAAAAATAAAGTCGTCGGGGTGGCCTAATGTCGGTAACAGCGAACGGGCCTATCGCCTTTGCAATAGCGCTAGACCAAGGAGATTAATATGTGCTACTCATACGCTGAGTTGGCGAGGGCCGGTATCGAACCAATTCAAGCTTATTAAATAACACAAAGTTATACAATGTTAAATTTATCTCTTTTCACTAGGGCTAGACCAAGGAGATTGTTTTTGTGTCTGAGGTGGAGCGCCACACCTACCATCAGCTCCTCACTTTACCGCACATATCCCTGTGCTACTCATACGCTGAGTTGGCGAGGGCAGATATCGAACTAGGAACCTTGTGGTTTCTAGCTGAACGGCCTGACTGAGAGACTCTAAAATTATCAAAGTCTCTATTTATGCGTCATTGTGATGAATATTACTAAATAGTGAGCTTGATCCTCACTGTGGCCTTGTGCTAAAAATAAGGTAAAAAAATAAAGCCGTCGGGGTGACCTAATGTCGGTAACAGCGAAGGGGTCTATCCCCTTTTCAATAGCGCTAGATTATTTTTGTGTCTGAGATGGAGCGCCACACCTACCATCAGATCCTTTACAGCACAGATCCCTGTGCTGCTCATACGCTGAGTTGGCGAGGGCCGGTATCGAACCAGTTCAAGCTTATACAATGTTATACAATGTTATACAAAGTTATACAATGTTAAATTTATCTATTTTCTTAAAATAATTCATTTTGTAGTTTACACAGCTCCTTAATATTGAAACCATCCAGACCACAGCACTCGGTAAAGATATGAATCTAACTATTCTCCGTCGTGTCATGAGTAAATAGTAGGACAGAGTGGGCTCTTGAACCAAGCGGTCTAGGCGAAGAAAAATTCTGAATCCAAGCCAGCTGTTCCTGCCCAAAACATTTTTCGTGAGTAATGCACCCCACCCGACCAAACTATATGACAAAAATTGTGATGATGAATCATCCTTAATGCAAGTAAAGAGCACACAGTTATTTAGTTTCTTGTTATATTTCTAATATTAATAATTTGCAAGCAACTGCGTGGTTTCAAATAACTATGCCTATTTGACAACAACAACAGCAATAATAATAATAATAATAATAATAATAATAATAATAATTTGAGATAAAAACGGATCACCAGCAAGAAGACCAGACCTAGTGTTGATTAACAAAAAAGAAAGAACTTGTCAACTGGTGGATTTTGCAGTGCCAGCAGATCACAGGGTGAAGCTAAAGGAAAATGAAAAAATGGACAAATATCTGGACCTTGCCAGAGAACTGAAAAAGTTTTGGAATATGAAAGTGAAAGTGATACCAATTGTAGTTGGTGCACTTGGAACAGTCCCAGAAGGATTGGAAAAGAGTTTGGAAAGTTTGGAAATTAGAGGAAGGATTGAAACCATTCAGAACATTGCACTGCTGCAATCTGCCAGAATACTCAGAAGAGTCCTGGAGAATGAGACACAAAATTCTCTGGGACTTTGTGGTACAGACGGATCACCTAATCCCAACCAGGAGACCAGACCTAATTTTGATTGACAAGAAGAGGAAGACTTGTCATCTCGTGGAATTTTGCCATCCCGGACGATCACAGAGTGAAAATAAAATAGAGGGAAAAGATCGACAATTACCATCGTACCAATCGTAATTGAGGCCCTTGGAACAATCCCCAGGGGGTTGGAAAAGAGCCTGGATGAATTGGAAATGAGAGGAAGGGTCGAGACCATCCAGACTACAGCATTATATCTCAATCGGCTGGAATGCTCAGAAGAGTCCTGGAGACCTCAGGAGACTTGCTGTCACTCAGCCCTCAGTGAACCACCGGCTACGTCAGGTGTGAAAAACTCGAATTGAGTGAAATAATAATAATAATTCGTTTGTACAGCACGAATTTTAGAAGGAAAGAAAGAAAAATGAGAAAATAAAGAAAATAATAAAGAGAAAGTATGAAAGTTTTTAAAAAAGTTAACAGAGCCATACAATTTACCCATCGCTGGAGGGAGAATAGTTGGATTCATGTTTCTCTCAATGGTATTAGCGCTATCTGAAATGCAAACAGCCTCGTCCAAGATTTGAACTCGTTTCACCATGTCCATTTCCTGCGATGATATATAATTCCTGACGCGCCTCCACACACACACACACACACACACACACACACACATATATATATATATATATATATATATATATTTGAGATGTATTTTTGTATCTGTATCCGTTGTTGGAAATACATATACCAGGTTTGGGCCTAGGTGTGAAGCATTAAGTATGGTAATGTTGTTACCATACCGGACAAGCAGCTAGAAGATCACTACTACGATTCACGGTCAGGAAGAAGGGACGTGACTGTCCTGAAAATTTACCACTATGTCTAAATAAAAGAAACTAAAAAAAAAAACTACAGAGTTTTCTGATATTTATTCCTTGAGTAACATATTATGGTAACAACATTAGCATAATATAGTACGTTAATGCTTCACACCTAGGCCCAAACCTGGTATATGTATTTCCAACAACGGATACAGATACTAAAATACATCTCAAATATATATACACACTAGAAGCATACGGAGACGCAAAATCTACAACATATATATATATATATATATATATATATATATATGGGATATAAGATAAAAGAAAGGAAATGAATCCGACAATATGAGTATGAAAAGGTGGAATGAAAACATCACAAAATGCTGTTAAAGAGAAAACAACTGATTTGACATTCTTCTCCGACCCAAACAACCACGGAGTGAATGAGCTCTGATGATGATTTTTGTAAAATCGAAATATGGATCAGTATCTGCTCTGATTATATAATAAATTGTTTTCTCTTTTGTGTGGTGTTTTCATTCCACCTTTTCATACTCATATATATATATATATATATATATATATATATATATATATTCAGTGTGTTGAGGATTATCCATGCGCACTTCTTCTGCAGGCATCCGTAGTGAGAATTCAATGTACATTAGTTCAGGTGCGTGATTAAATGAAGGTAAAGACAGTAAATTTGGTTCATGTTATAATTTATTTTTTCAGTTTTCATTCAAGTGGTAAGCAGTTTCTCAATTATAATCTTTCTTTTGAAATATTTCAGCTGGAGGGCGTGGTGTCATGGTTTGAGTCGAAGGAAATGGACTAGTCGACCCGAGTTCAAATCCTGGACGAAGCTACAGTTCACATAGTACTAATACTCTTAGGAAAGGTATGAGTTCAACTACTCTCTCTCTCCAGCTATGGTAAGGCAGACTTGGCTCTTTAACCTTGGTTAGGCAACCAGTCTAGGAGAAGGAAAACTCTGAAGTCAAACCTGTTAAAATCCGCTTGGAGTCAATCCTAATTAGTGATCTATTGCACGAATTTTTTTTTTTTTTTAGATTTTATTTTTGAATTAAAAAAAATCTTTTCTAATTATACTATGATAGATTTTCTTAATTAAAACCAATATCTGAAGTCTGATACAACAGAAACATTTTTTCATCAATATCACACAATATTTCATTTGAAACTGTTATTGGTATGCTTGCTGGTAGGAAATATATTTATTTGGCTACTGTTATAGGTGATATACCCTATAGACTGCGCCAACGGTTACTATAAGTAACAGGGACAATTATGGCTTGTAGAGTAAGGCAATGCGAGTCAGCTCATAACTCTATCTGTCGGACGTAATTCCCACTTCTCTGTTCTGTAATTGTCTACTCTTTTGTTAATACATTTTCCTACATTTGTTACCCGTCGTTTTGTTCTTATTTGACCACTTAAAATCCCACAACAGCTACCCACTCTCCAATATTAGCATTATAGACCAATATTAGCATTATTTCACTAAATAAAAAGGAAGAAAATACAGGTATACTGCCGACTAACATCTCTTCGTAGATGTAACATAATAATTTCAGACTAACATCTCTTCGGCCCGATGAAAGGCAAACATTATTCCAGTGACGAGGAAGTGAAGTCTGTAGTGGAGAATTGGCTCAAAGAACAGTCAACAGAATTTTACGGGGCAGGAATACTTGCTCTCATTCTAAGGTGGAACATTGCTATTGAGAGAAACGGTGACTAAGTGGAGGAGTAGGAATGTGATCAACAGAGGACCAGCTTTTGATGTATGATACATGTTCTTGTATTGGTAATTACACCTGTCCTAATTCACAGTTGTAATCACCTGGCTGATGCTTATCTGAACATACCAAATACCAAATATTCGCCTCTTTGTGAGTGGATATTTACATGGGTTTGTTTTTTTTATTTGTTTTGTTTTCTAAATAGACGTCACAAAACAATTTGTTCTTAATTTATCATTTCGTCTCACTCGTTGGCGGCGGATTTTTCAAAGGCAATTGAGAAACATTAGCCATTAACCCACATTGCAAGGTACATTTGCCGCCATGATAAATATTGTTCTGTCTCATGGTAAAATTAAATTCCGAATTGGTTCATCGTTGCTTTATTTTCATTTACGTTTCAACCCGAGAGACCATTCTACTGTATTATATATACTAGTAAATATATGCACCCTCCGGGTATAAGTATTTAAGTGTTAAAGTAATAAAATCAGAAAGGCTTATGAAACTAAATAGGAATGCAGATAAAAAGATTTGAAACAGAAGGGGATATAATTAAAAAAATACATAACTGAAATTTACTCTTACATCACTCCTGTCTTTCATTGCTAAATTTTCCTAATTTAACTATTTAACTTGAGGGGGAATGCCGAAGGGATCAACGCAATTTTTCACTCGCTTCGGTTTATATATATATAAAGTAAGTAAAGTCGACGGGGCGGCCTAAAGTCGCTATCAGCCAGACAACGAGGGAATCTACCCCTTTTCAATAGCGCTAGACCAATGAGATTTTTTTACGTCTGAGGTGGAGCGCCACATCTACCATCAGCTCCTCACTTTACCACACATGTCCCTGTGCTACTCATACGCTGAGTTGGCGAGCGCCGGTATCGAACTTGTGGTTCCTAGTCCGAGGTTCTACCGACTGAGATATAAAGAACTCAACCATTAATATTTTCCACTGTGTTACGATTGCTTCCAGTGGGAAAATGCGGGAACTATATATTCTGTTTAGATTATTGTGAAAATCGACATATTAAACTTTATATATATATATAATATATATATATATATATATATAATATATATATATTATACAATATAATATGATATAAACAGTGTTATCAATGATAACACTGTTTATATTGCGTCTAACTCCCTTTTAAAAATATTATTGTGTTATTGGTAAATGAGGGTTAATATGCACAAATTTCTGTTGTAACATTTTTACAAAAAAAAATCAAGTGATAAGTATTGTTATCCAAGGATATAGGATTTAAATTTTAATAGGTAAACTTAAATTTAGCCGGATACTGTATAACCTGAGAATATACAGCTAGGATATATATATATATATATATATATATATATATATATATATATATATATATATATATGGTAAATATATATATATAATGCTGAATGGATAAAATACATTTTAGTTTTCTATTATTATTATTTTATTTTATATTTAAAGTAATAATAAATAGAATACATGTGCACATGAATAAACTCCTGGCCGAAACACGTGTTAGTAAAATGAAATTTATCTAATCCATTCACCATTTCCTTTCGTTTGTTTATTTTTCATATATATATATATATATGCAAGACGTGATGTAATATATATTATAAGTGTATTTTGGCAGCATTTCTCTTTTAAACATGTTTGGTTGAACTCGAGTGACGATTCCTGTCGTATGATTTTCTGTTCAATCCTTTCAAGGTTACTACCAATTGTTACTACCTCCAATTCCTATGCTACTGCTCGTTTTCTTTAAAAACGAACAACACAAAAAATACCATCAGTTTTCAACCTAAAGATGGCAGATCGATATGCCGAAAGCGCTCGTAGAGACACCTTTGGTGGATTGCTACACCAGTTCCACCCTGACACCAAAAAGATGGCCAGACACCTTGAAAGGATTGAACAGAAACTCGTACGACAGGAATCGTCACTCGAGTTCAACCAAACACACACACACACACACACATACATATATATATATATTGAAAGGAAAAATAAACAAACGAAAGAAAATGCTGAATGGATTAGATAGATTTTATTTTACTAACACGTGTTTCGGCCAGGAGTTTATTCATGTGCGCATGTATTCTATTTATTATTACTTTAAATATAAAATAAAATAATAATAATAGGAAACTAAAATCTATTTTATCCGTTCAGCATTTTATATATATATATATATATATATATATATATATATAATATATAATATATATCCTAGCTGTATATTCTCGGCATTTCCCGACTAAATTCAAGTTTGCCCTTTTTTAAATCCTATATTGCTCACCCATATATATATATATAATATATATATATATATATATATAAGAAATGGATATAAAGTAACCTACTCGAGTGTCATCATCTGAATCGTCAGGGTTACATCCGCTGAATTAGTCGAGTTTTCGATTAATATCAGTTGTTACCACGTATGTCTGTTGAAACTGGTCTTATCTTTATAGATGAACGCATATATATATATATATATATATATATATATATATATATATATATATATATATATATATATATATATATATATATTGTACAAGCGCAAGTAACATATCTAGTTCTTCCTGTCTTGTATTCAGTGTTCTGTTACCAATAACTGATATATCGATAAGGACTTGTCTGATTGCAAGAGAAAAACTTAAAAACACCACTCGTTTTAGCGTCCGCTCTGTCGGCTGGGGCGTTAGAATGCACCGACTGCACCTCTGCCGAGGGGTTAGACTCCCCCAATGGGGCCACCTGTTGGCCGTGGGTGGCGACCCGTGATGCTTAATGATAGAGCCAAGGTGGATGAGCAGTTCATGACATGCAATACTCCACTTTGGCCCTATCTTGGGCTAGACGGGCGGTCTAAGAGGCCCCTCCGATCAATCGGCTGGTCACGTCAAGCCCTAGCACCTATATGATTTTCCCAACCCTATTGCCCTTATGGCAAGCCCCAACCCCTTTTTATCATATGGGTGCTAGAAGGCGGTGGCTGCGGGTCTACATATCCTGGGAATGACGTTAAAATCTATCTGATGGTGAGGTTCCAGTTTTGGAGGTTTGGCGAATGTGGAGCACCCCTTCATCACCATTGCTCCCTGGTCCACTCTGACCCGAAGTGGTAGTACCTGTTAGGGTCCCATCTAGGGGTTAAATAGAAAAATGTATTTATAAAAAAATTGTATTATCCATTAAGAATTGATTTATTTCAAAACTTTATCGGCATTACTCACTGAGGTTGATATGCCGTAAAACAAAACAACAAAAAAAAAACGACATGACATGGGTCATGTCGTTTTAGCGTTATCACTTTTGTTGTTTGTTTTTGTTTTCTTGTTGTTGTTTTTTTATACTCGGTCGTGAAAGAAGGAACGTATGGGCTGGCTCAATCGCTCTTTTATAAACAGGACTCTATATGAATAGCCGAATTTATATATTTATATTTATATCATCATCATGTCGCGCTTTCAGCACGGATATCCATGACAAGATGTCATGGATATCCATCGGTGGCTGTTGACTCATCAATAGGCCCTAGTCTTTCCTAAGGAGCAGTAGTTTCCTAACTGAACTGTTTGATCCTGGCCGTTGACTCGTTTAGGGTTCCTCCGCCCAGCATCATATGAGCCCCGCCAATGTCCCAGTATATGATCATCTGCCGTTTCTCACATCCACCACGCTGCTACCCATGGCTTCCTTTTTACTGACATTTTGGCTTATTATTTCATTCTTTTGGCTATCTTTCGGTCTGTATACTCGTCGCCGTAGAAAATAATTTTAATGCTTTGGTCAACAATTTTTAGCAAGAAAATTCTCGTTCGTTCGGTCGGTCTAGTTTGAATTATTCAAAATAGATTTCGATAATGTCGTTGATAGAATATTTTCCTTGTTAAAGTCGCGAAAATCAACGTCTTTACACTTTGATTTGTTGGTTTATATATTTATATAAAAAATAATATATATATATACTCGGATGGTTTGGGTGATATGGAGCATACTGCTACTTGTGTGACCACCACGAGTTCTTAGCCATGCATGTGCAAGTGCCTGACTGGATGTCATTCTCTCTTTTGGTTCTAACACCAATAATCTATCAATGAAATCTTTTGCTATGTTTGAGACTTGTCTCCATAGCTATACTTGGCTTTCAAAATCAATCTACACTACGTCGTCGTCTTTAGTAGACGGAAGGATGCCAATATATATATATATATATAATAAGATTTTTGGATGTTTGTTTGTTTTATAGAAGCACCGTTGAATAAATTATTATTTATATTTTTGCTTGAAGGCAATTATAAATGCATGTATCGTATAAAATTCGATAATTATAGAAAATAATCTTGACAAGAGAATCCCGCAAAGGATGGCTCGCTATGCAGAAGAGCTTACGGCCAAGTTTGTTTACTACACAATAAACGTCCACTTACCTACTATGGTAGAGGCGTGTAGTAGTTTCATTGACAAGGGTAATTTCGCAGGGATTGTTCGCTATGTACCGGCGGCCGAACGGAATTGGTCTCTGACTATGCCTATGAAGTCCCGGTTTCGATTCCTGTCGGAGGGGAGTCGTTAGTATACATCGCTGAAGAGACTTAATAAAGTCGAAACAGTCTGTACGGTGTTTCTGCATAGCGAGCCATCCTTTGCGGGATTCTCTTGTCAAGATTATTTTCTATAATTATCGAATTTTATACGATACATGCATTTATAATTGCCTTCAAGCAAAAATATAAATAATAATTTATTCAACGGTGCTTCTATAAAACAAACAAACATCCAAAAATCTTATTCACTTCGCCGAAGAGCTTACGGCCAAGTTTGTTTACTACACAATAAACGTCCACTTACCTACTATGGTAGAGGCGTGTAGTAGTTTCATTGACAAGGGTAATTTCGCAGGGATTGTTCGCTATGTACCGGCGGCCGAACGGATATGGTCTCTGACTATGCCTGTGAAGTCCCGGTTTCGATTCCTGTCGGAGGGGAGTCGTTAGTATACATCGCTGAAGAGACTTAATAAAGTCGAAACAGTCTGTACGGTGTTCTGCATAGCGAGCCATCCTTTGCGGGATTCTCTTGTCAAGATTATTTTCTATAATTATCGAATTTTATACGATACATGCATTTATAATTGCCTTCAAGCAAAAATATAAATAATAATATATATATATATATATATATATATATAAATCAATAATCTTCATACAATGACTTCTATTTACACAGTAGCATTGCAACCAACAAAGCCTTCATCAGATGATTACTCTGGATTCAGGTATGGTTTCGGGACCGAAGCATCATTACCACTAACCTAGAGCGCCCCAACATTATCTCATGATACCACCAGACTTTGTCGGTTTGATGTTACAACAACTGTCATATCCACGCTGATGCGGTTAGAGCTTTCTCCTGAATCTTTTTTTAAGTATTTCCTCTTGTCTGGTAAAGAAAGTCCAAGTTTAGACAAAAATGCCGAGGTTGAGTTGGTAATAAACCCCCGGGATCCGACTTCAATGGGAAATACATCTGTTATCATCCGTTTCCTGGCGCAATTCACGTAAGTCTTCATATATATATATATATATATATAATATATATATATATATAATATATATATATAGTTGAATGAAGTGACAAATAAAAGTTTAGCTTTTATTCATTTATTTGGGAACGATATTACTATCAATGGTTTCCTGCTAAAAGCATTCATCACGGTAAACGAAATGCTTGTTTTTAATAAATGACGAAATGAGATAAATTGGTCGA
>CM042167.1:857749-872280 GCA_023376005.1 Doryteuthis pealeii
AGAGAGATCACCGCAAGGATTTACCAACACGCTTTAGTATATCTTAAATTTATATATATATATATATATATATATATATAATCTAATATATATATATATATATATATATACACAAAGAGATATAGTCCAGGCGATCATATAGCATGCAATAATCACGTCATCATTTTTTTCTAATCTAACGCATACAAAACATCCTTTATCTTTCTTCACACAATCTTTAGCTCTGAAAAACCGAAACACTCGAATATCGACAATAAATTTTTCATCCACCATAATACAAAAGTGTTTGTTTTCCTAAATTTTCTCCATATATATATAGGCATCATTATCTCTTTTATACAAAGACTATTTAACATGGCATCTGACTATTTCTTTTCGACCCTTTCGAGTTGACGGGTCAATCTTTTAACAATATGGGGCGGAATTTGTTAATAAACGGACCGTGATTTTCCCAAGTAATTTCGGCACTACAAAGTGCGATTTTCAGCTGTAATTGAACAGCTTGTTCCAGTTCTATTTGAACAAAAAATGTGGGAGGAGGGAAAAAATAGAAGTGAGAGTAAGTATACACACTCACACACTCACACAAACACACACACACACACACACACATTCTCACATATATAGCAAGAGAGGGGGAGAGAGAGAAAGAAGGGGATAGAGGGAGGAGAAAACAGATATATATATAGACAAGTAGATGGATATGATCTCCTTGACTCCTCCTCCTCCTCTTCCTCCTCCTCCTCCTACTACTACTACTACTACTAATAATAATAGAAACCTCAAGAGAGAAACTGAATCACTAATAATTGCCGCACAAAATAATGCCATAAGAACAAACTATATCAAAGCAAAAATTGATAAGACCCAACAAAATAGTAAATGCAGACTATGAATTTACAATTTCAAGCCAAAGAAAGTGTTACAAAAGTATCCTTAAATATATATATATATAGATGAGACTGTAAACCACGTATTAAGTGAATGTAGCAAACTGGAATACAAAACTAAACACGACTGGGTTGGGAAGGTGATCCACTGGGAATTATGCAAAAGGTTAAATTTTGACCATACAACAAAATGGTATATGCATAAACCAGAATCTGTTCTTGAGAATGAAACGCATAAAATTCTCTGATACTTTGAGATAAAGCCAGGTGACCAGACCTAGTGTTGATTAACAAAAAAAAGGAGAATGTGTCAACTGGTGGATTTTGCGATCCCAGCAGATCATAGGGTGAAGCTGAAGGAAAATGAAAAGATTTATAAATACCTGGACCTTGCCAGAGAATTGAAAAAGCTGTGGAACATGAGAGTGAAAGTGATGCCAATTGTAGTTGGTGCACTTGGAACGGTCCCAATAAACTTGGACAAAAGACTGGAGGATCTGGAAATGAGACCATCCAGACTACTGCACTGCTGCAATCGGCTAGAATACCCAGAAGAGTCCTGGAGACTTGTTGTCACTCAGACTCCAGTGAAATACCATCAGCTGACGCTGACGTGAAAAACTCAAGAGGAGTGAAATAATAATAATAATAATAATAATAATAATAATAATCCCTCTTTTGTTCCTTTGATAAAACATCTAATCAAGAACAAGGGAAATTATTCGATTTTCACATTTACCAAGCACGTGCTAATCGAATTAACCGAGATAGATTGGTGATGAGTGCTATCCAATTTTATGTACAGAAATGTTTCCAGACCCTGATTTTTGAGGGCAGCAATAGTGTCGGAAAAGCAAGAAAAAATTGGGTGGGAGGGGGTTAGTCGGAATGTCGGAAAGAGGGGTGGGGGGTGCAAATTAAACATGGCTCCTTTGCGTTTGGCACCCTTAATGAGCTGGGAAATGATTAGAAAATGAAACAGATCAGATGAAAAGGAAGGAGCGAGCGAGAAAAAAAGATTTGCCGGTTCCATTGTTGATTCAACAGTTTTTCTATTGCTTCTCAAGTGTCGACATTTTTTCTCCCACCCTCTCTCTCTCTCTCCTCTCTCTCTCTCTCTCTCTCTCTCTCTCCCTTCTCTCTTTTCCTTTGTCCTGTTGTTGTTGTTGTTGTTGTAATCACTGTTCTATATGAGAGCGTCTAATGGTGTTCCTAATGATCACACACACACACACACACACACACACACAACACATATATATATATATATATATATATATATGAAAGTATGTAAACTGTGTTTATTTGATATGGCTTTTAGCCGACAATTTTTGGAGGATATGTGCTTAAATGAAGTCGTACCTAATTTTGGAAATAATTAGTTATTAATTAATGAATTTAGGCGGGCATATATGTTCAAATGTAAGGCTAAACAGATCGAGAAAATGTCAATCCCTGAATGTACATTTCGACCTATTAGGTCTCATCAGCAAGGTTATAGACATGGGAGACTGCTCCGTGCAGTCGAGGTTTCGAGTATATATAACGTTATATATATATATCTGTGTGTGTGTGTGTGTGTGTGTGTGTGTGTGTGCGCGTGTGTGTGTGTGTGTATTCTGATCTGTCTATCTGTTCTGTTATCTATTTATCAGGCGTTCTGTTTAGATCTATCTTTATCTAACACACACACACACACACACATACATATATATATATATATATATATATATATATATATATATATATATATATATATATATATATATATATAACGTTAGATAGGGTTATGCTCTATTTATTATATGCCCAATTGTGCACAGATTGTGTGTCTATAAATCTATTAGATCTAAACAGAACGCCTGATAAATAGATAACAGAACAGATAGACATATCAGAACACACACACACACACACACACACATATATATATATATATATATATGTGTGTGTGTGTGTGTGAAAATATAAAGAAAGAAAGAAAAAAGAAAGAAATGCAGAAAGATGCAAAGAAAGTGCAGAAAACCAAAAGAAAATGAATAAATGAATAAAAGAAAGAAAGAAAGAAAGAAAGAAAGAAAAAAGAAGAAAGAAAGAAAGAAAGAAAGAAAGTAAGTATGTATGTACAAAGACAAATAAGTAAGTAAAGAAAGAATGAACAAATGAACGAACGAACGAACAAACGAAAGAAAGAAAGAAAGAAAGAAAGAAACAATGAAGAGCAGACATAGATAAGTAAAGAAGTATGAAACAAATAAACAAATAGACTGATTAAGAAAAAATAGGAAAAGAAAGAAAAAACAAGAAAGAATGTATGAATGAAAGAAAGAAAGAAAAAGAGAAAGAAAAAAGAAAGAAAGAAGCAATGAAAAAAGACTATGATAAATAAATAAGTTTTTTTAAATTAATAGATGAGCAAAAAAAAAATAAAGAAAGAACAAAAGAAAGACAGAGAAAAAGAAAAAAATGAAGAAAGAAAGAAGGAAAGATGCAAACAAAGTGCCGAAAACAAAAAGAAAAATGAATAAATAAATAAAACAAAGAAAGAAAAAAGAAAGAAAATGAAAGTACAAAGTGCAAAGAAAGTACAAAAATTCATTCATTCTAAGAAAGAAAGAGAGACAGAAAGAAAGAACAAACACATAGAAAAAGAAGGAAAAAAAGGAAGGAAAAAAATGAAAATAAAAAAGAAACAATGAAAGACTGTTGTTCTTGTGTTTTAATAATTACAGGGCCACTGAGAAAGAAAGAGAGACAGAAAGAAAGAAGCAAGCACGTAGGAAAAGGAAGGAAAAAAGGAAGGAAAAATGGAAAAAAAGGAAAAAAAAAGGAAAAAAAAGATACAATGAAAGACTGTTGTTCTTGTGTTTTAATAATTACAGGGCAACTAAGAAAGAAAGAGAGACAGAAAGAAAGAAGCAAGCACATAGAAAAGGAAGGAAAAAGGAAGGAAAATGGAAGGAAAAAAAGGAAAAAAGGAAGGAAAAAAAGAACAATGAAAGACTGTTGTTCTTGTGTTTTAATAATTACAGGGCCACTGAGAAAGAAAGAGAGACAGAAAGAAAGAAGCAAGCACATAGAAAAAGAAGGAAAAAGGAGGAAAAAAAGGAAGGAAAAAAGGAAGGAAAAAATGAAAATAAAAAGAAACAATGAAAGACTGTTGTTCTTGTGTTTTAATAATTACAGGGCCACTGAGAAAGAAAGAGAGACAGAAAGAAAGAAGCAAGCACATAAAAAAGGAAGGAAAAAAGGAAGGAAAATGGAAGGAAAAGGAAGGAAAAAAGGAGGAAAAAGATACAATGAAAGACTGTTGTTCTTGTGTTTTAATAATTACAGGGCACTAAGAAAGAAAGAGAGACAGAAAGAAAGAAGCAAGCACATAGAAAAGGAAGGAAAAGGAAGGAAAAATGGAAGGAAAAAAGGAAGAAAAAGGAAAAAAATACAATGAAGACTGTTGTTCTTGTGTTTTAATAATTACAGGGCCACTGAGAAAGAAAGAGAGACAGAAAGAAGAAGCAAGCACATAGAAAAAGGAAGGAAAAAAGGAAGGAAAAGGAAGGAAAAAAGGAAAAAAAAGAAACAATGAAAGACTGTTGTTCTTGTGTTTAATAATTACAGGGCCACTAAGAAAGAAAGAGAGACAGAAAGAAAGAAGCAAGCACATAGAAAAAAAGGAAGGAAAAAGGAAGGAAAAATGGAAGGAAAAAAGGAAGGAAAAAAATGAAAATAAAAAAGAACAATGAAAGACTGTTGTTCTTGTGTTTTAATAATTACAGGGCCACTGAGAAAGAAAGAGAGACAGAAAGAAAGAAGCAAGCACATAGGAAAAGGAAGGAAAAAGGAAGGAAAAAGGAAGAAAAAGGAAGGAAAAAAGGAAGGAAAAAAAAGAACAATGAAAGACTGTTGTTCTTGTGTTTTAATAATTACAGGGCCACTGAGAAAGAAAGAGAGACAGAAAGAAAGAAGCAAGCACATAGAAAAAGGAAAAAAGGAAGGAAAAAAGGAAGGAAAAAAGGAAGGAAAAAAATGAAAATAAAAAAAGAAACAATGAAAGACTGTTGTTCTTGTGTTTTAATAATTACAGGGCCACTAAGAAAGAAAGAGAGACAGAAAGAAAGCAAGCAATAGAAAAGGAAGAAAAAAAGGAAGGAAAAAAGGAAGGAAAAAAGGAAGGAAAAAAAGAAACAATGAAAGACTGTTGTTCTTGTGTTTTAATAATTACAGGGCCACTAAAAAGAAAGAGAGACAGAAAGAAAGAAGCAAGCACATAGAAAAAGGAAGGAAAAAGGAAGGAAAATGGAAGGAAAAAAGGAAAAAAAAGGAAGGAAAAAAAGAAACAATGAAAGACTGTTGTTCTTGTGTTTTAATAATTACAGGGCACTAAGAAAAGAGAGACAAAGAAAGAAGAAGCAAGCACATAGGAAAAGGAAGGAAAAAAAAAAAAAGGAAAAAAGGAAGGAAAAAAAGAAAATAAAAAAAGAAACAATGAAAGACTGTTGTTCTTGTGTTTTTAATAATTACAGGGCCACTGAGAAAGAAAGAGAGACAGAAAGAAAGAAGCAAGCACATAGGAAAAGGAAGGAAAAAAGGAAGGAAAAAAAGGAAAAAAGGAAGGAAAAAAAGAAAAAAAAAAGATACAATGAAAGACTGTTGTTCTTGTGTTTTAATAATTACAGGCCACTGAGAAAGAAGAGAGACAGAAAGAAAGAAGCAAGCACATAGAAAAAGGAAGGAAAAAAGGAAGGAAAAATGGAAGGAAAAAAGGAAGGAAAAAAGGAAAAAAAAAAGAACAATGAAAGACTGTTGTTCTTGTGTTTTAATAATTACAGGGCCACTGAGAAAGAAAGAGAGACAGAAAGAAAGAAGCAAGCACATAGAAAAAGGAAAAAAGGAAGGAAATGGAAGGAAAAAAGGAAAAAATGAAAATGAAAAAGAAACAATGAAAGACTGTTGTTCTTGTGTTTTAATAATTACAGGGCCACTAAGAAAGAAAGAGAGACAGAAAGAAAGAAAGCAAGCACATAGAAAAAAGGAAAAAAGGAAGGAAAAGGAAGGAAAAAGGAAGGAAAAAGGAAGAAAAATACAATGAAAGACTGTTGTTCTTGTGTTTTTAATTACAGGCCACTGAGAAAGAAAGAAGACAGAAGAAAGAAGCAAGCACATAGAAAAGGAAAAAAAAAAAGGAAGGAAAAGGAAGGAAAAAAAGGAAAGAATACAATGGAAAGACTGTGTTCTTGTGTTTAAATAATTACAGGGCCACTGAGAAAGAATGAAAGTAATAATTACAGGAAGAGAAGCAAAAGAAATTGAAAATATTCTATCGTCTCGCTCTCTTGGTCCTTCCAAGGAAGCAGCGAGGCGTTAAGTCTGTTGAGGGATTTCGCCGTTAAAAGAAATTCGCCATTTTAAAGTCACGACAAAAAATGTTTAAAAAAATGGAACTCTTTTAGAATTAAAGATAAAAAAAAAAATAACATTAATGAACTTTGTGAAACACGACTCCTTTCCTTTATTTTCTCTAATCATATTTAAACTGATTTTTTTTTTCTTTAACTTCGATTTGATTTTTAGATAAAAAGAATTTTAAAAGAAACAAAACAATAAAAATAAAAACACGCACACAACTATTTGACTTGAGTGTTTCTGACCAATCAAGTCGTTATGGATTGTCACGTGATGGATAGATTAAAGAGTTTTACTGTCAGCTGACATTAATGGAGGAAACATTATAATTATTGGGAAGAGGAAGGAAGGAATTTTTTGGAAATTTGTTTTAGATGTGTTCGTGTCCTGACAGTTGATAAGAGGGACGAGCAAAGAAAGAGTTGAAGAAAAATATGGAGAATGAAACAATAGTTAGAAGGAAAAGACAGCTAAAATAAAATGGTGGAAAAAAAATAAACAGTAGAAGATAGAGAAGAGGTGTACAGCTAAATAAAGTATATAGGGAAAGAAAGAAAGAAAGAAAGAAAGAAAGAAAGAAAGAAAGAAGCAGTGGGGTAAATAGATGATTGAATAAACTAAGAAAACAAAAGGAGGAGGAAAAGAAGAAAAAAAAAGAAAAAGAAAGAGAAAGGAAAAGAAAGAAAAAGATAGACAAAGAAACAAAGAAACAAATAGGAAAGAAAAAAGAAAGAAAGAAAGAAAGAAAGAAGGAAACAGATAGGAAAGAGAGAATAAAAAAAGAGAAAAAGAAAGAAAGAAAGAAAGAAAGAAAGAAAGAAAGAAGAAAAACATATAGGAAAGAAAGAAAGAAATAGATGATTCAATAAACTAAGAAAACAAAAGAAAGAGGAAAAGAAAAAAACAAACAAATTATACGACAAAGAAAGAAAGAAAGGAACAATGAGAAAAGACAAGAATAAGTAAATAAGCTAAGAAAAAGGAAGAGAGAAAACGAAAGAAACAGATAGACAAATAAAAAGAAGAAAGAAAGAAGCGAACGGATAAGAAAGAAAGAAAGAAAGAAAGATGGGGTAAATAGATAATTAAATAAACTAAGAAAACAGAAGAAAAAAAAATAATAAGGAAAAAAGAAAGAAAGAATGATGCAATAAGGAATGAATATGAATAAGTAAAAATGTTAATAAAAAGAAAGAGAGAGGAAAAGAAAGAAACATATAGATAAATGGAAAAAAAAGAAAAAGACAAAAAAAAGTCGTAACTGAATACAAATCTATCTTGCTGCTATACTACTGCAGAATGCAAGGGAATTTATGAAGCCTCATAACATCATAGAAACCAAGCAGCCAGTCAGGACTCAAGGAATGGAATCACCTAAAGACATGATGGACTATTCTTGATTTCAATAAATATTAACTGTCTTGGCACTGGTTCAGTTGTGCTTTGCTAGTTGATGTTGTTCAAACCAACAGTACACTAACTCACTTCAACATATATATATATTATTTGCTCTACTTAGGTATTGAGCTTTAGTTTCCTGGCAGTTTTGTATGAATATATATATCTTATATATATAAAAACAGAAAGAACGAAAGAAGGAAATATGTGGTAAATAGATAAAAGAAAGAAAGAAAGAAAGAAAGAAAGAAAGAAAGAAAGAATAAAGGTAATGATAATTAATAATTAAATAAACTAAGAAAACGAAAGAAAGTGGAAAAGAAAAAACAAAGAAATGATAGGGCAAACAGAATGAATGAATGAATGAAGAAGTAAATAGATGGGAAAGAAAGAAAGAAAGAAAGAAAGAAAGAAGCAGTGGGGGTAAATAGATATGATTGAATAAACTAAGAAAACAAAAAGAAAGAGTAAAAGAAAAAAAGAAAAAGAAAGAGATAGGGAAAGAAAGAAATAGATAGAAAGAAAGAAAGAAAGAAAGAAAGAAAGAAGCAGTGGGGTAAATAGATGATTGAAACCAAAAGAAAGAGGAAAAGAAAAAAACAAATAATAAGGCAAAGAAAGAAAGAAAGAAAGAAAGAAAGAAAGAAAGGAACAATGAAGAAAGAGTAAAAATAAATAAATAAACTAATAAAAAAAGAAAGAGAAAGGAAAAAAATCAGATAGACAAATAAATAAAGACATAAAGAAAGAAGCAAGCAGGAAAGAAAGAAAGAAAGAAAGAAAGAAAGAAAAGAAAAGAAAAGAAAGAAAAAGAAAAGAAAAGAAAGAAAGAAAGAACAAACAAGCAAACAATTGGTAAGTAAGTAAGTAAGTCGGGGTGGCCTAAAGTTGTTATCAGCCAATCAGCAAGAGAGTCTATCCTCTTTTCACTAGCGCTAGACCAAGTAGATTGTTTTAGCATCCGAGGTGGAGCCCCGCGCCTACCATAGGATCCTTACTTTACCGCACAGATCCCTGTGGTACTCATTTGCTGAGTTGGCGAGGGCCGATATCGAACTAGGAATCTTGCGGTTTCTAGCCAATCAGCGAGGGAGTCTATCTCCTTTTGACTAGCACTAGACCAAGGAGATTGTTTTAGCATCTAAGGTGGACAGCCACACCTACCATCAGCTCCTTACTTTACCGCACAGATCCCTGAGCTACTCATTTGCTGAGTTGGCGAGGACCGGTATCGAACTAGGAACCTTGTGGTTTCTAGCCGAACGCTCTACCGACTATCAATTAGGCGAATAGATAATCAAAAAAAGTTCAGAAACAACGAGGAGGACCTGCCAGGAACGATAACCGCCTTCGGAGCTAGTTTTTTTTTTTTTTTTTTTTTTTTTTAGTTGCAAGGTTTATTCAGCTGGAAGGGTTCAATGTAGTGCTACAATACCTACAAAAATCCCCGAAGACCATCATGGATGTGATCGAAAGTGCTTGGGAGCTAAATATCGGAAACTTCCTCTAGCAGTAAGACTACGACATAACGAAACTAGCACGAAGGCTGGGGCAAAAGCAAAAACAGAAAATCAAAAAGGAATGTTCCATGGTCTTTATTCAAACATTCCTAATATATATATATATATATATATATATATATATATAAACCTTTCCTAAGTTATTGGAATGTTGATCGGGTGACATGTCAAGGATAGGAGATTATTTTCTACTTAATATCAGTAATTATTACTTTTAATTTTTCAACTTTTAAATTAAAACCACAAATATAGTTCTTATAATTATTATATTATAATATATATATATATATATATATATATGTATATATATATATATTATATTTCAGCACCATGTTATTATTTAAGCATGTTTAATTAAAGAAAATAGAACATATATATATATATATATATATATATATATATATATATATATATATATATTATATATATAATATATAAAGTCGTCGGGATAGCCTATAGTCGGGATCAGCCAGACAGCAAAAGTGTCTCTCCCCTTTCACAAGTGAGGTGGAGCGTTACACCCACCACCAGCACCTCACTTTAGCGCACAGATCCATGTGCTACTTATATATATATATATATGATGCTAATATAAAAATGTATATGTGTGTGTGTGTGTGTACGTGTATATATTATACATCTATATAGATAGATTGTGTGTGTATATATATATAATATATATAGATAGATTGTATATATATATATATATTGATAGTGTGTGTGTGTGTGTGTGTGTGTGTGTGTGTGTTGAAAAAATAAATAAAGGAAAGAAAGTATAGAATGGATAAAATAGGATATTTTAATCAATTTTACTTACACGTGTTTCGGTCAGGAGTATATCCAGGTATACATTATTCAAACTATTATTATTTTTAAATAACCAAATGAAATGAAATAATAATAATAGAAAAAATGTAGAAATGTTCCGCACACAAAGAAGATTCGACCTGCATCAGAATAAATCCTTATTTGAAATCAAATTCGTTGGAAAAAGCAGAGAATTTTTGAAATGTTCGAAAAAGAACTTTTTCATGCTTTGAAAATTTAGAATTCCGTAAAACTTCAATCCGCGTTAAAATCTGTTCGCATTAACCGTCTTTCTCGATCGCGTCTGAACGTGAATTAAAAAAAAATACGTATTTATGAAACTGGATAATCTTTTCAACCTTGTGTCACATCCTACCCATGGCGACCTACAACTGAATACCAAGTTCGATCCTTACTGGATAGCCCATACTTGTGACCTTGCCTCTGATCCTAATCGAAGCGAACAGTTTGGGTAAGTACATACATTTTCTAGTATTTCAGATCCATTAGTGCCGGGTTAGCTCAGTCGGTAGAGCGTTCGGCTAGAAACCACAAGGTTCCTAGTTCGATACCGGCCATCGTGAACTCAGCAAATAAGTAGCATAGGGATCTGTGCAGTAAAGTAAGGACCTGATGGTAGGTGTGGCGGTCCACCTCAGACGCTAGAAAACAATCTCCTTGGTCTAGCACTAGTGAAAAGGGATAGACTCCATCGCTAATTGGCTGATACCGACTTTAGGCCAACCCGACGACTTTACTTTTTTACTTTTACAACTGATTAGCAGGTTCGATCCTCACGATGCTCCATATTTGCGGCCTTGTGTCACACTATAATCGTGGCGAATGAGTCGGATAAATACCTTCATTTGCTAGTGCTACAGATATATTACTACTGAATAGCGAGTTTAACCCTTTCTGGATTCTCTGTTCTTGAGACCTTGTGTCACATCCTAACCGTGAAGAACATATCTACCATCAGGCTGTGGTTATATCAGTACTGCTGCATGGCTGCACCCCGTGGACCCTAACGAGATGCCTTGAAAATAAGCTAGATGGGAGCTGTACAAGAATGGTGCGTGCGATACAAACAGTATCCCACAAGGAAACAGCTTTATAGCCCCCTGACCCCCATCTCAGAAACCATTCGAGTGAGACGGACAAGGCATGCTGGATACTGCTGAAGAAGCAAGAACGAGCTCATAAGCAACGTTCTCCTGTAGAAGCCAACACATTGACCTACATTTACCAACTATGCGAGGATGCTGGATGCTGGGCAGAAGACCTCTCTGTGACAATGAACGATAGGGACGGTTGGTGAGAGATTGTCATGGATATGCGTGCAGCATTTAGTTTCTGTTTGTTTTCGAGATTGCGTTGTTGGAAATGTGTGTTCTATTAGAATGCATTTGAGGTGTGTAAGGTGTTAAAGTGAAGTGCTATTGTACTATGCGGGGATTTGAGTTTTATTGTGGATTTGTGGTTATTTAATCTTAGTCTAAAAAATGTTGTACATGATGATGATGATGATGATGACTACTGAATAGCGAGTTTAACCCTTTCTATGTCACATCCTAACCGTGGAGAAGGCATAATCCTCGAACGTATAAAGACTTACAGGAAGCGCGTGGTGTAATGGTTAAAGTCATGGGAAATGGACTCGTCGCCCCGAGTTCAAATCCCGGACGTGGTAATTGCATTTCATTTAGCGCTAATACCCTTGGGAAAGGTATGAATCCTACTCTCCCTCCAGCTATGGGTAAAATAGTAGGGCAGACTGTGCTCTTTAACCTTGGTTAGGTAACCGTTCTAGGAGAAGGAAAACTCTGAATTCAAACCTGCTAAACTCCGCTTAAGAAATTGACCTTGTGTCGCATCCTGCTCGTGCGGAGGGGTTGGTAAATATATATATAAGACTTACAGCTTAATAAATATTATTACCCTTGCGATGATGAAAAGGCCTGTCTAAGATATCTGTTAGCTATGGTAGTAAAGTCGATTCTCACTAGATGTTAATTTAAACTAATATAAGAAAATGTATTACTTCTGAAAGTAAAGGAGATAGAATGTGCGGCAGCCATTACTGATAATGTAACTTAAAACTGACCAATCAACGAGTTAGCAAAGGGAGACAAAGAAATAATTGACTTCTCTTGGATTGTAGGAGTGGTTGTACCACATGTTCGTTAGTCACGTGATAATTCTGTCCCTTAAAACTTGTTCTTTTGTCCCTGTTTTTTGTGTTACATTACGCTCTCAGGTCGAACCGAGTGATGATGCGTTGATCATGTGTGTGTGTGTGAGTGTGTGTGTGTGTGTGTGTGTGTGTGTGTGTGCGTGTATATATATATATATATATATATATATATATATAATATATTTATATGTTTTTTTTTAAAGTTGGGTGTTATTACGAAGCATCTAAAAATAAATGAATGAACTCAATGTTATGGAGTATTGGATTCACTTATTTTTTTATTATTATTCTTTATCATAAATTTTCGGGTACGTTAGATACCCTTTATCCTGTTCAACGGATCTTTTGTCTGTTGTTATTGACAGCGGCAGCGTCTGTAAAAAATTTATAATAACGGAGTATTCCGATGTCAGCGTTCAGTCCCCTCACGTGAGTTTGTAATTTTAGAATCCATTTAGTTTCTGCTTGTTTTCGAGATTGCGTTGTTGGAAATGCGTGTTCTATTAGAATGCATTTGAGGTGTGAAGTGCTATTGTACTATGCGAGGATTTGAGTTTTATTGTGGATTTGTGGTTATTGGGGCCGGGTTAGCTCAGTCGGTAGAACGTTCGGCTAGAAACCACAAGGTTTCTAGTTCGATACCGGTCCTCGCCAACTCAGCGTATGAGTAGCACAGGGATCTGTGCGGTAAAGTAAGGAGCTGATGGTAGGTGTGGCGCTCCACCTCAGATGCTAAAGTAATTTCCTTGGTCTAGCGGAAGTGAAAAGGGGATAGACACCCTCGCTGTTTGGCTGATACCGACTTTAGGCTGCCCCGACGACTTTGCTTTACTTAATCTTAGTCTAAAAAATGTTGATGTTTCTCCCACATATCCGCTATTTGTGCATTGTGTGCAGTATATGTAATATATGATGTTAGCGCTATCACATGTTAGGTGTGGCGGATGGAGTGTTATATATATATATATATATATATATATATATATATATATATATCGTGAGAAATTAGGGAGTGCTGCATGTTCCCAATGCTTATAAACGAGCCACAAAATATTGCTGGAAAATCAAGCGAAAAAGCCGTTTTCCCAGTATGAAATGCATAAGGCAACAATTTCTATGCTGCAACCGGAGAATCTATTGAAACTAGTTAGAAGGAAAAACACGTAATTAATAGAGACATTAATTGATTTAAACATTAATTAGTTTATTCATTTTTTATGGTCGCCAGGAATTTGATAGGGGAGCAAGATAATTGATATCGTATAATTATGTTACTTGTAAACATATTTGAATATTCCCTTTTGAATTAGGATTTATAGGTAAAATTCCTAATTATTTTCTTACCAGCAAAAAGAACTCGGCGTTGTCCGGGATAAAAAAGATATACGAATGGTAGCTGCTAAAACGGTATAGCCACACTGATGAAAGGTGAAACCTTGAAACACGTGTCTGTGGATTACTTATTTGTTATATATGGTCCCACTTTGGTCGAGCACTTTAAATAGTAGGGATTTAATTGCAGATTCACCGTATCTGGCGCTCAGCTAAGCCTCGCTTTGTTTACATATGTTTGAGACCTTTAGTGAATTCTACTAGAGAATGACAATTTTTGGGAGAATATGTCTTAATTGAAGTCGTATCTAATTTTGAAAATTAATTAATTAATAATTAATGAATTAGGCGGGCATACCTATTCAAATGTAAGGCTAAAAAAATCGAGAAAAATCAATCTCTGTATGCACATTTCAGCCTATTAGGCCTCATCAGCAGAGCTATAGACAGGAAGACTGCTTTGTGTGTGATTCGAACCCTGACTGTCAAGCTGACAGGCGGGGACTCTAACCATTACACCAGCTGGTTTTTCCAGATTTTTCGGTTGTTTTGAAGTAGGTTATATTCCATTTATTGTGACTTTACTACACGACAGTATGAGAAGTAAATAACTTGCTAAGGCAAGGAGAACAAAAATTGTAGTTGGTCCCAAAAGGGTTAGAAAAAATACTGGAGGAAGTAGAAATAAGAGGAAAATTGAGACCACCCAGACCACTGCATTGCTGCATTCGGAAAGATTAGGTAACAAAAATCTCCATTTCTTGTATTTAGCAATAACTTTAAATATACGCTCCTACATTTGGGGCGCTGGTGGTTGTCGTCAGTGAGGTAATCCGCAGGGTTCATTGGAAAGTTTCGGGTCTTCCAGCATCAGACTTCCCTCGCCATGCTGACCCTATCAGAGGTGATCAACTCCGATACCTCACCAACATTAGACGCTAAAAGACGTTTGACTGCTTTATTCTTTTTAGACGATTGTATCTCTCT